>CP092087.1:10840000-10922500 GCA_029203775.1 Neoneuromus ignobilis
CTTTTATGAAAAATCAATTTCGTAGTATAGAATAATTTTTGAGTAATATTTTGTTAGTCCCATTTAAAAAAGTTGAATATACAAAAAATTGAACTTATGGAAAATCGATTTAGGAAAGTTTTATTGCATTAATTTAGTTATTTTATTTTATAATAAATTTTTAAACTATTTACATAAAATAGAAGTAGTATTTAATGCAAACGTTTTTGGGTACATTTTTTTCTGTTTTTAAAAAGTTAAATGAGGAACAAATAGTGACTAAACATTTATTTTTTATAGATCTATGTTTAGATTTATTACTTTTTTCATTGATAAATCATTAATTTTAATAATGTTCTTTTTAAAATCAATTATAAAAGTTTTTAATTTTTATAAAATATTTTGTGATATAAAATACTCGTATTATAATTAGAATACGTCATTTATATTATTACTAAGATTTATCAGTATTATTGCTAATTATTTAATGATACTAATTATACTGATTGCTTATTAAACTAAGAAATTTAATAAAAGACAGTTAAAAAATACAAAAATACCTGATTTGTAACACTGGCAATTTCTTCGTCAGTTGGGGGATTTTTTCTCCTCCAAATATCAGGAACTGTTTTCACAACCATTTCATTACCGTCCATTGGAGGAAATATTGTATGAGGAAGATTACCTACAATATATAAATGTATACATAAGAGATATGTTCTTTAATATGTTTTTTTTCAATAATAGAAACTGTTTACATAAATGAATTATCACCCCTGATATTACATGATATCAGAAATTGTCAATAATTATTTATTGTTTATTTTCTTTATAACAACAATAAGCTAATGTGTATTTCAATGGCCATGTCGTCATTATTAGAGCGTTGTGCTATAGAATCTAGGTAATATATTGGGTAGTTAGGGGTGATAATACATTTGTGTGAAAAAGATTTCGTTACAGTTTCAATTTTTTTATTAACATCTTTTTTTTCAACTTTATTAGTAGATTTCAGTTTCATTTTTTAATATTTATTGTCTTTATTTTTTTTACTTTACTAATATTTATATCATATGTTAAATTATATAAATGTGTACTCTAATAACAATATATTTTTAATTTAATTTTTGTCGTGTACGTTTTTATAGTGTATTTCTCTCTCTCTCTCTCTCTCTCTCTCTCTCTCTCTATATATATATATATATATATATATATAATGCATTACTTTAACAATTTTTAGCATTTTCTAATGCTATAAAATTCTTTTTTTAAAATTACACATCTTATTGAATAAAATTATATAAATATAAATGACTGCGTATGTTCTATAAATATGTAAAAATAGCTGTAACGAATTTTTTTGAAAATCCGTGAGTATCGAATATATTTTAGTCCAAAACCTGATTCATAGTCTGTTATTTGTTACTCATTTACTTACATATTACGACAAGTAAAAATAATTTACTGCAAGAAAAATTGCGCACTGTTTCGTTTCACTTAAAAACATCTAATGATTTTCAATAAAAATATGCGAGTTTAGTAAGAGATTGGGTTTGCTCGTTTAATTTTATCTTTTAATATTAAGAAAATATTTTAGATTTATATCAATATATTATTAAAATCCGAGATTATAGATCTTTTGGCTTCGATTTATATATATATATATATATATATATATATATATTTATTGAACTAGATCCAATATTATAATTCTATCATAACAAGATATATTTTTAAATGTTTACGTTTAATATATCGTTCAATAGTTTTGTTATGAGGATAGGTCGTTGACCTATTTATGTATTAGCTTTTCTCTGAATATATATTTTTACACGTCAATTAAAAGTGTTTACTGAATAAATGAGTTTTTATAGAATAGTTCTTGAACACAAAAGTAGTTGAGAAGAGTTCATTGTTTGAAAATAATATTTAGATGTCAGTTTATAATAATCTTATTAAATATTTAACTTTATTTTGTAATAATATTATAACTTTATTTTGTAATAATTATACAGTGCGTCATAATTTCCTAACATATACATATATTTTATAAAGAACATTGCATTCATATAAGCTATAATGAATTTTAGTTTCATTGTATTTCTATTGAGTTTATTTACACATATTCATATATATGAATGTATGTATGTATGTGTGTGTGTTTTATGTATTTATAACATGTAAGAAATATATTTATTGTTATATTTAATCGCATTAATCTAAATTCATTAAAATGGCTCTTTGCGGTTGTTATATTTTGTACCAGGTTTGATTTTGATAGTTGTTAAAGATTATATTATAAATATCGCATATTACTAAATATTGAAAATAATTCCGATTAAAAAATAAAATGTAGAGAGATACATATACAAATTTTTACCTATAATACAATATATATTAGAATTTGTTAAAAAATGATCATTGAAAAACTTCAATTTCGTTACATACCTAAAGGACGGTAAGAATCTTTATTTGAATAAGCAGGGCTTGGAGATTGATAGGGTATGCTTGGAGATCCGAGACCGACACCGCCAGAATTTACATTTATTGGTGCAAGCGGAGATAATGGTGCAATGTTTGTGCTGGAACGTGAAGTTGTCAATTTGTTTGCTCCGGTTTTCATAGTGGATGCGTCTCTGTAAATAAAAATATGCATTGTTGTCATTTAATAGAAATAATAAATTTGGTATACCAAAAATTATACTTAGAGGTTCTGATGAAATGTTAGTAACTATTTAGTAATTTTATACAGAAATTTTGAAAAATGTCCATAAATGTATATATATATATATATATATATATATATATATATATATATTATGTATATTATTAAATAAAAAAAAGATCGCATAGAATTATATTAAATAAATTCATAAATAACTTTTTTAAAAAAAAATTAGCTTAACATTTTTTTTTATTTTCATTCAACAAACATTTTTATTTTATTTTATTTTAAATAGATTCCATGGAGAATAAGTTTTCTTATAATTGATTATAGTTTATTTTGGTCACTTTTATTATTTATTGATTTTTGTTGTTCATGTATGTTTTTTATTAAAATAATATAATTCCCTGTTGACTGAGAATTGAGTTTTTAGCTTTATTAAATTATAGGTGAAATTAAATACCTTCTATGCATCTGTTCGTTATTTTTTTTTATATAAATTAAGATATTAAGGTGATTTTTATTTCTTGTCTTTGACTATTTATAAATTGAGCTTCATAGATATTCTTAGTGTTGTATTCATTTCTTTCAAATTGACTGAAGATGATTTACTTGTCTTTAATAGTCGTATGTACAATGGAAAGAGTAATTAAAATTCCTTCATCTTTCAATATTTTTTTTTATTGAATTATTAAAATTAAAATTTAATGAATGATTAAAGACGTAAAGTGACATATATATATATATATATATATATATATATATATATATATATATATATATAATTTTGCAAGGGAATATATTGTAAAAGTTATACTCAGCACATTAGTGAATATTTTTGTTCTAGTAAGTTACTTTTTATAAATTTAAGTATATACGAGGATCGTTTGATAAGTATGTTAAAAAATTAAGAAAAACTAAATTGAAAAATCTAATTTAATTAATTAATTAAATTAAACTATAACTAAATTTACCATACTTATCAAACGACCCTGTAGATTAAGAGAGTTGTGAAATTAATTTAACATTGTTTTCATATAAAATAAAAAATATTTGTTTGTACGTTTGAACTAATTTAGTGTCTAGATTTTTAGTGTTGAAATAACATTTACATTTACATCATCCTTTGGGTTAATCCTTGTAGGGCCCTTGTCTGCTTGACAATTTTTTTTAGCGTTAGTCCGTTAGAGCTTTTTCTTGATGGTTTATGAATTATAAAAATGATTTGTCATACAGATTGAAAAATGATTTTTGATTTGCAATGCTTCAGTGTGTTAAAATTGAAAATACATCTATGGTCGAGATTAGGATTATATTTACATTTATTTATATCTAATTGTTTTTTAAATTATTTTTAGTTATTAATTTGTATCTATTTTTTAGTATTTGAAATAGTTTGAATAAAGAATTTTTATTTGACTTTGTTTACATATGATAGTAGATTTTTTTAACAAGTTTACACAATTCCTTATAATTTTATTTTGATAGGATGAAAGTCATTAAATTATTATTGTTAATTGTAATATTGAATGTTAATTTTGACTGTATTTTTTTATAAAGATTTAATTTTTTTAAAATAGTTCAAAGATGTTTTTATCTAATCCTGTAAAGCAGCCATTTTGTTACTGCGTATTTTTTTAAAGTAATTTGTAGAATTCTGTTATTTTTTTTTAAAAAAAAACGAAAGTTTGAATCAAGTTGTGCCATCTACTGAATCTAAGATTAATTTCTGCACCGTCCACGTAGCTATCTCAATACTAGTCAGTGCTAATATTTGTATATTTTTTCTGACGCTCGTCCAGCTCAGAGCAGCACAAGATTAGAGGATCTATTTATTTGGATTTTACATAAATACTTATACAAAAAAAATGTACACAAACCTTTGAATAGCGATTTTGATACTACTTCCAGCATCGCGGAACAGATTTTCAGCGTCTTCGTGACGTATGTCCCGTGCATCATAATCGCCTATTTTCGTAATGACGTCACCGCGGTGCAATTGACCGTCTGCTGCTGCTCCTGGGTTCACCTGTGAAAAGCACGTGTGCGTTTATTAGTCATAATTATGTGCTGCAAGGTACATGAAAACGACGATGCTTACAATGAGCTAGTTTCAATGACACATGAAATTATTTTCAGATGTTTACTTTTCCGTAAAACATTTTTTTTTCGTCACAGCACCTGTTATATCACATCGTAACAGTTAGGTGTGACATAACATGTTTGGCACGCTGATTGGAACGACAAGAAATTAAATATAGTCTAACACCATTCGTTATAAAAAGACAGAAAAGTGATAGACACTGAAACTAGAATAGATATTGACTACTTGCAAGAATTATAGTTTAAATGTACGAGTACATTCTTTGTCTAATTTTAGTCTAAATTGATTTTTACGTTAAAAATATTTAATCACAATTGATATAAAAATAAAAATTGCATTTAAAGTTATTTGAGTAAATGTGCAAAAGAAAAATTATAAAACATGAGGTCATCCAAATGTGACGCCTAGATTTGTGTTTTATTAAAAAGAAACATGTGTATAGTTTCTTTTTAATAAAACACAAATGTAGGCGTCGCATTTGGTTCATCTTATATATATATATATATATATATATATATATATATATATATATATATAAAGCGTTTATGTATTTATTTTCCATATTATGTAAAACTACAGTTAAAAATAGTTTACAATTCGTAATATTATTCAAGAAAAATATATTGAATTGCAATGAATATATCAAAGAATGTAAATATTTTTAACATTATCGTAAAGTATTTTATTCAGTTATTTTCATAAGTTTTTTTAAACAGAAATCTTTTAGTGAAGTAAAAATCTTGTATTTATGCATCTAAATAGTATGTAGTTTATAATAATCAATTTTTTTATTAAAGGAATTACTACCCCAGAATTATAAAATTTATTCAAAACTTTAATAAACACTTATCCATTTGGTTATTACTTATGTGTGTTTTAATGGTAATGACATCATCTTAAAAGTTATATATATATATATATATATATATATATATATATGATATATATATATATATATATGATATTTTTGGAATTTTCTTTTCATGCACCTAGAAAATGCAATAAAAGTACCGATGCTTTTACAAAAACATATTTTTTTTTTTATTTTCTTTATGTATAAATCAGGATTTATTTTATGTATAAATTAAGCAACATTAGATTTATTTCGATTTTATATATAATTTCTTAAAATATATTAATGAGAAGAAAATTCGTTAAGATTTTTTTGCAAAATTTCTTATTTGCATTTAAATTAGTAAAATCATTCAAAAATACACAATTATTGATTTCAGTTTTTATAATATATATATATATATATATATATATATATATATATATGTGTGTGTGTGTGTGTGATTGATATATATATATATATATATATATATATATATATATATATATATATATATATATATGGTGGCCAAAATGAAACTGAAGTATAGTAAATGATAATAAGCAAGTAAATGTATGTTTAAACCCCCTTAAGTTTAATTTCGGTCACCCTATATAAATAGAGAAATAATTTTAATATAAAAGTTCAAATATAATTCTTTAAAATCATTGAAAAATATTTTTAAATTTTAAGTAAAAATGAAAATAACATTTTTGTAATAATAATGCTATCATTAGAAAATTATTATAAAAATTAACTATTATATATGTCATATTATATATTATAAATAAATAGTTTTTAAAAGGATGATTTTCGATTTTTATATTATACTATTTTTAATATTTTCTCTAAAAATTAAATAGTTAATATGAAAATAACGTTAGGTCATCTTTTTGTTTCAGATTGAAGAGCATGTCTAATGCTACAGATAACTACAATTTTGCAATGCAAGAAGTTACATTGAAGATTCGATTTTTTTCAATTAAAAAAGCTTAAGGTTAGTATTTTTCCATATTAAGTATTAGTATATTTTGAAAAACAGTTCATATATATGTGTTTTTATCTAAGTTATATATATATATATATATATATATATATATATATATATATATACATATACATATATATGGTAAAAAGAATAAAATTTTCACATTTTATAATAAAAATATTTTTGATATTTTGTAATGACATAAAATAAGTTTTGATTATACCAGTAGTCTCTTTTATAATCATTTATTTCTTTTAAAAATATCAGTTTTTTATTAACTATGAAATATAAGAAAATATAAATGTGATAAAATCAATTTTAATAGTTGAAATATATTTTATGCGAATTAACACGTAATTGAAAAAGATTGATATGGTTATTGTAAATTCTAAAAAAAATCAAAGACGAATAACATTTTTTTAGATACAGACAGTTAATGTTTATGGATTCATTGGCGTCAATAAGACATGCCTGCCAGTTGTGATTAATTTGTATGAACAGCATATTGACGTGTCTATCGAAAAAACAGCACGTTCTTACGTCAAATAATAAAAATTAAAAATAGTACTTTTCGTCATTAAATGACCTCTGTGTAGTGATTGTCTGTCTTTTGTTGTGAAAAAAACCATTTGAGTTCTATTAAAATAAGTTTTTTGAAGTTTGATAATTAATTGTTTATTACGTTACAATTTTATTGATTAATAAATGATTTTCTTGAAATTTTCAAAAATTTCACTACAATAAAATATAAAAATGTTTATTTCAGATTTGAGTGAATGAGTAGTTAGGTTGGTCTTTGTGAAAGTGTCAGATGCTCTTTCATGAGAAGTTTAATTTTTTTATTATATTTTATTTTTTATATTTATTTAAATATATTTTGCATATTTAATAATTGTTTTAGAATATATTTTTTTAATATAACCTTCTGAATCATTTTTTTTTACTTGTGATTAGTTTGTCTGTCGGTATTGATTATATATAGATGATTTTCATTTGAGCAATTTGAAATTTAATGATTGGGACGACCCTATATATTTATTTCAACATTAATAAATACAAAAATTTAATAAATTGATAAAAAAATCAACGGCAAGTATTAAATGCGTTTTTTGAGGTTAATTTAAGAAGTTGAGTATTAAAATCAAATGAGCATTTAATTTCTAAGACAGTTTAAAAATCTCCACACTTTATTTTTGTTTATTATAAGAAACTTGTGATAATTTTTATACGTCTTATAAAAAAATCAATGGTATAAAAAATTCAGTTATAGAAAAGATATTGATGATGACATAGATCAATCTGTATGATAATATGACGAGACTTGAATATTACATGATGATAAGTGATATGACTGGATTGATCAAAAATGTCGTATATTAATTCTAAAGAAAGAATTAAACATGAAGAAGGCGTTTGTGGAAATTGTGCCAAAAAGTTAAGTAATTACTTTTGAGTCAAGTAATCTTATTTATTTAAATTAGCATTGCGTGACTTATAAATTTTCTGAAATAAAAGCAGCATCAAAGACATTTATTTTTGGAAGGGAAAAATTAAGATTTTTTTTTTATAGTCGTAAAGACGAATATGTCGAAAATGTTTTCAGTAATGGAATTTGAATAAAATTATTCATAAAACAAGGATGGAGGACTGTTTAAGGGAAATGGCTGCTAATTTTTATATTACATTAAAAAAGTGTTTTAGAGAATTATTTTTTTTTGTATTGTGTTTGTTAAATGTAAATAAACAAGTTATAAGTTTTACATTATTTTCAGTTTAAGTTTTTTTTGGTCATACTTTTTTAATTATTTAATTATATTGAAATATATTTTTTAATAAGAGTTTAATATTTTATTTTTTAAAAAATAATTATCTTAATGAATTCAATAAATTTGTTTTAAGTAAGATGAAAGATTTTTCTAAAGACAATTTTCTAAAGAATTAAACCTGATAACATATGAATGTATTAATTTGTACTGTGATGAATAGAAACATCAAATACCTAAATCAATTTAGTAACACTTCTAAGAAAACCGGTCAAGTGTTAAAAACGTTTTTAATATGAATCGATTGATCAAATTACAATATGAATACGGATCGAACGCGCGCCATATATAAATATAGCTTTCATCGGTACGAATGAATCATATTACACGGCATATTTAACTAACAAAACAAGTAAATCCTGACTTAATCATTTTGTAACTTTGCCAGACAGGTGGGTGGAAAACATTCAGCTGATTTCTTTTAAGTAATTATTTCATCTTGATTTCAAAGTATGCTATCGCGCAACACTTTTTTCGTACAAATAAATAAAACATCAGTAATAATGATGTTGTTGTTGTTACTTTGTTGTGTATACAACATGTAGATGTTAAATTCGTACGTGATGGACTTCACATTGGAATTTAGATATGAGTGAGGTGTATTAATAATTCATTTAGAGCGTTGCTCATATACGATTTAAGTACGCATTATGAATATGAGTATATATATATATATATATATATATATATATATATATATAATATTGAATAATACTAATGGATCAAAATAAATGGTCTTTGAGCGGTGTGAGAGAGAAAATTGGGAAAAACCCGATGAAAAAATTGGGATATCCGCCTACAAAAAGATAAAACTGTTTACGAAATGTTCTTCTATCTTTATGTTCAGTGAAATGTTATAAACTGTTACAGATGATTAAAGTAGAAATACTAATATAACGTATTTTTTTAGTATTTTCACCTACGTTGAATTTTTAATTCAATGATAACAAATTTACATTCATAATGTGAAGAAATATTAATGAATATTTTAAATCATTTTTTATTGTTGTGATTATTTTTATTTAAGTATCATATTTCGATAGGTTGTTAAATAAAAAAAATAGTATTTCTCTGGAATATATGATTTTTTTTTAGAAATAAAAGTGAAAATGAATTTTTATATTTTTATTTCTATATATATATAACAAATATTAAATAAAAAATAATTGGATTTATTTTAATAGATTGCGATATTTACATGATCTGTATTTTATTATTAATTTATGAATGTTCTGTTTTATTATTGATTTACAGTATAGTTATTTGTAAAGATTATCTTAATATTTTTTCATAAAAATAAGTTTTATTTTGAGAACTAATTTTGAAATATATAAAAATATTATGATTGTACTTTTTGTGTATTTAGTACTTTATGGTAAATTTATTTGAATTCGAATGAATTACTCAAGCCAATACTAAAAGATTTTAAAAATATATTTAATAATAATTTATTGTTCACTTTTTGTAATAATAATCAAACTATTATATTTAGAATGTTGCTTTATTAATTAATGATATAAAATAAAAAACTTCTAATGTAGGGTTCTAATAATGGTAATATGACAATTGGAATTTTATCAATGAATAAAGTAAAAATAATTTAATTATCAAATTGTTTATTATTGATAATATAATGCACAAGAAGTATTAAAATATTACTTAGTTATTATGGTAAAGAAATAGTGATTTAGATTTTTATTACTGCTTTAGATTATTTTTTTTTAATTTTTCGTCCAATACAAATTAAAATTTCACAATAACTGATATTTTCTTTGCATTTTGTATATATTTTTTTAAATTGTTTGTTTTATTTAGATTATTTTTAGTCACTGATGTTGAATACGTAAACAATATATTTCTGAAAGTTTTAAAGATGAAAGTTTTTGGATATTCGAGTTTTCATTTAGTTTTTTCTTTGATATTAAAATTGTTCCAAACTTTTTTCATTTCGTTATATTTAGTAATAAATTAAAAAAATAATTAGTGTTTATGTGTACATCAACACTTATTTCTATCTGTCTATGTACAAATACACATTTATATATATATATATATATATATATATATATATATATATATACTTTAAAACAAAATTTGTTAGTTGAAATGATAACTGATGTAAGTTGTCATATTTGTCACTATTAATTAATATACATTGAATTTGGAATATTTCCATATGCCAAAATCATTTCACAACCATTTGATTCGCTAGAAATGTTTGTAAATATAATAAGATTGGTTGAAATAATAATTATATTGCCCATTAAATCATTTAAAAAAAATTGCGCGGTAATAAAATCGTGGTAGCCAACACAAAAATATTTATACATTATTTTGAAAACGAGTAGTAAAAACGATAATAAT
This sequence comes from Neoneuromus ignobilis, assembly GCA_029203775.1. Lineage (NCBI taxonomy): Eukaryota > Metazoa > Arthropoda > Insecta > Megaloptera > Corydalidae > Neoneuromus > Neoneuromus ignobilis. The sequence continues at coordinate 10,850,756 of CP092087.1, forward strand.
ATATGTACGTCGTTCATTCTGTCATTGATTTATACTATTTATCTTTTTAAAATACTTTTTATTATTTAATTTATAACTGTTTTTTATTAATTTTGTTTTCTGATTTAAGTATCGAAAATTTATTACATTTCTCTTATAGTGTTGTTTGCAAATGTATGAAATTTAAATTATTTGAAATTTGTTTGGTATAAAATTTATATTAAATTAATTTTCAACACATTTTGATCGTTTTTTTAGTTTATCTTGAAAGGAGGTATAATTTAGTAATAAATAAATAAATAGGTTTTATTATATTTTTTTAACAGTGACTGTATTTTTATTTTAAATATAATAATACAATGATTTAAATATAATATTTGTTGTTATTGTTGATTTTGTATGTATATCTGTAAATTAAGTTTTAATTACTATTATTTTAAAATACAATAGAAAGATTGAAGAAAAATATAAACATAGAAATTAAACATTAGGTAGTGTATTTGATATTATTAAAATCTTTATAATTAGGTTTGTAGTTGATGCTTGGAAAATTATAAATAATTTATTAACTGTTATCTACCTTTATATTTTGAATAGATTATTATTTAGATTATAAATATTGTTCAATATTTACATTTTAATATAAAATTCGAACAATATTTGAGGAAGTATTCACTATTTAGAGATGTTTTTTATAATTTAAATTATTAATTTAATTTTGAATGTATATTCAAAAATGTGAGGATTATTATATAAAAATTGTTATTCTATGGTATGTATATTACTGTGAAATTTTATATATATGTATATCAAAAAAATCAATTTAAATTTGATATATCAAAATTTTTATCGAATTTAATTTTTTATTTACGTGGTAAATAATTTCAATTTGTTATTAAAAATATACTACTATCATATATTTAAATTAATATTTAGAAAAAGGAAATAATTGCTTAATATCGATTTTCTTTTGCAATATATATATTTGTGATGTGCTTTAATATGATATGTATGTAATTGTTATATTGCAAATAATTTCTATGTGTCTATGATAATGACTTTTTTAAATATATATTAAACTATATAATTACATATTAAAAGTTGTTATTATTTGATAAAATATGCCGTGTTTTGAAAAATGTATATAATGAAGAAAAATTATTGTATTTTAAGTTGCAGTAGATAATTTTTTTAAAAGAATATTACTGGTTTTACAGTTCATAGAAATAATTTAAACTAATGATCATTTTTTTATTAATTACACTTAGTATAAAATTATATATTTTTTAAAAAATGTTTTTATTTAACAAGAATTATTAGCATTGAAGTAATAGTGGATAATAAACATAAATGAAACTTATAATGAAGAATGAACTACATTTCAATTAATTGAAGGAAATAATTTTTAAATATAACTGTTGAATTTGGCATTTATATTTGTATTTATTTTTGAATTTTGAGAATGTTTTTTAAATATAAATATGTATTTTTAATCAATGTGAAAAAATCTTTGATTATGTTTCAATGCTATTATATAAAAATAATTAAATAATTTTGTTCATATTTCATAATATTGTTTATAAATCTATTTTCGAAAACACTAGTACTTGTATAGGATGGTTTAAATAAAACTGATGGGTTTAGGCATTCATTTATCATCATTCAATTTCATTCTGGTCATGTTATATGTGTTCAAATGATTTTTATATTATAAATATGATGAAATCAAAACCAGATTATTGTAAAAGTGTAAATTGTGGTTAATTTACTTTATACATTTAAAATTAATATATTTAACTAATGTGTAAAATTATATTTTTATAAAATTAGATATTACTGTTTGGATTTAAAACGTTTTTAATATCTTGTTTTTTAGCTATTTTTATTATTTTTTCTTTTTAGTGTAATTTTAAATATATAAAAAAAATCTGTCATTATTTAAGATAAAATTATAAGCGTTCATTTCAATATGATTGCATTTATCGGTTTTTGGAGAAGTTCTTAATGAATTTTGTGTGCATGTATATAAGTACACATACACACACACACACACACACAGATCTATATATATATATATATATATATATATATATATATATATATATATACACATAATTTTATTTTATTAATTTTTGAATTTAGTGATTTTTGCCTCTAGAATTTATCTAAAGAAAAAAAGTCTTCACCATTTACTTAATGAATGTTAGAAAGAATTTGAAATTCAAAATATATATTAACAATGTGTTTATTAGCAATTATTTTTTTAGGAGTGATTTTGAAAATACTAAATTTCGTACCTCTTACATAATTGTTTAAATTAATACAATTTTTGATCTGTTTTTGTAAAAATATTTGAATTGCATTTTCATGTCTATGAAATTCCAAATCGTATTTTCATAACGAAAAATGAATGTAAAAATTCATGGTTTACTAAAACATATAAAATTTTACATTTTTAGAGATTGTTAGTTTATATAACAGTGAAAGAAACCACATTGCTACATCTAATTCCATATGTTTATTTCATTACTAATATATTCAGTTATAAAATATTTCAAACTGTGTCATTTTGGAAATGTGCTAATAGATTAATTTTATATGATGTTCATACCGAATATAAAGTTGGTAACAACTTATTGTACAATTTTTTCAATATTTTATAAAGCCTAGAAATATCGCTTTATGCTTTGACATTTTTTGTATAATAATTGATAATAAAGATATGTTATTTTTTTAATGATGATTATTAAGTTAGTTAACTTATCTCTTTTAAAAAAATCATTTGACATGCGAATACAAGAGATTTTATCCTAAAGTAATTATTATAAAAATCGAAAATTAGTTTGATAAAAAAAGTTACTCAAATTGTGTTAATAAGGATTAAAAATATTGAATTGTCTGATCTTTTATACAACATATATATATATATATATATATATATATATATATATATATATATATATATATATATATATATGTATATATGTATGTATATTGCAAAAGGTGTAAAAAGTGGATAACATAAAAACTACATCAGTTTTACCTTTGTAATAATTAAAGGGGTTCCCACATCACTGCCACCAACTAAACTTATTCCCCATGGTTGAGAGTTATGACCTTTTTTTAAAATCACAACCATCGAATGTAATTTCCCCATTTTTTCACCAATTTAATTAATTAATAATTGAATATTTAACTACTAAACGAATATTATAAACAACAGTAAATTTCACTCAAATTTTATTCGCTATTAGTAATTCAATATACGGTATACGTTTTTTCATAATAAATCATATAATCGACTATATAAACAAGTTGTAACGGCGTTGTCGATTCGATCGTTTCAGTCGTTTACGAATTAATTCGTGAGGCACTTTTGTAAATATTTTTTTTTCAACTAAACACTTGTATTATGAAAGAAAACAGTTATTTAAATAAATCTGCAAAGCTTCGTAATGGTGATACGTGTGTGCAATACAATTTTTTTTTAGAACAAGCACAGCCGTTTCGTACGTGTTAATCCACCGTTAAGTGTTGCGATCGAATCGATATAAATAAATTGAATGTTTTCAATGTACAATTTTCTATTGGATCATCTGTAGATATCAAAGTTTTATTATAAACTGCCGGACATTTGGTTGATACTACAAACCCAGAGTCAATTTACTGAAAAGCTGGCAAGCTCAACTGCTACAAATAGATAGAGACGGGTGCACTGAAGCATTATCTACAAATTGTCGTAGCGAGTGAGATAGCGTGAGGTTCATTGCCAAAGTTATTCATATTCCAGGTCAGTCTGGCAGTGTTTACTAATCCAGAAATAGTCTACACCGGCCGACAGCTATACGTTTTCTTGTCGATGGGGTTAAGCGATGTAATGTTGTAAGAGCTCATTTTCCTGTGTGTTTTGTTCTACGAATTGTTTTCTTTTTTTCGTTACTCGTTTTGTTTTGATTCTAGAACGATCTCAGTGAGAAAACGATTGACCTTGTGGCGAGGTCATGAAAAATTATTCACATGACTGTTTTGTTATCGACCTCGGATGCATATTCATTAACTAAATGAATATTTGGAACAGATAATTAGTGCATGGCATTCATTATATTGATTTTATTTAACTTAGATAATAATAGACGATTAGAGTATAGAAGTGTGTGATTGTTAGACTCAATGATTAATTATAACTCAATTTGAAGAATGATTGTGTATACATACATACATACATAACATATATATATATATATATATATATATATATATATTTAATAAAAATATTCACAACAAATAGTGTTCTGTCCAAAATATGCCATTGTTTGTTTTAATTTTTATAATTCTGTTCATTGTATTTGACTCTTTATTATAAGAACTTAACGCAATCCTTATTTTCTTGCATATTGGGTTAATTAGTTTCAGTAACATGTAGCTATCTTTAAGTAATTTTTATAATACTTTTTAAAACTAGTTGAAAATGATTCACACTATTGAAACTAGGCAAGATACATTAAAGTGAGTGATTGTAAGATTAGTATTTTTGTTCTGAAAGACTTTCAGTGATTGATAATGGCGTTCTTAGGTAGCCGAAATTTATGCCAAATAAATGTGAATTAACATGTAGATTCAAAATTTGTCATACGACAATTTTGAATTGCTTAAAAAATTTAATATGGTTTCACAATTTGATGTTTGAATATCATACGAATTAACGAAAAGTAATTAAAAAAAATATTTACAACTTGCATGACTAAGTTTTCTTTTTTATCAAATTAATCATTTTTAAAATGAATTGTAATTGGAGATGAACAATTGGATTTATGTGGTAATTTAATCAGAAAAAGACTGGAATTCCAATTTTTGAATGAAATTCTTTTGGTAATTTAAAGATCAAAATATATTAAAATAAAGTTATGTATTGTATTTTGAAAAGCTTAGAGTATTTTGAACTTTTATAACGAGGTGAAACCATTAGATTAATAATTTAGATTACTATTGGTGAATACTGGCTGAATTGAATAAAATTCTGCATATCCAAAAACCAAATTTGGTGAACAGGTAGGGAGTTGTATAATACAAGATCATATATAATTGTGAACACTCAAAGAAAACGAAAGGATCTTGGTTAGAAAATCTTTAGACATCTTTTCAGTTATCAAATGTTTTTATTTTTACAAAATTGTATTGATGGAAAAACTTAAATTTATATGAATAAATAAAATTATGCATTGAGAAGGTTTTTGTATCCAATCCAAAATTCTTTTATGAAAATATAATAATTTTTCAAAAGATTGAATACAATAATAAAATAATAAAAAATAATGGAAATTATATAATCAATTTAATGAAAAAAATTTTTTTCATTCATTAAAACAGGAAATTGAAAAATTCTTAATTTTATTAAATAAATTATTTTTTTATAAAATTTAAAAGGTTTAATTTACTGGCAAAATGTAAGATTAAATATATTTTTCCTAAAAAAAATCGTTTCATTTCGTGTTCTAATATTTGGAATGCGTTTATATTTAATGAAAATATTATTATAATTCATTTAACGTAATTATTTAATATAATCTTTGTATGTAATATCTTGCACTCTTTTGATGATGTCCTTGACCGTAATTGTAGTAATGATAAACAATTGGCAAGAGAATACTTTTTAATTTAATTAGGCGTAATTATTTTTGGCTAGTCTTAAAGTTGTAATACCTCTATATTTGTTATTCATATACATGAATACAAACACATACACATATACTCTCTCTCTCTCTCTCTCTCTCTCTCTCTCTTTCTACATATATATATATATATATATATATATATATATATATATATATATGCACACATATATACATATGTTTTAAGTTTTTGAATATTTTTTTCTGGGGCAGTAGTATTATTAAGAAATGAAATGTGATTTGTAATTTCACGTCAATTTTTTTACGTTTAAGTTGAATAGTATTAAAAAAAATCTAAAGAACGAAAGATATTCTTGAATTAATTTGTTTAACGCAAAAATTAAGAATTTTCATATAATGATCTAAATTTTAAAATGTTTACAATTTATTTTATTGAAAGAAATTATTTTAGTATCAAATGTGTTTTTTATTTTTTAAATATTAACTGAATCATTTATAATTTATCACAAATACGTTCAATGTTTATATAAATAAGTAACTATTGTTTAATAGGATATATGAAAATTTATTGGTTGCCAAAAAAATTAAAAGTGAAATGAAAAAAAAATATATTATTCTTTCAAATCATAATAATAGCATACATTTCAAGGAAAAAATAATAAATGTATCAGATAGTTATTTTCTCACATAGAAATTAAACAATATATAGGTCACTCGAATACAATCAAAAAACAATCAGCTGAAAAATCTGGTAAAACCTAATTTAAGAAGTTCAATTAAAGAATTTCGTATAAAATTGGATTTGAGCCAAAATCGGTGTTCATAATTATTTAAAACAGATTGGATAGGTTCGGAAATTTGGTATTTTATATGAGTTATTAGTAATCGATCTTGTATGACGAATATTTCACATTCAAATACTTGTAATTAAATAAAGCAGAGAAATAATCGTAATTAAATTATAAAATTAAAATGACTAACAATTGTTTAAAAATATTTGATTGATTTAGGAAAGATTTAAAAATAATCGGTTTTAAATTCATTCTTTTTTCATTTCACGTTTTTATTAAGTAATAAAAACTTTGAATCTGGCAAATCCACTTTAACACAAATGAATTTTCATTCCCAATACTACAGTATGTTGAGATTAAAGTGACGTTGGGGGTGAAAATTCATTTATGTTAAAAGCATTGTTTTTAAAATATAATATTAATAAGTAAAATATACTAAACTATATAATATTTGATAATATGTCAATTTCAAAATTTACTCGACTTGTAAATTATGATATAACGGTGATATTTTTTTTTTGCATAATTTCGTATTACCTTGTCCTTGTATTGTCTTTGCTATGAAAGCATAACAATTGTATTATTGGCAAGAACCGATTATGTTGTCCCACTTAGAACACCAACTTGATAATTGAACTATTTGCCATTGGCATAAATTGTTCAAATTTTTAACCATAAATACCACATAGAAATATTTTTTTCGGTAATGAAAGTTCAAAGTGAACAAATTGACATTTGTCCTCAGTTGTAGTATTTAATGAATATCAAAGTAAACATGAATGTATTAAATTTGTGATATTTTTACAAAATTTGCATATAATATATATATATATATATATATATATATATATATATATATATATATATATATATATATATATATATATAGAATATTTGTAATACTCTTCTGATAATCTTCTTATTTTTCTTTTAAATTATTTTTAAGTTCATGCATACTTTGTTGGAATTTCGCCAGTTAAAATATTTATCAGAAGTTTTTTGTTTTTCGTTTGTATGCCATCACATCTATTACTGATTACTTCTGATTTAATAGGTACAGATAACACACATTCTTAGTATTTATAATAGATGACTTAATAAAAATATTTTTTTACAATTATCCATATATCGATATTTTAATTTATGTCAATGCAAATAAATCGTTTAAAAATTACACTTCTTACATGATTTTATTTCTGTATTTTTCACTGTTTTATAATTTATAATATAAATCATTAATATGTATGAAGAAATAAATTATAATTCGATATATTCCATTTATATTAAAATAAAAAAATTATAATCATAAACAAATATTTTATGTAAAGATGTTTATGTATGTGCTTTTATATATATATATATATATATATATATATATATATATATATATATATATATATATAATTCGATTTCTAAAATATTTGGCAGGTTGAAAATTGAAATTTGTTGTATAACATTTAGATCTAAATAAATTTAATTGTTTTTCATCTTATTATTTTACACATTGTTTACAGACACATTTTTTTATTTCGAATTTTTTTAAATAATTAAATTTGGCAAGTTAAAAAGCAGTATGTTTGAAATTTTAAAGAAGTAATCAAGTACATATTTTTCAATATTGATTTATAATCAAATTATTGATTATAAATCAATAATTGTAAATACATTGATGAAAAAATTAAATATTTCTAAAGTTTTATTTTTTCATATATTAATTGTGAAAATAGAATAAAATTATTTTAATATTTATTCTTCTGTAAGTATTTTTCGACATATATTTAAATAATATTGAAAGTAATTTAAGTAAATATTATAAAATATAAGATTATAATTTATTTGCTGTGAGGGTAAGAAAATATTGAAATTTATTGATAATGAATAGAAATTAGTTAATTTTTAATGACAATTTATCATATTAGAAATAATGATAGATCAAAATATTTCAATTTTTTATGTTGATCAATTATATATATATATATATATATATATATATATATATATATATATATATATATATATATATATGTTTGTGTGTGTGTGTTTTTATAAATGACAAATAAATTTATAATAATTATTCGTGTGAAATGAATTTTTAAATAAGTACATTTTTAAATAAGTATAATTAAAATAAATAAACTTATTTTTTTAAAATGTTAATTACTTATTCCATATTTCTATTAGTTATGTAATTTATTTTTTCTGAATGAAAATTTTAAATCAGTTAATTACGAAATATAAACTAGTATTTAACCAATCTGTTAATAAAATAAACTATGGAACAGTTAAAATGTTAAATAAAATCTGATATTTTTTATGCGAATATGTTTTGTCCATGGATGATGTTTGTTGGTATATTGGTTATAATTAAAATAAATAGAACAAAAAATAAGATAAACTACTATATTAGTATCAAATCATTATTGAAGTTGTTTTTTTATTAACTCAGACGATTATGTGTCTTAATTATTTATTATATTTTCTAATAAACTGAAGATACAAATCAGTAAAGAACGAATTAGACAAAAGTTTCTATTTATTAAGTACAAATACCTAGATATACCAATAATAAATTGTAATTTTAATAAACTGGTATCTTTTTAAAGATTTTTTTAATAGAATTCTATATTGTCGATTCAGTATACATTGATGATTTTTTATATTAAAAATGTATAATAATAAAAATAAATAAAATACAAAACGACGTTAAAAAACAGTACATTCGAAAGTGGTAAGAGTAATTTTAGAACTATTATACATATGACGTTACATTTGACGTCAAATGTCATGAAGATGCGAAATAACACATACGTATCTGTGTACATATGTTTGAAGATATGACTGATATTTTATTATATATATATATATATATATATATATATATATATAAATTATAAATTATAAGTAAACAAACAGTATATTTTTAAATAAATGTAAATTTAATTAACAGTTTCTTTTTATTACTGTTTAACATAAAAAAAGCTTCATTCCTTATTTTGGTAGTATAAAAGATGTTTTAAAGTTAGGTTATAAGTAATACGCTTAAATGGATATTGTTAAATTGTATATAAAACATGAACAATGAAACATATAGAAATATATAAAATGAGATTTATGCGAATGATTTTTGTAGTAAAAAAATCATATGTAGGAAATATTAAATGACTTTTCACACCACCTGTATGACGTTAACTGCCCCCGCAAATAATATTTCAGTTGAATACAAAAAATATATTATACTCACAAACATATCTCTGCTAGGAACTGGTTTATTTTTTGGCAATCGCCAAAACGCTGGACGTTCGTACGATGACATTTTTAATATTAAAATTTATTTTTTATTTAGGTCAATAAAGTAAAATACAAAATATATACAATTTTTTTTTTGATATGCAGTTTTGTACAAGTATTTGTATACTAGTACGTTCAACGAATATAATTTTGAAATAACGACCGTACGATATATTTTTTGTTCGTTTTACTGGTTTTTAAAGGTTATACATTAAAGATGGAATGTTCACTGGTTCGAATCCTGGCTGCGTCAGTACCGATCCCAATTCTTGAACTGATTTTATTTGCTGTAGTTGCCAAAACTTACCATATACCAGATATGTGTTATATTAGTAAAGGAGCTAAATGTTCTTTTGCAAATAGTTTCTATTATTAGGTTACATCTACAAGTGGTAGATATAGTTGGTTTTTAAGTTCATACTCTTAGGATAACAATTAAGATTATAAATTTTAATTTAGATAACGTTTATAATAATTTTTATTTTTGTTTTTGTGTAAATATTAATGAATATTCTTACAAATCAATATATATATATATATATATATATATATATATATATATATATATATATATCATATGTATGTGTGTGTACATAAGGTGATAACAAATATTTTTATTAACTATAAATGATTATTTGTTACATAAAAAACATCTTTATTTAAAAATAACTAATTATTGAAACTGAATAACTGAAGGAATATTTTTTACACAAATAAACTATCGCCCCAACATCACAAGATATTGAAAAAATATTAAGTAATTAATTATTATCCATGTTTTTTTTTGTCTATAAGATAATGTATATTTCGATGACAATGTCATCATTATCAGAGCGCTATGTTGGGGTGATAGTTCATTTGTCAAGAACCAAGAATCATTTATTGGTATGTATAAATTATACAAAGTTTTATACATTGTTTTTATATATAAAGTAGTTTACTATTTACATAAATATTGTACAATATGACGTGAAGATATTGTAGGTTATGGCGAATTTTTTTTGTATCTTCAGTTTATTATTAAAAATTTTGTAAAATCTGCATATGAATTAATTTTTTTTATATTAAAACTACTTATACTAGTGTAACAATTTACAGTTAGTGTAAGTTCATTTGTATGGAAGTATGATAATTTTATACAACTTTCACCTATTTTGTGGATAGCTTTATAATTTATTGTCTAAAAATTTTGTTAGATTTTCTGTGAAGACATCGTGTAAATAGTTTTTTATGGAATTTAAATTTTTAAATTCTGTTTTATTTAAATTATTTTTTAAAAAAATAAAAATAAATCATATTAGATTTGATTTAAATTACTTTAATCAAATTTTAATAATGTCTGTATTATACAGAAAAAATAATTTAGTATATATATATTTTTGTAATTTGAAGTTATTAAGCTAAAACAGATAATCGTTTTTTTAAACGATTTGGTTGTTATTTTATTTTAATTAATTATGGTTTAATCGATGGTTTAATAAAACCAGTTAATTAATCAAACAAAATATTTTATTATATAAATATATTTAATGTTATTATTAATAAAAATAAATACAGTATTGCTATTATTTATTTATTATGAAAGTGTTTGGTGTTATATATTAATGTGATTTATAAAAAGCTTATAAAAAATATTATTTCTTTTCAATGTTTATGTTCTTAATAGTAGGTACTTTGTACGATAATATTTTTTCGTATATTAAAAATTCGAAGTGAAAGTTAAATTACTTTTTTTATTTTTTCTATCAAGTAAATAAAATTATTTAATTACATTATTTAGCCAAGTTTTCAATACTCTGTACGGCTATAAAATCTGATATATTTAATTAAATTTTATGTGCACTTTTGTGCATTGTCCAAAATATATGCTTAATTTTCAATCATCTATATTTTCATAAAGTGGGGGTGCAGTAGTGGTCAGTAACAGAGCGGTTCGAATCCGGGCCTCGGTTTTAAATATAGACTCATAGAGTTTTATTGTTTGAAGGAGAAACATCCGCATTACATGTTTGCGCCTAGTTATTTCTTTTTTTCCCCGTTGTTGTTGTTTCATTTCATACCGACGGTGATTGCCGCAGCTCACTGGTTATCTGTGCTAATGTGTACGGGTGTTATAAACAGCTGTCTGCTTGGCAAATCGTCAAAATTCACACAAAAAAGAAATACTGTTCTATAGTCTGTCACGTTAGCGAACGTTTAGTCTGAAATGAATCGAATGCCTTTTCACTTTTATTCGTACACATTAATCAAACAGCATGTCGACCAAATGTATGGATGTGGAGGTTAATTGAAGACATGCATGTTTTACCTGAAACGATGACTTACCTGTCTTTATCGAAATGCGGTTATTGACAAATTGAGAAAATTAGTTAGGCATATTTACTATGCTATTATGCATATATATATATATATATATATATATATATATATATATATATTTAATAGAAATTTATTGATTTATTATCGTTTTATATTGTAAATTGAATGAATGAACATAAATTAAATATAGTAAACGACTACTCAATAAATATAAATAGTTGAAACTTTTTCAAGACTTTTTGCTTAACATTTTTTTTATTTTTTCATGTATTTTTATTACGGATTATTTTCAAGATTGTATTATTTCCTATATTTTTCGTTTTTCATAAATGAAAAAATCTATTTAAAATATTAATGATATAAAATAAATCGATAACGAATTTTGAGGCAATAATAAGAGTTAAAAACTAAAATTATCGGGATCTTCGATTTTATGTATATATAAGGTCATCCAAATGTGACGCCTAAATGTGTTTTATTAAAAAAAGAAATAAAAGAGACTATACACATGTTTCTTTTTAATAAAACACAAATCTAGGCGTCACATTTGGATGATCCTATATTAATTTTTATTTGATAAAATCAACTATAATTGGAATTATTTCATAAAAAAAATAATTAGACTCCTGAAAACATATATCCTCACCAAGCCACTTAGTCAGCGTGATGGAACTAAATACCAATGAATGATAATTTTCATTGAGACTTTTGTCCAGTAATGGGCTGATATAAGCTAATATGATGATGGTGATATAAATATATTGTATTGTATTGTTTGAGCTTTTAGCCTGTTTCTTTATATTTAGAAAATAAATGAATTATATATGATATAAATAGATAACATTTCTCTTGATTTATTGTCGATTATCCCTTGAGTGCCAACTTTTGAAGTTAATGATTCATGTGGTACTAAATTAACTGGATATTTCTTGAGTCAGAATGGAGTAGTTGTACTTTCTATGAAGTTCATTTCATGTATGCGATTAGAAGAGTATGAATAATAAACTATTTTTTGATAGTATTTTTTATAATTATGCACATTTATTACATAAATATGTACGTATATTAAAATAATAATAGAATAACAGCTGTTATATTCATCTGAAGATACTTTATGTAAAATATAGGTCATCCAAATGCAACATCTAGATTTGTGTTTTATTAAAAAGAAATAAAAGAAACTATACATATGTTTCCTTTTAATAAAACACAAATCTATGCGTCACATTTGGATGACCTTGTATATTGAAAAAATATTTTATATTATGATTTTTCAATTTAGTTAATTATTGAAACTAGTAATTGGTTTTTTAATTTAATTTGTAGTTCTAGCAATTCTTGGTGTTGATTTTTCACGAAAAGGTTTTTCCTAATAGTTAATTCTAATTAATTTTATTTATGATACAACATTTTTAAAATAAATCATTTATTATAGGTTATGTATATATATATATTTACATATTATTTTTTACCAATTTAAAAATTATCTTAAATTTCATTTACAGTTCACTCTTATATTTTTTTAACATAAATTGATTTTTTTATATAAATATTTAAAATCTGTATGTTATAATGTACTAAAGTACTTATAGATCAAATAATAAAAACAATATTACTAAAGTATTTTATAGAATTATAATTTAAATTAATTTTTTTTATAATAGGAATATGTACTTTTAATTTGTTTATAATTTTATGTTAGTTTCAATTTGTAAATTTTATATAAATATTTTTAAAGATAAACTTGATAATTTATTCCACATATTTATCGATGCTAGGATTTTCCTGATATTGTTAAGTTCCAAGGATTTAATTTTAAGGTAATTTAATTTAGAAAATACTATTTTTTGGCAACAAGTTATTAAAAATATTTTGTTTAAAGTTATTAAATAAAAATATCAAAGAGAATATCAAATCATTATAATTTCTCTGATTGAATTCACTTTTACTGAAACTAATTACTACTCCAAATGCTAAAAAAGTTTAATTAAACTGTTCTTTTATTATCCATGGTCCATTTTTAATTTGTTTACGTCAGTTAGTCATTGGAATAGAATAAACAATTTTTGAACGTTTTAATTAAAAGAATGATGGATTAAAATTGATTTATTTATAGTAAAAGAGAATATTAATGTAATCTCTAATTGTATTATAAGTTTGATTGACTTAAATATAATTGTGAATGAATATATCATACAATATTATAATGTTTTTATATATTCCAAGTATTATTTCAAATACATTTAATTTAAATGCATTAAACTGTGGTTTGGATAAATACGTGTTTTTTATGCATTCTATATAAATAGAAATAGAAAATATTTTTGAAATCATGCATAATCGAAGTGATTTTTTTCGTAAACAGATTTTCAAACTACGCGTTAATTTATTTTGAAAACAATAAAAGATATACATGCAATAATAGTTCCTAAAATAAATTTAAGCTTTTCACGTCTCTGTGTACATTCTTAAAGTGTGCACCTGCGAAATATTACAATACTTAACAACTTCGTCTTTTTTTAAATGTATTTGTCTATATATATATATATATATATATATATATATATATATATATCTATATATATAATGCATGTATAAAAATAATTTCACCCATGACAATGCACGAAACTATTGAATGTATTTATGTCGCCATGTCAATAAATAATTTTAAATATAAGAAATAGATTTGGCTTAATTTAAAGTGACAAACTATGATTTAATGTTGCAAAATTTGAAATGAAAACGAGGGCATAGCTATTATGTTTGGCACTACTAGAGTGACACACACACACATGCTAAGTTATATCGACGCTATTATGAAATCGTAACCTAATTATTATATACATATTTCCGCAATCACCTTTCGTATTAACGAGAGCATGTCTATTTCTTTATTTTATTTTTTAAATAATTTATTTAAAGGTAAATATTATGATAAATTATAAGATTTTTTTATAGTAAATATTTGTATAAAAGAGATGGTTGTATGATTGTTCCTTGAATATAATTACCTGTGAAAGATATTAACTTGTTCTATATTATATAAAGAGGTAAATATGTTAATTTCAATATGACTTCTTTGAAAATAATGTAAATAAATAATAATGTACATACATATATATTACTTAATATTTTTATAACAAAATAAAGGTGATAAAAATATTTTTATTTTATTAATTAAATTTATAAATGAATATTAAAAAAATCAAAATTTCTAGTTGATTTATAGAATGATTGTAAAAGAACTAAATGACTTCTAAAGATTTTCTAAAAAAAACTGAATTTACATGTTTGTTGTTATTTAAAATAGCAACTAATTTTTTTAGTAAGGTTTTATTTTTTTTTATTTGGCATTACATTAATTAGCAAGTATTATATATATATATATATATATATAATATATATATATATATATATATATATATATCGTTTACATAAAAAATGATGATTCAAATCAATAGTCAATAAACTAAAAGAGAAATATTTCTTTAAAAAATTGTATTTATATTATTCAAAAATCATTTATATGGTATATAATTATCTCTGTGCTTAATGATTTATATATGAATTATTGACATTTTTTGTTAGTAATTTTGTATTAAATATTTTAGAGGTGCTAAATTTATGACTGATCGTGTATTAAATATCCATCTAGCAAAATTTGATGCTATCTTTTTTCAAAATTGCAAATTTAGCATTGTGCATTGATATTTAGTCAGATGAGCATTAGAAGTGAATTTATCCTAGTTTGTTATGAAATGATTTAAAAAGGAAAATGAAGATGTGCAATTAGGTAATTCTCCACTTTCAAATTTCATTCGATTCAGATGTAAAAGTTTTAATTATACAGCCTAAACATATGTAGTTTGTGAAAAAATCAACACAGCATTATATTTTCTTTTCAAAAAATAAATAAATGAAAAACTGAATTTTTTTATTATCATTATTTAATCTAGTATTTTATATTAATACACAGTTTATTTTTTAAAATCAAAAGTTGCACATTGTAGGGTTAGTTTTTATTGTATATTTCAGACATTTGTATTTTTAGTTTTTCATTTTGTATTGTTTATATAAATATCAATAGTTAAATTAAAAATATATTAAAATAGGTAAAAGAAATTAAGTGACATTTATATATTATTTATCAGTTTTTTATTTGTATATATGTGTTTTTTACAAGTCTTTACGCTGTATTTCTTAATACAGAATACAAATACACATAAATCTTTATATACATTTTATAATATCACACTTAATAATAAAATACATAGTAGTAATGCCTTTACTTAATCATTAAACTTTAATTTTATCGTATATCGTATCCATGTATAAGCATTGTCGTCATAGAAAGACAAAGTAATGTCACTGAATTATTTCCGATTTATAAAAATGTGTGTGTATGTGTGAATATATATATATATATATATATATATATATATATATATATGCATACATAAGAAAAATATGTGCAAATGTGTGTTTGTGTTGAATTGTATATAATACAATTTAATTTTTTTTGTTGAAAATATAAAAAGATAAAGATTTGTTTGACGTAGAAACTATGAAGGAATTGTCTACATTAGTCGAAAAATAAATAGAAAATTAGTCACGCAATTAAACAATATAAAAGAAAAAATGTGGGCAGTGTGAAAATTTCAATAGCTATTCATTCACGCATTCATACTGTAAAAACATATATGTGTATATTTATACTGATGTTTTTCTTAAAAAAATCTAATAATTATATCCTGTTTGTGGCGAGAATGATGGTTTTCGTGGTCCTTGTCCGCTTCCTCGAGATCCGCCGAATGGTCCTCCTTGTGGTCCTCCTTGTGGTCTTCCTTGTGGTGCTCCACCGAATGCGCCACCTTGAGCTCCGGCTTGGGCGAAAGCGCCACCTGCTCCTGGACCGAAACCTGGAGCAGGTCCTGAAGGACCTGAAGGTCCTGATGGATAGCTACCGCCGGATGGTGCACCAGAATAACCACCACGTCCTCCTTGAGCTTGAGCTGCTTCTTCGGCTGCGTTTTGTTCTAAGGCTCTGTTGAAATGAATATAATTGTGAATATTTAGAATTTTTTTAAAAAAATTATGACATAATGGTTATCAGAAAAATTGTTAAAATACTGTATTTATTTTTTCATTTATAGGAAATAACTTTTTATTTAGTACTTTAATGTTTTCTTTTTTTATATTTATTTTCTGAAAAATAATAGTTTTTAAAACAATTTGAATTTTTTAGAATACTAAGTTTTATATGTAGAAATATTTTTTAAATGTTTAATTATTTTTAAAATTTGTCATTATAAAATTAACAAAATATCACAAATATTTTCATCGTTATTCTATATAAAAATGTTTTATTTATTTAAAATAATAAAAATGTATATTTTAAATTTTTTCGTGTAATATGTTTTTTTTAAATGCTCAACATAAAACTTGTTTCTGAATTTAAAATGATTTATTGTATTGCAGTAAAATATGAAACATAGTTGAGAAATACTTTTGATGCATAATAAAATTAATTTAAACACTGACAGCATATTATATGTTTTGGTTTTTGAAAAGGCAAATAGAAAATCATATCGAAAAATATGAATAAATTAATATACATGTTTTTATAATATTTCAATGATGCGTTGTTACTATTGAATTTGAACAAATATTAATTTGTTACACAATTACAAATAATATATCACGAGAACAAATTAGAAAGTCGATGACAGAAAGCAATTAAATATTTCACTTTTATATTAGATCTTTGAAATTATATAACATGTCAAAAATGTATAAAATAATTAAAAAAATATTACCGATTTTCTTGTTTCATATTGTTGTTTGTCTAACGACTTTTTTTAGGTCAGTACTTCATATATTGCGTGCTTTTAATTTGACAGATTAATCTGTATATTGGATGGTTTTTATTTTAATAAAGATTGCATTATTAACCGATAAAAAGATTTAATAAATAAATTTCTAAATATTAATGCAAGTGAATAAAAATTATTTTTTTTATTATTAAAATTCTATCAAAAAGTTATTTTTATTTATTGAAAAAAACATCATATAAAAGTAAAATTTAGTAGTTGGAGTAAAAAAGACATATGTATTCACTTTATATATATATATATATATATATATATATATATATATATATATATATATATATATATATATGTAAGATATAATATAATAAATTGACAGTAATAAATTCAAGAAAACATTTATTGAGTAATTAAATGACTTAGTTGTGAATGCAATTTAAGTGCAGTAAATGTGGATTAATTTAGTGTAAATGGATGTAAGATGTCTGGGCGGGATATCTTAAATCTATTTACACTGAAGTTTATTACTTTTATAAATAACTTACTTGAGAATAGCTTCAGGAATTGGTGGTGGTGTAGGAAGGTGATCTCCGACTGGAACGAATCCATTTTCACCAGCTGTGTATGTTACAGTGATTACTTTTCCTTCATCGTCAGTGTATGAATAAGAGCCTTGTACTTCGATAGCTTCATTGTCTGTACCAGCATTTTTCAATGTACCGACTTCTTCGGCTTGGATTCCGTTTTCGGTTTCATATCTATGCAAATTGTTTGTTGTCTTTTATTTATGTTTATATCATATATGGTCATCCAAATGTGATGCCTAGATTTGTGTTTTATTAAAAAGAAACATGTGTATAAGGTGGTGTATAGAGAAATTTGTGTATAGTTTTTTTTTTTACTTCTTTTTAATAAAATACAAATCTAGGCGTCACATTTGGATGTCCCTATACATTTCGAATAGGTATGTAATGATTAAAATATTATTAATAAAAATCAATAGGTAAAAAGAAAAAAAATAATGCGTTTAAACGAAACAGAATATAAGATTGTACTATTTTTTATAGGATTATTACATTTACTAAATATATATATATATATGGTGCCTTATTAGGAGTGCACAAGTAAAATTTTAAATAAAACAAATCTTTTCTTGAGTAAGCACTGATGTTTTTTTGAGCGATTATGAGTGTGCGCTCTTGATGGAACACCCTATATATATATATATATATATATATATATATATATATATTTATATATATATATATATCCATATATATATGTAAAAAATATTAGTTGCTTATCGAATATTTAACAAATTGTGAGTTTGTTAATAGTTTAGATCATATTTTTTTTATTTAATTAATTTTTAAAATATGTTTAATTTTATAATCAGTAATATTATATATATATATATATATATATATATATATATATATATATATATATATATATATATATATATATTTGAAACTAATTAAAATTTTACTGAGAATAATGTTTAATAACTATTAAATCTAATATTTATAAGTGAAAATATATGTAATAATTGATCATCACTTTAATGTTTTGTAAAAATAATATATATATATATATATATATATATATATATATATATATATATATATATATATATATATATGCACATAAATATATATAATTATATAAACTTTTTTCATTAAAATAACATTTAAAAATTAAGTAATACACAGGTTAAATGTTTATATATCCTTTACTTTCATATAAGTATTTAATTAGTATACTGTTTGTGTTTAATTACGATCTTAGTGTTAGACGAGTATTTATTGATATAGTAATGAACTCTTACGTTTTTGATTACGAACTTAAACTTTGTTTGTTTAATACAAGAGTAATAATGAAATTGAAAGTATTATATGTTAAAGGTAATTATTATGAATATGTGTATATATTAGACGAAAAGTTATAAAATAATTAAAATAATGAATTGCAGTTGATTATTTTCACTTGAAAATGCTTACGTGAAGAACATTTAAGTGTAATTGAAAGTATAAGTTATAAATATGTGTATATGTAATAAGTATAGAAAAAAAATTGATTTGATTGGATGCAACTTGTATTCTGTTTTTCTCCCTAAAAATGATATTATTTCTCTTAAATTATGAGAATATTTAGGAAATTCATCGTAGAATTGTCATTGAATAAAACAATTTTAGAATCACAAAAATTCTATCAAAAAACTAAGACAAGTAATGGAATTCTTTAAAACGTTTAAAAAAAGAAAAGATTAGGTATTCTATTGATAAAATTTTCATGAAAATACAAAAAATATATTATTAAATCTGTTCTTTAAAGATATTTTTCTTCTTTTTTCTATATTCAAAAAATATTTTTTTTATAATTTAACTTATATTTATTATATATGATAACATTTAGTTTGTTTATAAAGTGTAATCAATAAACATTTTTTAAAAATAGTTATTAAAATAATTATATAATTGAAACTGAAAAAGTAGAATTTTTATTTATTTAGATTTTATATTATCACATTAATATTTCTTCTTAATTGACGTTCTATCAAATTTTCTATAAAAACATTTCGTGAAAGATATATTAACAATTTATAAAAATTCTGTATTATTTTTGAAGTAAAATATATATAATTATCAACTGATATGAATCTGATTAAATTTCAAACAAAATTTTAATCATATGTAAAGCCTGTTATTGAGTTAATATGTAAAATAAACACGAATTCAGTTTTATTATTTTTTTGATAAAAATTTACGATTTTTTCGGTCAAGTTAACAATGATTAATTTGTTTACAAACAACCTAAATGTGCCAACAGAAAATTATTTCGTCTGCATTTAATGTGAATATTTTGTGGCGTGCTCAAGGCAATTTTACAAAAAGAGAACTAAATTATCTCGTTATTTTTTGTTTAATATGTAACTGAAAATCAACATTCATTCATAAACATATATATATATATATATATATATATATATATATATATATATATATATATATCTTTGTGTGTGTGGATAGATAATTTGAATGTCATTAATCAAAATAATTATCTCTATTTAGTTTTTTTTTGATAAAACATAAAATACTGTTTTTTAAATGTTTATGAAATACTTAATAGTATTTAATTCTTTATCACAACTATTATATATTTATATATATAATATAGTTTTAATTACGTTTAAGTGATTATATAAATGCATATTTTTACTTGCAAAATTTGATGTATTTAACAAAGCAATCATGTGTGAAAATGATAAGATGTTAAATAATAACTTGTTTATTTCTTACTTATGTGGTTTTTGATTGCAGATATTACATACTTCTTTTTGAGGTTGATGCATTCACTACAGAAATGTATTTTATAAAATCGTAAACAACTAGTGATTATTGAAAATTAATAAGATACCGGGAAGTTAATGGTTTATTGAAAATGGACTGATCATAGGGCCAAAATATATTCTTATAATGTCATTTTAAGATTTTTTGTAATGTTTGTGTCAATAAAATAATATAAATATTTCTTACATTATATTTATATATATATATATATATATATATATATATATATATATATATATATATATATATATAATATGTATATGAAAGAGATAGGAATTTAATATTTTAAATAATTCAGAAAGATGTAAAAAGACAAGATATTTTAATTAAAAAATATGTGGGATGTTCTACATTTTTGTAGTAGTTTTTAAAATTTTATGTAAAGATATTTAAATATTTTTTTTGCACCATTTTATTAAAAATATGGAAAGTTTTGAATATTTTAACAGTAATTTTATAATCCTTGTAATCTTTTAAACGCAATTAAATATAAAAATGAATAAAAATTTTATATCGCAGACTATATAAGGCTTTATGAAATATTTTTTTAGTAGATTTATTTCATTTATGTACACACACACACACACACACATATATATATATATATATATATACTCGTATATCATCATCACCACCACCACCATAAAGTCCTTATAAATCCACTACTGGACGAAAGCCTCAATAAATGCTACCATTTTATATATATATATATATATATATATATATATATATAAATGTAAATATATAATAAAAAATAGGACATGTGAAAGACATAGAAATGGGATAAAAATTTGTAATATAAACATGGTATAAAAATATTAGACTATGTGCTGGAAATATTTAAAGAATATTAGCCCATTAAAACTGTATTATTTACGAGTGAAAATACAGTAACTGAAAAATATAGAATAATTATAATTTTATGATAAATTTACATTTAAAAAAAATCATTGTACCGATTATTTTCTAATAATTTCATTAATAAATTAATTTAATATCAGAAATTACTAAAACGAAAAGATGTCAATAGTTGTTAGTATGATTGATATATATTTTAAGTTAATGTAATGAAAATCGATTAATCATGAAAGTGTTTAAAAATATTTAATAATGTAATATGTACCTAAGTCTGTATCGTTTATTGATTGATTTCTCGTGTAGAGGTAATTAATTATCTACTTAAATAGAAATATAGTCTTTGGTGTGTTTTTTATATAGCTGTCTCTAATTAATTTTTTTTATCGCGTTGAAGTAACATAATGTCAAGTATGTGGTTAATTTGTTGAAAATTTCAATTTAGAAATGCATATATGTATTATTTCTTTATAGGAAAATAATTTTTAATTACTACTGAAACCATTTTTATCGTTAAATATATTTGTTTCTTTTTGTAAATTTCTTTCGAAAGTGCAGTGATTTTATGGTTTAATTTGTTTTCACAATATGACCTTAAAAAGAATTTATATGTTTATGTACAGAAATTTCCGTCAGAATAATTAATGTTTTAATAATTTTTTTATTTAGTGTACATTAAATTGTTGGAAGTAGCATAAAAATATGTATTTAATGAAAAATATAGCATGAACTTTTCTTTTTTTCATTAAATTTAATTAAAATGATTTAAATATATTATTTATTTTTCGATTTTTTCTTAAACAATTAATTTGTATATGTTTGTTTTTTTTCAATCGAAACTGATATTAAATAAAGTTAGTAAGTAAAAGAATCTAAATTTTTTATTAACATTATTAATAAATTTAATAGAATATATTTACTTCAAATTTAATAGATATTTATATAAAGTTAAAAATGTTATATTTAATTAAATACCTGTAATTGTAGTTTCCATCTCCAGAATTTTCATTTTCGAAAACAAGAATTGCTGGTTGTGGATGAGAAGCACCGCCATGTGATCCAGGTGCATTGTAAGCTCCTCCACGTCCACCATGAGGACCAGCACCACCATGAGGTCCAGCACCACCGTGAGGTCCAGCACCACCATGAGGTCCAGCACCACCGTGAGGTCCAGCACCACCGTGAGGTCCAGCTCCGCCGTGAGGTCCAGCTCCGCCGTGAGGTCCAGCTCCGCCGTGAGGTCCAGCTCCGCCGTGAGGTCCAGCTCCACCGTGAGGTCCAGCTCCGCCGTGAGGTCCAGCACCACCATGAGGTCCAGCACCACCGTCACTAAATCCACCAGCACCTGATGGAGCACCATAGGTGGGGCTTAAACCTCCTGGACGTCCACCACCGAATCCGCCACCTAGTAAAATAGGTTTATGTTTACACTTATAAGGTATATTATAAATATTTATTATTATTATATTTCGAATATTTTTATATTAATGAAGTTTGCTTAGTGCAGTCAATGATCACCCAATAATTCTTATGAAAGTGAAGTTTAAATTAATATTTAAATTCAATTATAATTTATTAGGTTATTAAATAGTATTCAATAAAAAGGTATTTTCTCTTCCAAGGTAATTATATTTTGGTACTAAATATTTTCGTAATTATAAATTAAAAATTTC
Source organism: Neoneuromus ignobilis (assembly GCA_029203775.1). Classification (NCBI taxonomy): domain Eukaryota; kingdom Metazoa; phylum Arthropoda; class Insecta; order Megaloptera; family Corydalidae; genus Neoneuromus; species Neoneuromus ignobilis. Next base: position 10,874,469 of record CP092087.1, read on the forward strand.
AGAACATATTTGTATATTAGTGTTCAAAAAATATATATGAGACTTGGATTTATCTAAGTATTTTTTTGATTTATAGTAAAAAAAATATGATAGAAATACTCTATTTGGATTGAGTCATTGTGATTTACTTCTTTTCAAATTAAAAATATAATAACTTCATTAGATTCGATGTCATTATAATTATAACTACTTTATTATGAAATGTATAAGAAATAGCAAATTAATTTATAAAGTTCTTACCAAGAGCATGGCTTCCGCCTGCACCGCCAAATGGAGCTGCAAGACCACCAGCTCCACTACCTCCAGCTCGACTAGCATCAGGTGGAGGAAGGTAGTTATTGTCTAATTTGGCTGCTGAACAAGCGCCAATCAAAACTATTACCATGAACTGTAATTAAATTAATTACAATTTAAATTGTTTGGTCAAAGCAGTGCAGTTTTATTAAATGTTAATTTTGAATTTTAAAATAATTCAGAAAGTATTAAAAAAAAATGTTCAGTATTATTTCATGAATTGAAACAATCACATTATTAATACATATATATACATATATGTGTGTAAAAATAAATTAATATGGATTTCATACTTTTTTACTTATGATGAGTATTATAATTTAAAAAGTTTATTTTTTAACTATATTCGAAATAAAGTTAGGAATTTAAAATAAATGTATTATTTGTGATTAATAAGCATTTAAAAATATTGTTATTTAAATTTTATTATAGTACAAAAAATATTTAGTGCAAATGTTGTAAAATATTCTTGATATTATTTATATATATATATATATATACATACATATTATGTGTTTTGAAAAATCGTAAACAATTCTGTAGATTTTTTAATTTATGATGTATTTACGATGTTTATATTCAATGTGTACATACAATGGTTAATATATTAAATTACACATTGTATTCCATGTTTGTTTTTATTATAAGATTTAAATATAATTTTATTAAATGTCCATATGTTATATAGAAGTAGAATTTAATTTTTTTCGCAGCATTTAAAAAAATGTATGTTTATTTTTTATAAACGTATACTGTGTTTTTTTATATTCTTTGCAATATTATTAACAGCAGGAAAAAGAAATGTTGAAACATATTTTATTTTTGTTGTGCATTTTTCCAAATATATATATATATATATATATATATATATATATATATATATATATATATATATATATATATTCCACTTGACTTCAATTACAGCAGTTATTTAAAAATTAAGCATAGCGTAATATATTTCATACATTAAAGATTTTTTTTAAATAATTAAATAAAAAAAATCGAAATTGCAGCGACAAAGTAAAACTTTTATTTTGTAGATAGGAATATTAAAAATAAATTTAAAAAGGAATAACAAGCTAGTAGTGCAGTTTATAATTGAAGAATTTTCGATATTTGAAAAATTAAATTTGTTTTTGAATTGAAACTTATTATGAAATTGATTTATGTAATTAATAATATATATATAAATATAAAAAAATCTTTTATTAAGGGTAAACTCACCACTTTCATATTGATTTGATGTGAATAAATCACCGTTTTGATGAAATAAAACTTATATAGGGATGATAATCACACTTGTTGAATAAAATTTAGTATGCACCTGCGTTTTAGGTTGATCTTATTGTACTACGATATTCCCATGAAGAAGATTCACTATTTATAGTACGAAATCGAGATCACATTATTTATAATGCAAACAGAGTTGTGCACGGCGTATAAGACATAATCCGAAGTGGGGACATCAGAAGCGCATCTTTACAAAGTGAACAAGTACCCGTTTACCTGGAGGTTACATCTCCAGTTACCGCGAATTGAGATCAGAGCATCGGATTCACTTTTAAGGCGCATTCCAACGTTATTATGAAAACCCACAACGATGTTCATATGACCTAATCATTTGCGGTCGAGAGTGAACGATGGTAATGTGTTATTAGGCCTATTTCGATGTGTAAACGTATCGTTAATTGTTACTTGTCGAATGTATGGAATCAGCGAATTGTTAAATCTTGACTTTTTTCAGCGATTGCGAAAATTGAAGCTTTAGATTCAAGGTTGATAGGTGAACTGGTTTTAATGATATGTTTCTAGTTTATTAGAAAATACCTTATTTAGTTTTAAAAAGAATTGGAATTGTTTATTTAAAGTATATTTTTTTTGTTATTATAATAATATTTTTTCACGTCATTTATAGAATCAGGTAATTTTTTGAATATTGGTTATACATAAAATTAATAATTACAATAACAAATTAAGTCAAATATTTTTTCTACTTTTTTTGTATGCAAGTTAAAGATGGAAAATAATTAATATGTTAAAATAATATCTGTATTTTTTATAAAAAAAAATTAACACACTTTAATTATTGGAATCATTTACTTTAAAAATGGATTACGTTTAATAAGTTTTTTTTTGAAATCAAGGAGTATATTAATTTATTCATCCTTAATTTTGTACAATGTAACTTTTCTGTCCATGAAGACAAAATAAAAGCATGTTTTATATCTTGATTTCTAAATCATATAATAAGAGCACATTTTATGATATTTTATTTTTGTAATTGAAATATATTTTCATAAAAATATGCAAGCAATGTATTATAATAATTCTAATACATTTTTTTAATATAACAAACAGTAATACGGATTCAAATAGGAACAAGATTGTAATTTTTATTGATTCCTGTTTTCAATTATATTCAAAGGCTTTCACTACGAAGACATTGATTTAAACACATATGAATGAAAATAAATTAATATTACATCATCGTTATAAATATGGCCAGCGTTTTATATTTTTCTTTAAACTTGAAGTAAAAATTGAATATCCGTTATTTGTGAAACTTTATTCTATAAAAGTAACTGAAATATTTTTTTTCAAATTCGACCTATTATTAAAATTTATTAATTAATGGCAGTAAAAAATTATTATAAAATAAATGATATAAGGAAAATACGTAAAATATATTGATTAAAATTAAAAAGAAGTTATAAGTATTTCAAAAAATATGAAATGTATCAGTGATTTTTTGGAATTTCTAAGAGTAAACGAAAATTATCAAAAATCGATTTTCGACAACAGAAATCGTATTTCTTAATAATGAATATAATTTTTACTGGAAGAATACTATTTTTTTGCTTAATCGATTTTGAATAAAAAAGAATGACTTATAGAGATTTTAAAATTTTTCATTTTTTTGTCTTAAAAAAACACGATCTATAGTATGGAAAATTTTAGGAAAAATCAATATTTTCAAAAATCGTTTTTTTTTCATTTAAAATCACAACTCTGCTACAAAATATGACGAATTAATGATTAAAATCTCATTTTTTAATGTATGACGAATTTTATTGAGAAAAAACCTTGAATTATGTTCATTTCATGCTATTTATGTCTCAATTAAAGGAAAGTTAACAATTTTCATTTTAGAGCACAAATATAGAATCAAGTTTCTATTATTGTTCACAAAAAATATTTCTTAGAGTCCATATGATTAATTTTTAGTCAAAATTTGATAAAATAGTGCAGACAATATTTTTTTTTGAATTTTTAAATTTCGATGAAAAAAACGAAAATAATCAAAAAATAGTTCTCGGCTATTAAAATTGTATTTCTTAATAACGAATGGTATTTTTATCAGAAAATAATTATTTTCTACTAGTATAATCGAGGTTTAATAAAAAATATCAACTTATAGTGATTTTTAAAATTTTCAATTTTTTGCCTCAAAAAAACCACGACCTATAGTATGGAAAATTTTATGAAAAATCAACATTTTTGAAAATAGATTTTTTTCATTTAAAATCAAAGCTCTGTTATAAAAAATGACGAGTTAATTATTAAAATCTCATTTTTGAACGTATGACGAATTTTATTGAGAAAAAACCTTGAATTATGCTTATCTTATGTGTTTTATATCTCAATCGAATGAAAATTAATAATTTTCATTTTAGAGCACCAATATAGAATCAAGTTTCTATTATTATTTACTAAAAATACTTTACAGGGTCTATATGATTAGTTTTTAATTGAAATTTAATAATGTAGCGCAGATAAATATTTTTTCAGATTTTTTGAATTTAGATGAAAAAAATGAAAATGATCAAAATTTGATTTTCGGGTACTAGAACTGTATTTCTTAATAATGAATGTTATTTTTGCTTAAAAGTGATTATTTGGTACTAATATAATCGAATTTTAATAAAAAATATCGACTTATAGTGATTTTTAAAATTTTCAATTTTTTGCCTCAAAAAAACCACGACCTATAGTATGGAAAATTTCATGAAAAATCAACATTTTTCAAAATCGATTTTTTTTATTTAAAATCAAAGTTTGGTTATAAAATATGACGAATCAATGATTAAAATCTCATTTTTGATTGTAGGATGAATTTTATTTAGGAAAAACCCTGAATGCTCTTATCATGCGATTTATGTCTTAATCGAATTAAAATTAATAATTTCCATTTTAGAGCACTAATATAAAATAAAATTTCTATTATTATTCATTGAAAATGCTTTTTAGGGTTTAAATGATTAATTTTTAATCGACATTTGATTATATAATGCAGATAAATATTTTTTTTTATTTTTTGAATTCCGATGAAAAAACGAAAATAATAAAAAAATGGTTTTCGACCACTAAAATTGTGTTTCTTGATAACGAATGTTATTTTTGACAGAAAATGATTGTTTTCTATTAATATAATAGAGTTTTAATAAAAAATATCGACTTAGCGATTTTTAAATTTTTTGCCTCAAAAAAACTACAATCTATATGAATATATATATATATATATATATATATATATATATATATATATTACGAGTTTGAAAACAGATGTTATGTGAAAATTAATATGTTTAAAATTTGTTATTAAAAAATCAACTTATTTTAATAGTAGCCCGAGAGAAAAATGTAAATTATCTTCAATATAAAATAAAAGAAATTGCAAAACAATACATTTAATAAATATCAAAGTTTATGCATAAAAATAATTTAGAATTATACTGAAATGAATTAATATTTGCAAGGAAAGAAATGTTATTACTAAATAATCTTCTACTTATTTACATCACTCGTCGTTTTTAACAATGTTGTTTTATAATGTGTTTGAGTAGTTTTATATTGCTATTAAAATACATTCTAAATCTGAGCAATGAAGTCTAAGGAGAACTGAACGTTGTTTATTATTTAATTATAATATCATTATAAACTATAACTGTAATTATATTAATTATTATAACTTCACAGTTAAATTTTATAATTGAAAAATAAGTAATATAATAAAATAATTATCAGAAATGATAACATAATTATAATAAATTAAAAGAATACAATTTTAAGTAGTTCATATTGTTTATCTTTTTTTAAAAAAAATTGGAAACGAAATAAATGTGAAAACGAAAATAATGAGATTTTTTTAAAATAGTACTACTTTTTTTCATTTATATGTTATATATAAATATTTGTATATATAATAAATAGATTTGACAACAAATAAATTTTACAGCCGTTATAATAAAAACGAAAAAGTTTAAAATGAAAAATGGTTTAATTATATAGAAAATCAAGAGAAGATTACCAATAGCCAATAAAAATTATTGATTGAGAAGTCAAAAATATAAAAAGATTCAAAAAAGACCTATGTATAGATGAGACAGACACATGAAAAATTTCGTCGATGTGCAATTATAGAAAAATATATGTTAAAGTAGAATGTTTTGAGAAAAGTCCTCATTCAGCAATGGATAGAAAGAAGCTGACTATATATATATATATATATATATATATATATATATATATATACATGATGTTTTCATAATCATATTACAAATATACTAATGAAATATTATATTTATTTTGTAAAAGAAATGCTGTCTTGTAATGAAAGCTCATGGATGTATCTAAGTTTATAATGAGATCATTTGACTTTAATAAGATCACATTATTTAAGTATTGTGAAAGTGTATTTGATCGGCATTCATTTATGAAAATATTAACAATTAAGCAAATATAAATAAAAAAATGTTTGTGTCATCTTAAACATATATTAGTTTAAACATATTAAATTAATAACTCAGATATTCGTCCATGATGGTTAATGTAAAATATTAGAACTCGAGGAGAAAGAAATTAAAAGTAAACTTTATTTTTTTAATTTACTTTTGTTTTTTTCAGTTCATAAGGTCATTTAATGAGTTTATAATTTTTATTTATTATTTAAACAATTTGTGGAATATCGAACATGAAAGAAAATTAAAGAGTTTTTTTTTTCACACGGAAAAAATTACAATGAACAAAAAGTTAAATAAAAAATAATTTTCTACTGCCCAATTTCTTTAATTCAAATTAATTGACCAGTGTTCATTTATATTTAAAATGATCTGATACAATTTTTTATTTTCCTTAATGAAGATTTAAAGACGAAAAATATTAGTTTAATTTATTATTTAGTTTCTGCTACCGGATTTGTTATACTAAACTGTGAAAATTATACTTTTATTATTTGCTTTCATATTTATAAATGTTGAAATCTATTTTCTTATTTTTTTTTAGAATAAATTAAAGTTGAATTTATAATAAATAAAATATTTCGAAATCTTGTAACTGGATTTGATATCGTTAAAAGACATATAATACAAACTTTTTATGTATTTTTATAAAATCTCGATTCGATATTTTTCTTTAAATAACTTATCTAACAACTATCGAAAATGTTAATTTATTTGATTCGAATGAAACAAATCGGAAGTGTTTACATTTATAAAAACATAACTTTGATTATTTTACTAATATCTTTTATTTGCTATATAAATATTTTACAACGAAAATGATTTTAAAAATGTTAAAAAAATGAGAGTTTTTTAATGGATAAAACAGATTTTAAAAGATAGTTTAAATAGTGAAAATTACTTATTTATTGATGCATAGAAGAGGTAGGAATATTTTGAATTTAATCGTGATTGATTCGTACATTTGTAACAGTAATATATTTTTAGAACATTAGTTGCGATTTTTTATATTCATTTTTTTATGATTTATTATCTATATTTTTATAAATATAGATAATAAATAATATAATAAATCATATTTATATTTATGTATATTTTTATTAATATAGTGTTTTTAAATATATATCATATCAATTGTTATGACATTTAAAATAGATCTATATATACTTGTCTTCTCTCTCTCTCTCTCTCTCTCTCTCTCTATATATATATATATATATATATATATATATATATATATATATTCATACATACATACACATGTTTTTATATTAATAAATGATAGAAAAGGCAACGAGTGTGTTTCATGAGAAAATTAATTATTTCTTGCTATATATAATATAAAAATAATTTTCTATTATATTATCTGTGTATATGTTTTGATATTTAATTGATAACTAAAAAACAAACAATAATTCTTTCATGTACAGAATTTAAACATGTATACTTTCAAAATAAATACGACTTCATCGAACTAAAAAAAAAAACTACATCAGAATAGCTCATCTTCATTACACTGTGATAGCATTATGCTTAAAGCGTTTTTTTATGTACACCTGTTCAGTATTTGACTTATATATGTATGTACATATGTATATTCAGTATGATTACGTGCAGGTTACATTATTTCTAAATGATTAGATAAAAATTCGTCAAGGTGTTCATCATTATAATAATTACCAGGTTATGTATGAGTGGGTTTTTATGTTCGTGAGATATTCTTGTCCATCAAAGTTTGAATTATTTCATGTCAAAATCTGGGTCAAACATGTAGGGAATTGACGATGAAAATATTTTTATGAAAAATTATGCACGATTTGTAAAGTATTAGAAAAATAAAGTAATATAAGAAATTTGAAATAAACATTTTTTTTAGATTCAATAACTTTTTTTATTTTAGATTCAAGAAAAAAATATTTTTGTTATTCTGATATTGATCATTTAAATATTTATTACCGAACATAGATTTTTTTCATGTCTCAATTTGATGTACAATAGTACTCATTTTTTTAATTTTCGTTAGGTTTCATTCAAAAATTCCCACTATTTATCTATTCTTTTTTCTTTTTATTAATATCCTGTTTATTTTCAGAACATTTTTTTTGTTATTTTTAATATTTATCTTTTGACACTTTTTTCTGTTTGACTTTAAACTTGATTAAATTAAACTTGTTAAATTTGCCATTTAAAATCCGCCTTTCTTTTTAACAAATCAGAATACAATCATATTTTCGAATAAATGTCTTCTAAAAACGAACTAAATTGTTATTAAATATTGAAAAATTTTACAAAAATAAATCTTATTTAAAATAGATTTCTTCAAAATAATATTTGGACGATTAATTTCTTTGCAGTAAACACACACACATGGATGTATATATATATATATATATATATATATATATATATATATATATATATATATATATATATATGAATAAAAATTTAGAAAATATAAAATATGTGCATGAATGAATGTTTATGTATTTTTAGATTTGTTTCTTATATTTTATTTCTTATATTTTATATATATATATATATATATATATATATTAATTGTAATTGTTTTATTATAATTTATGTTTGAACTTCAATGTGTATTTTAATTTATTCAAACTATACAGATATATATATATATATATATATATATATATATATATATATATAGATTTATTTAGACATTCATATATTCTTTAATTAATATTCAAATTTTAATTAAATAATTTTTAGAATGAATAAATATGAAATCATATCCATTAAACGACACAATGCTTTCATTTATATTTTATATTTATAAAAGTTGTATTGTATGAATCTTTTATGAAGTCATTAATTTGATATAAAATTATTATTGATTGTTTTCTTGAATTTTCGATTAATATTTTTGTATAAATATGTTTGAGAAAATTCTGTATTTCAAAATATTAAAAAAATAATACAATAAGTAACACATATAAATTAGTAAATACTGAAATACATGTTAAGTTGAGAACTTAGTAAATAAATAAAATGAGTAACAAAGAATAAATAATGTTTTGTCAGTGATTAATATTTTTTTAAGAATATCGAAAAGTTAATATTCATTTGATTTCTTTTTAATTTTATCAAAATAAAAAATAATTTATATCTCTTATATGTAAAATCAAATAAATTAACTAAACATACTTTATTGTTTGTTTTAGAACTTTGACGGATTCATTTTAACACAAATGATTTTTTATCTCCAACACCATAATGGTTATTAAAAGTGAACAATAATTGATTATTGAATACTTCATAACCATTGTGGTGTTGGGGATAAAATTCATGTGTGTTAACATACTTTATTAAAAATTAATTTTCTTTGATTACTAAGAAATATCTTTGTTATTATTTATTTATATACTTATAAGATTATGTTTAACAAATTAAACAGACTTGAAGATTGATGATAAAAGAAAAAGTATAGTTATATTATATTGTTGATTATACAGCAACGAATACCTAATTTTCATCAATTCACGTATTATTATTAATGCATTTATACCATTAATCTTACTTTATGTCAATTAGTATACATAAACATTAATCAAATTATTATTATTTCATGTCGATATATTTCAATTCTTCTAATTTTTATCGGTTTAATTATCTTTATTCATATTTAAAAATACAATTGTGAAATAAAGTGTCTTATTTTTACGGTATTTAATTAAAATCGCATTATTCGCGTTACATCATTTTTTAACGAGACAATGTATAATTTATGGTCTGCTTTTTTATTTTAAATGTACGGGTTTTGTTTTTGTTATATGTTTATGTATCAAAGTTAATTAAATTACATACATATGTATATATATATATATATATATATATATATATATATATATATATATATATATATATATATATGTAGGTATATAATTTAAACGTCTGGTTTATAAACAATTTTTAAACAGTTTTTTTTTAATTTATTGTATATGAGTGATTAAAAATATTTTTTAAAAATAATACTATAAGAATTGAAAATGTTTGGTAATATTTCTTAACATAACAATTTTTTGCTTTTCAAATTATTACCAATTCGAGGTATACACTATTAACTGTTTTTAAAACTAGTATTTCAGAATCGATTCTTGTTGACATCAAGATGCACTACAATCGATAAAAAGAGTTTTATTTCTTAATAAGGAAGAGATATACTTTCTCCGCGCATGCATTGGTAACGTAACGCGTAATTGTTAAATGAGTCTAATTCAATAGGAAGACATTTGTTTGTATCTTTTAAATAAAAAGTAAATGATAGTTGTTTGCTGTATATACAGTATATATATATATATATATATATATATATATATATATATATATATATATATACATATACATATAGTGGCCCAAATGAGACTAGAAGTATAAACATACATTTACTTCCTTACTATCATTTACTATTTTCAGTCTTATTTGGGTCACGTGTATATATAATATAGGGTTTTCCAATAAGCTCTTCAGAAGTTTAAATGGAAATAAAACAAAAAGTATTTAATTATTTTTTTATTTTCAAGCATATTCTGTGGCATTAATGATGGAACACAATTTCACTCATATGACCATCACGACTTTGCTTGCCATAGTGCATTCGTTTGGTCCAATTTTTAGTCACTCTTTCATATAATTGTGGTCTAATTTTATAAATTACTCATTCAATGTTTATTTTTAGTGCTTCTGTTGTTTATGGGTTATCAGCATAAACCAATGATTTTACATAATCCCACAGAAAATAAACCAATGAAATTAGATCATATGATCTTGATGGCCAATTGATGGATCCATTTCTTGAAATAATGAACTTATTAAACTTTTGTTTTAATAAATCTATTGAATTTTCACAATTTGTAATCGTTGTTAAAATATTAAATGTTTCATGATAATTTTTCAAACTATTGAGTTGAAATATCAAAATAAGCTTAAAAAATTCAAACGTGACTGCCACCAGCTGTCAAAGTTTTGACATTCTTATTGGAAAAGCCTTATATACATATAAAGTTTTTTTTATTAACAATTGTAGAAATATTTATACAAAAATATAAAAAAAATTGAAATAGTAATTAAAATCATTTTTTCAAGAAATAAAATATGAAAAATAGCATCGATCAGTTTTGATAAAACCAAAATTGTCTTGTATTCAAATAAAAAATAATACGGATTAAACTGTTATGATTAAATATCTGTTTGAAATTAAGATGTATTATTTATTTCAATTTGTTTTCTTTAAATGCTATTTAATGAAAACTAAGAAGCATTAATTGTTCTATTATACTCTCATAAATAATGATATGCAATATTATATACTAATTAACGTTCATTTATAAATTATCATTTAATTTCATTAAAACTATTTATGATACGAAAATATATCACGGCAGTGTATAAATGAAAAGGGCAAAACGCTAAGTAAGCATACCGTGTGTATGTGATGTACACACACGTTCTTGCGTAGACTGCTTATATTTTTAAATAATAATTACAAACTCATTAAGAACGCATTTCGCGCAGCATCTTCAAACCATATACGAACATGCAAGGTGAACTTTACTTGATTGATTCTTGTTGCTCTTGCATAATTTATGACGAGAGAAAAATAAAATCAACGGAATCGTCTTCTCGTTCATTCGATGATTAGTACATCCACTTAAATACATACGTATCGTAATCATTTTTAATATTACGTACGAACTTCTAACCAGACGGTACAACTCAGGTGGAAGTGGTACGATACGACCAACACACTATACCACTTTCATTAATTAAGTACGATACATTATTTAGTGATCTATGGTTTATGTAATTTACATATGTCACCTTTGACTTCGGCCAGACATTCACTAGACATCTGTGTTTACACTTTTTCCACTACATTTTATTAATATTATTATTTCACTTTAACGGTTATAATTAATCTTAAACGATGAGAGAACACTTATTCGTGATTTTTTTCTATTTATTTTTTTTGATTAATAGAATTATTTTAGATCATCATATCATGTTTACAGATAATGTTTAACCTTATTCTATAATAGTATATATTATGAAATTATCGTAAAAATAAGTACTCATACGAGTATACATTATTACTCTTTATAATTTATTGGCAAGTAATGTTACTTTAGTTATTATTTTTCTTTGATTTGTTACGATAATACAAATCAGACGTACGTGTAAGAATGTAGGTTAATTAGCACGATGATGTACATATTTTTGTAAATAATTTATATGCATATAAATATACATACATACAAATATATATATATATATATAACTGTGATAATTAATATTGATTAAATGACCTTAAATTTATAAATAATACTATGATGATATCCAATAATGGAAGTATTGATATAGGGTGGCCTAAATGAGATTAAAATATAGTAAAGAGCAGTAAATGACAGTAAGTAATTAAAAGTGTATCTAAACCCTTCAGTCTCATTTAGGCCACTCTCTCTCTCTCTCTATATATATTTATATATCTTCTTTCTGACACTACAACTCTTTTGTAGAATCGTGACCTTTCTGACAATGCAGCCATTCTTGTTAAAGTTTCTCGACAGTTGTTTTTTAAAAGATGAGGTTGTCAACTTCATGCTCAACCCTCGAAAATGAGTGACTCTCTGACTGGGAATGGAACGCAATATCCCGCATGGCAAGCGGTGATGCAAATCACTATGTTACCAAGTCGATATATATAGGGTCATTCAAATGTGACGCCTAGATTTGTGTTTTATTAAAATGAAACGATAGAATTTATACACATGTTTCCCTATACAGCACCCTATACACATGTTTTTTTTATATAAAACACAAATCTAGGCGTCACATTTGGATGACCCTATATTATAAAAACCATATCATCGAATGTCATTAGGTCCTCTTAAATGTTTTTCCAAAATTCTTCCACTGTTTCTTGTCTGAGGCCAATCACATCTAACCTTTACCTCCATGATATACTTTCTAATATCATTTTTTCTTCTTTGATAGGGTCTTTTTCAAATTTTTTTTTTGTTTCTTTGTCGTCACTTCATAATGGTTTTTGTCTATCTATTATCTTTTCGTCTTATTCTATGTTCTGTCCAGGCCCATTTCATCGATTTTCTTTTTTTTATATATCAGTTACCCTTATCTGTTTTCGTATCTATTTATAGGATTTCCGATCACGTTTAGAAATTCCTAATATCGTTTCAGGCTCAATGATATCTTTATTCTTCATTGTATTGTTCATTTTCTTAAATGCTGCCCATATTATCTTAATTCTTGATATAATCTCTGACCATATGTTATCATTATATTGTATAATTTTTTTTATGTATTTAACTTCATCCATTTGTTCCAAGAATTGGCTCTCTAACTATATATTTTCTTTTTCTACAAATCTATTAAAATGAATTTAATTTTGTTCATATTTATTTTTAATCCAACTTTTTTCTCAAAGTGATATATATATATATATATATATGTGTGTGTGTGTGTGTGTGTGTGTGTGTGTGTATGTGTATAGAGTGGCTTGAATGGGACTGAAGGGTTTAGACTATATTTACTTGCTTACTGTCATTTATTATTCTTTACTATCCTTTAGTCTCATTCGGGCCAACATATATATATATATATATATATATATATATATATATATATATATATATATATATATAAATATATATATGCCTACATATATAAATCAAAACCTGAAATGAGTTTCATTATAAATGTAAATAGTGTTTAATTGATTGAAATTGCACAGATCATAGTTAAAATATTTCAATATGTAATTATAAAAGTATTTTAATTAATGTAATTTTAAAATGTCATACTTAAATACTTTGATGAAGATTGAAAAAGAAATATTGATACGAACTATTATAATAATATAATTAAATGGTATAAGGTAATTTGCAATTGAAAATTGCCTTACATATTGAGACTGATATTGAAAATTTAATGTAAATGTCAAATATTGGAATTATTAGGTCCTTCAAATATTAATTTGGTATACGGAATTGCATGAAGATTGTACATTTTTTTCTAAATAAGATGATTAAAAGTTATTAAAATGTTTTTTTTTTATTATTTAGAAAGGATTGCACTTTGAAGTATATAATGAAATCAATGTCAACATTTTAAAGTGCATATTAAAATTTATTTATAATTTTGAGTTATGTAAGTAATTATAAATAATTCGATTTTTAAATCTCTTTTGAAAAAAATATTTTATAATTTGTTATACTTATTGAACGAATTTATGCATGAAATTGTACTAAATTTAAATATTTTTATAAAATAATATATAAAAAAGCTTAAACATCTCAACTACTTTAAAAAAGAAAATCGTTGAAAATAAAAATCAATTTAAATGCTAAATATCGATTTTAAAATCGATAGTATATATAAAAATACAATCGTATTATGATGATACTTTTTTTAAGAAAAACGAAAAAATAAATGGAAACATAAAAATATTAAAATATTTGTAATCTTTCACATCTAAATTTATTAAAATGCGATTGTAAAAATATATTTAATTTGTTTTCTTATTTTGTAGTAAAAGTTTCAAATAATATAAACATTTTCAAATGTTACGAAATTTAAGCTCACTATTTGGTGAAATCATCAATCTTAATCGGTTTTTAATTTTTCTTCTTCTTTGCTGTGATCAATAAGATGTTTAAGTTAATTGTATATAATTTTTTAAACACTAATATATATTTATATATATATAAATGTGTACGTATAAGTGTATGATATAATACTAATATATAACAATTTAAAAGAATTATAAATTATTAACGAAGTGTTGAAATGACGAATGAATGTTGACTTGTTAATTTCGTTTACATTCAATTAAAATAATAATATGATCGAGAATATTAAATTGATTTTATATCGTTTAACATCTGTTTAAGAATTCACCAGTGTGCCGATTGTTAATAACTTTGTCGTGGATGAACAATGAAAACACAAGTTCGTGACTATCAGAATATCAATGTGCACATTCTTCCATGTTGGATACAGATTGTATCGCGTCACCGTTTAGTTTATTGAGCCATTCATTACACCCACCCGGGTTCCACCTAGATCGTGAGAACGCGTGTTCTTCGTGGACTATCGTATTATTTATGTTAGTGTCGTTGCAACTGTTGATACACCCATATAATTATTTCTTTGTTTTTAGCTACTCTGTACCGAAGCTGTCGATAAATTCATTTATCAGTTCATCGCATATTTTATTAGAATCTAAGTGCATATATGTAACCTCTACTAACATTTAAATTTTCATCATGTACTTTTAAATCCTTATATAAAGAAGAAAAAAACGTTTTTAATAGTAATTAACATTTATTTCAATATATAAATAAAATAGTAATAAATAACAGGAATTTTCAGATAAGTCTTGCTAAGACTTGAACCAGTAAAATAACATATTTTACACATTTTTTTAATACTATTAGATTAAATATATTTTCGATGTAATCCCTGTCAAAGTTGATATATTTGTTATATTAATGTGCAATTTTTGTATACATGAGAAAGACGCATTGCTATTTTATCTTTAACCTTGAATTGTACTGCTACTAAAAATCTTTCCATCTACAAAGAAAATATTGAAATTAGTGGTGAAAGATTTAGGTTATGTATAGCATAGATGTTCAATGATTTTTTTTATTTGAATTATTAAACGAATTTACATGTTTGATTCTCAAAGTAATTTTTCCTTGAAATATGAAGATAATAAACAAAACATTACAATCGTTTGTACATAAATTGGAGATATACTTTTTAAATAAGGATATAAAATCTTGTAGTCTAATTTGATAAATGATTTAAATTTGAACATCAGTTTATTTTAACATAAATAAATTGCGTGAACTTGATTGTTATTATTTAGTTAGAGTTTTGCATAATTTTAATTTAAATAAAAATTAAAATACATTTTATTTTTGATTTTAAAACATGCTTAATATTTAAGTAGAAAAAAAATGTATTTTTAGCATTTTTGTTGTAATTACATATTTTTTTATTGATTTAAAGTCCATAGAAATTTATTATATGGCTAATGTTAGTGTGTGTGTGTGTATATATATATATATATATATATATATATATATATATATATATATATATATATATATATATATATATATATATATATATATATATATATATATATATATATATATATATATATATATATAATATATATATATATATATATCAATATATATATATATATATTATATATATATATATATATAAATATATATATATATATATATTGCATTTTATTTTAATCTTATAAATTTAATGTTAATAAATTAGTTAATATTATGCCCATATGTCATTATCATCGAAGACCTTATTCAATCTACTGCTGAATGTTGAAAACGTTTTCCAAAACTCACTTACTAATTCCATGCCTTTTCCTTTCGTTTTATACCAATGAGCTTTCTCATATTTCTATTCCATATGTCTTTATAGACTTCTTCTTGGGCCTTTTTATATATTTGGGTTTCCAATCAATAATGTTCTTGTCCATCGGTGGTCTCTTCTATTTTCTATTAGACCAGTTCATAATTATTTAAAATTTTTAATTTTTTTTAGTCTGTAACTTTTATTTTTATCAAATCATATGAATCTTTCCAGGCATCTTTACGTTGCCTGGCGTTGGTGAAATATTAATATATCTCTCTGCCTCTCTTTCTCTCTCTCTCTTCTTCCCCCCCCCATAGATATATATAGATATATATATATATGTATATATATATATATATATATATATATATATATATATATATATATATATATATATATATATATATATATATATATATATATATATATATATATATATATATATATATAAAGAATTAAATCCTGAATAAAAATCCACACCAACCCACTTGGCTAAATCTTATCAACATTGGATTGATATAAAATGATATGATGATGATATATAGGTGTTTTTTAAAGGTAATAGAATTTTAAATTGAATTCCTATCGAAAATTTTATCTAACCTAAAAACATTATATATATATATATATATATATATATATATATATATATATATATATGTATAAATGTGTGTGTATGTATATATAAAGGTAAGATAAAGGTGTTTTTCAAAACATCATCTATATATATATATATATATATATATATATATATATATATATATATATAAATAAAGAGTGTTTTTAGGTGAGATAAAACTTTCGATAGGAATTCAATTTAAAGTTCTACCACGCTTAAAAAACACCTATATATCACCATCATATCATTTTATATCAATCCAATGTTGGTAAGATTCAACCAGGTGGGTTGGTGTGGATTTTTATTCAGGATTTAATTCTAATTTGATAAATGACTTAAATTTCAAAAATGACATATATATATATATATATATATATATATATATATATATATATATATATATATATATACTACAAAAGTAATTTTCTTTTTATAATGAAATTCTAAATGATTTTTAAACTGATTACATTTTTACTAAATAAATTTCAACTTGTTGAAAATGTCGAGTTTTCATTTAGTCTTAAAATCGGCATATTATATAATACAGTTTAATACTTGACATTAAAATTTGAAATTATATCTATGTGAGTAATTAAAATTGATCTGAACTTCTAGATCACTATTTTCATTAATAATTATTTTTTTTTTGCTAATTATACATTCCATAAAAATCACATTAATGATGTTATTAAAGTACAACTGTTGAAACCACTCGAAGAATGTTTATTTTTTATGCATTCTTTTTCATACTGCACGCGTTCTCTTCGATGCACATTAATTAAAATCCATCAATAATTTTACAAGCAAGTTCGTTTTCTTTCTTTTTATTAAAAAATAACCTTGATCATTACATGTGTACTCAATCGGATTATGTCAAGTAAATCTACATTTACATTTTCAGTAGGTATTGTATTGTACATGAGAGATTTGTGTGATCATTGAAATTTACAATACTAGATTTGTCTAATACAATTATTCAATTAGATCATTATCAATCGATACAATAATCTGGTTGTGTACAAAAAGGGATAATGAGTTTATTTAAATATCATAATTGTTATAGTGTGCAAATAAACCTGTAGTTTACTTTATACATGTTTTTTTACATATGTTTTGTTGCATTTTTTTATATAGTAAATTAGATTTAAAACCGGATTTATATATATATATATATATATATATATATATATATATATATATATAAATATAATGAAAACGTTATACATTTTATTTATAAAGAACAATTAACTTGAAGTTCTTTTATATTATTTAAATAAACATATAAATCTATTAAGATCTTCGGTGTTACATATCTGGTACATATTAAATGTCAAAAGACCTTTAAAGCCATTGATTGCTTTCTATCTACTTCATTTCTTTATTTATTTACTCTTTACGATTAAAACCACCTTGCAATTATAAAATATTCATTGAAATGTGTTGTAAATTTACGCGATGTACTTACAATGTTGACGTATTACGTCCATTAATCTCGCTTTGAAAATAATAAATCATTTTATTTATATACCGTTTTTTTCAACGGAATGAAGTAAATAGAAGTGTGAGAGAAAAAATGTTTCGAGATTTTTTTATAACTGTAGTTAAGTTTTATTACAAAATTGCCTTTATTTGTGTCTGATGGTTACTTTTAAAAGTTCAGTATAGAAAAAATTGATTTGATATTAAAACTTTGACATTTATTCAAATGAATGTGCATGTGTTTAGTAATCAATAATCATTTCTAAATCAATAAAATGATTTTTAGAAATATATTTATTCGAAAAAAGGTTACAGTTGAAATTAGTTTTTCTAATTAATTTTTATGTATTGATAAGAATTATTTTGACAAAAAATTCTAATAAATCTTGTTTATATATAAAAATAGAAAAAAATATAGAACTTAATCATAGATGATGGTATAAATAAAATACAGTAAATTCCAATTTTGTTATTTTAAAGACCGATCTTTCCTAACAATACTATATACACATTTACTTTTAGAATATTTAAATCAGATATGTTTTAATTTGTCTTGAAGTAAATGTTCTATGTGGCCTTCGTTTCCAGATCAACCTTGTATTATCCAGATTAAACATTTGTTAAAATAAATAACTTTGTTTATACAAGTACACGCGTGTATTGTGATCGTGTGCATCAATGTTCTTCGCAATTTTCTATCCCAGTTATGTAATTATACATCATGCTGCATTTTTTTTTAAAAAAAAAATATTAACTATTAGAATATTTCTTTGTTATTGAATTCTTGATAGAAAATATCTTCATATAATACGATTTTTTATTGTAATATCAATTTAAAAGAAAATAATATGAATTATCAAGCCATTTATACTGATATTAACCCTTTAAGTATCAATGTAGTATTTTTCGTTTTTATACAAAAAATACTAAACGATTTTAAGCATAAATGCATGGTTGTAGAAAAAATTATATTTGTTAATTTTGAGTTATTGTTAATCAAATTTTCACACAGTACTAATAATATATTGAACTTTATTTATTATTAATAAAATAAAAAATAAAGTTGGAAAATTTTACAAAAAAAAATTAAATTTAAAATAATTGTTTTTACAAACATGTATGCAATAAAGGATTTGTTTTGTAAAACAGTATTTATTACCTTTTTTTAATATGATAAATCTCTTAAAAATATTCGTATTTTATTTTAAATTATATAATAATAACAACTGAAATAAAATGGGTGTAACAATAATTAATTGCATGGTGTTTGTTCTTATTTACGCTTAATTTAATTTTTAACAAAATAATCAATTTCCACACCACAATATTCAATAAAAGTGTTTAATAATTATTATTCTTGAGCTTTCTAATGGATATTTCGATTTCTATACTTATTGTTTTCAAAACGTGAGGTTATTAGGAAGTAATAAGTTTATTAAACATTTTTATATAATACTCTGTGATACTGAGCAAGTTATTCCTTTTTTATATATGAATCAGCTACTGCGTCAAAGCAATTATTATTTTATTTTATTAAAACCTCTGATTAATTTATTTATTAATCTATACTTTCTATAACCAGTTTTAAATTCTTTTACTATCTTCAGAAGTAGTTTTTAAATTTTCGTTAATATTTTTAAGGTATCAATAAATGAATTAATTCATTATCGATTTCACATAAATGAATTATCACCTTTGATACCATAAGATTTTTAAAAGTGTTCAATAATTAATTATTATTCACTTTGTTTGTTTATAGTAATAAAAAGCTAATATTTGATGGCGATGCTATCATTGCCAGAGTGTTTCGATTATTTGAAAGGATTTAAAAATAAAATATCAATAAAAATATTTCACTTCTTGCCAATTCATTTACTTTATAATTACCTTTAATAACATACTTAATTTTTTGTGAGTAATAATTTTCGACTTGCATCAATAAGAATGATTTAATATTAAATCTTCTTACGTGTTCAACATTTTGACATGCTTGTTGAATATGTATATATGTATGTATGATATCGAATTTCTTCATTTTCCACTCGAATTGAAGATGATACACTTGAATCGGAACAATAAACCTCCATACTCCTTACTTAAAGTGAGAGTTCGCATACATAATGTTATTGTTAATCTAAATACCGGGTGCGCGCATCATAGAGGTCAAATGTCATTAAGCGAAATGTAAAGAATATGTATGGTACACATTTAACTGTCATTGTGTAATCGATTCTTCGTGCCCGTCGTTTCAATGAATTAAATATCAATAAAACACATCTATTCTTGTGTAGGTCTTCTCTAACTTGTCGGACGTCGAACAAAATCGCATGGTTTAGAGAGTGCTTTATATAACATGCCGGCGGTCGTTTTTAGTCATTAAATCAGACGTCGATGTTAATTCGTGCAGTAAATTGCCGCTCCGACGAGTGATTTAATATAATTTCAAGAATCTGATTTTATTATAAAATCATTAATATATCATTCGGTCACTGATAATTGCATATTTTTATTATCGTAAAGAAATTGATGCTCGGAAAACTTGGACAATATGTCGTTTGTTACTTCATTCTTCAATTAAATATCAATTTTTTGTTATTATCTGAAATTGGAAGATTTATCTTTTTTTCTACTATGAGAAAAAATTATATGTACACATAAGGTTACAGAATAAAAAAATGATTATTTAATAATATTTTTCTCTTAAAATATTAATTCTATAAGATTTTTTAAAAATAATTTCCATTTTCGACTTTTTATAAAGTATTATATTTATTGATATATTAAATTATTTTATTAAAAAATATATTCAAATTTATTATTGAAAATAAATTTATTATTTTGACTCGATGACTTGTATTTTTATAAATAGTTGAACTGCATAAATTTTATACGACAAGACTGTTTTAAATAAGAGTGATGCTGTGTAGAATATCAAACAGTTCTATATAAAGATAAAATCTGAATAATTACACGTAGCGACAAACAGTGATGATTAAAATTAAAATATGATATGTGGTTATAACTTAATCATCGCAGACGTTACTTGTTATTGCAACTTTTATCTTGTATGACATGAATGTAAATTTATTTCATTTGTGCTTGTACATTTATCATACGGTCAGTAACTTGGGCAAGGACATATCTGATATAATCGCATATTCATGTATTAATAACGCATGCAAAAGAACGAGTATTTGGGTTTTTGATTCAATAAGTCATACAAAATAAATAATATTGCACAAGTTGCTAGACAGAAAAAATCATACCGATTTTATATTGTTCTCAATTTTCGATATTCAAATTAGCCTTCAGTTCTGTTTGTATTTTTAAAAATTTAATTATTTTTTAACTGTACTTTCTATTACGAAATAAGTAATTTATTTTTATAATTTAATCAAATTGGAAATCATTTGACAAGTTGTTATTGCATCATATATTATATTTCTATCGAAATGGAAAAAAATCTATTTTTTAATCTTCTGAATAATTTATTCTATAAGGAAATAAAATTATGGTGTTATATTAAAAAGACTAACTGGTGTTTTAATACCTTTATTTATGATTTCGAATGTGTTATAAATATTTTTGTATCCATTACTGTTGTATTAAAAAATGATGTTACGTACATAAATCCCATGTTTTCGCAAAATGAATACATTTTAGTATTAAGTCGTGATTTCATTTTTTACTGAGATATTATAGCGATAGAAATTTATAAAAGTTTATAAAGATTAATGGATATGTTATGGAAATATTTCTCTACATTTGGAACGGTTTATAAATGTTTATACTTACATATATTCAGATAAAGTAGAGATTTTAAAAACGATTAAATAATAATTAAAAATTAATGAAATGTTAAACAATTAAAAGAAATGAATGAACAAGTAAAAATTGAAAAAAATGAAGATTATTTTTGTAAAAATGAACCGTTTACACTAATAAGATTAGATTTAATAAAAATATTCAATAATCACTTATTGTTTACTTTATTTGCTGAAGTGGATTTGATGGTCATGTCAATATCATTATAACGTTGGATTATAAAATATATGACTATAGAAACAAGGATAAAATAAAATGAACGTATATATAAACTTGGATGATTGAATTAATTTGCGAAAAATGATTTAGTCAAAATGCCAAATGAACAGTGATGAATAAATTTAGTATTTGGAACACTAAAATGTTTAGATACAAAAATAAATGCTTGAAAATGGTTAATAAAGAAGAGTATGTATAAGGTGGTACAAATGAGACTGAAGGATAATAAAAGATAGTAAATGATACTACGCAAATAAATGTATCTCTAAACCCTTCAGTCTTTTTGGGCCAGTTATATAAGACAGATTTTAACGAGCGGATGTTGATGCTGGAGATAAAATATTTAGTTTTTTTTTATTTTATTATAATCATAAAGGTAAGTCTGTTTTATTGCACAAATAACAAAGTTTCACAAAGACCTATATAATAAAAAAAATCTTGATATAAATCTATATTAAAGTCCAGAAAAAGATGAATTTGTAGGAAGTATTATTAAATTGAGGTAAAATTAAAATGATAGTATATTCAGCTAAGCTATTTTATTATTTGAAACTCAGCATCATATATTTGCGAAGAAATAATGTTTACGTTTGGTTATGAAATAAGCTCTAACTTTTTAAAAACAGACATGTCTTATACAGATACAAAAAAGTGAAGATAATTTTTCAAGTGAAAATAAACTTGTCGATATTTGAAATTATTGAGAAAGGAAAAAGAATCATTAAATGAAATTACAGATATTGAACGAAGATGTGTAGTATAATTGTGTAGCTATTATGTATCTAAATAAATTTTATTTGCAACTTATGAAATTTCATCAATAATATAACTCATCTCAAGTTATTTATTTTACAATTTTAAATAAAAAACTCTTTTGTGATTCTCTCATGTGATTAATATTAAATGCTACGTCGCTACTCAATCACACTTAAGTTTTTTATGGAAAAATGATTACATCTTTTGAATGAAATGATGAAAAAATTGTTGAGTAGTTAATGACTGTAAACGTTTTTTTCGGCATTATAATATATCAAACATGTTCATTATACAAACTCACAAGTAGCTTTTTTATTATAGAAAATGAATGCGGGTTTAGATAATGTAATCA
Organism: Neoneuromus ignobilis; assembly: GCA_029203775.1. Taxonomy (NCBI): domain Eukaryota; kingdom Metazoa; phylum Arthropoda; class Insecta; order Megaloptera; family Corydalidae; genus Neoneuromus; species Neoneuromus ignobilis. The sequence goes on from CP092087.1 coordinate 10,898,185, forward strand.
CTTCTGTATTTTTTAGATTTAGCTACTGTATACGTATTTTTCTGATTTCAATGAAATGATTAAAGATACTATTACGATCTATTTTGAAATACAGATAAAACTGTTTTTTAGATATTAGTTTAGAATATCGCAATGAAAACTGTGTCATATTTTATAAAAATTGTATTGAAAGAAGTAATATTTTTTCTGAAGATCTATTTTTTTACTGCTAATTTATATTAAAAAAATCGTTTATACTTGATATTATTTTTATTCTGAATTTCTTTTTTTAGTTGTGGTTATGAATGTACTTTATACTTTTTATTTGAGTGCAAATAATATGTTTATAAATTTTAACTTACATTTCGAAGTTAATAACAAATATACAGTTTTAAATCAATTATACAAATAATTATGTGAATATTAAGCATGTGTACATTAAATTTTTTTTAAATAAAAACATGTTTATATTTAAGTTTTTTAAATAAAAATGTATACATGTTTAGTTGATATTAACATTAAAATACAATTATTCATTACTGAATAAGAAATCTAGTAAAAAGAAGATTAAAGTGCTGACTATTAAGAAATTATTTTGTACTAAATGAATATTTTATGATTTTATAGATCATTATGCTTATATATCATATTGGTTTCTATGTGATCATTTGTATATTTATAAAAAATTAAAAATAAAAATATGAATAATTACATAATTAATTAATAAATATTTATACAATATTAGAAAAAAATATGGCCATTACATTTGAATTTTTTCTTCCATTTTGTTTACTTATATATATATATATATATATATATATATATATATATATATATATATATATATATCAGCAGGCTTCTTCTATCCATTTCTGGATGAAGGTTTCTTACAAAATTGTTCACTTCGACCGAGTCCATTTCTACGAATTTTATATCACTATTTCATTTATCTATGAATTTCTTTCTGGATTATCTTACATATCTATGTTCCAAAAAAATAACTTTCCTTGTATTTTGATAGTTCTCTCTTCTCGCTATATAACAGGTCTATTTTCATTTCAAACTTCTCACATTACATCAGTAGTTTTTATATTTTTTTCGATTTATTTGGTTCTTTTCTGTTTTTTCATATTATTTCTAATATACGTTTTTTTATGCTTCTTCGTGTTGTTCGAACCCGCTGAATTATTTTGAGATATAAAGCCTATGTTTCATTGTGATAGCTGAGAACAGGTAGGATACATTTATCAAAAACTTTTCTTTTTAAATATAGAGAAATATCCGGCTTCATAATTTGCAAATTTCTTTCGAAATAACACCACCGTATTTTTATTTGCTTAGTATCATTTATTATTTTTTACTATCATACAATCTCATTTAGATTATTTATATAAATTTCAATAGATAAAATATATGTTTACAAAATACACATATACGTTGAAAGAGTTGCATATATAGATACAAATTTAATCCGTTTAAACAGTTATTGAACATTGATTACATGTCTTTTTTTACAATAACAATTTCTACAATTTATTGTCGGTATTATTCGACCTTTCTCCCAAAACAGAATTTTTTTATGAATCAATATTTCAAATACAAACACAATACCACCCGTAATATAACCGAGTACGACGAAATGAAAGGGAGATTGTAATATTTTCATATTTAATTTGATAAGTTTGGGGTTTTCTTCTAAAGGCGTACTTTCCAAAACTCCAGATATTATGATATGATGGGAATTTTGAACCTACGAATAAATAAATATTTAATATATAAAATACTAATGTGAATTTTCACTATCTAAAAAATTAAATTGTGTTTTAATACACAATTTCATCACTATGTGTTTTGGTATTGTGCCAGTTTCATTTTAATATAAATCAGTTACTCATCCAACAAAAAAAATTTAATAATCAGTTATTTTTCACTTCATTCTATGATTTGTGTTTCGAAGGTCATGTCTTATCTTCAAATTGTATTATAAATAAGTGTTGCATTATGTATATATATATATATATATATATATATATATATATATATATATATATATATATATATATATATATATATATATAATACAATATTCTGATAATGATGATATGATAATCGAAATGAGCATTAATGAATAAAGTGAAAAATAAATAATTATTGAACATTTTTATAAAATTTTTTAATGATTAGTATTTTATTTTTGTCAAAATACAAATTTGATACATATAAATTTTATAAGATTATTTTGCTAAAGATATTATTAATAATTATTTTTACATTGTTGAAAAAAATTAGTTCTCATGTCTCGTGTTAAATTAGTTTAAAAGTTGTTATGTCTTTATTTCAAATTTAGTTTATTGATATCACATTTTTTCTATAATTCAAGATTTTAATTTTATAGTTATCAATAAAGACGTTCATTAAATTATAGTATTTTATTAAAGATATTTAATTAAATATTTCAAATTTAATAATCAGTTAAAATAGTTCATTTTTTAAAATATATGAAGAGGTTAGAGTGCAATTAAAAAACTAAGTAAAAGTGAAAAGAAATTGATTTTGTTTATAATGCAATCAAATGTGTTTATTTACTTTAACTTAGTTATTTCAATAAATATTTATTTATGTTTATGATTTTATTGTGTTTTAATCAAATATATAAATTTATCTATGCCAAAAACTAGTTTAAATTTGTGATTATCAAATATTTAGTCTTTCAAAAAGGTTTTATGTTTAGATTGATTCTATGGCATATTAACTCTATTGCCTGTTAATAAATCTTTTAAGAATAAATTGAGGAATGAAATTACTAGAAGTAAATACCTTTTTTATTATTAGAATTCATGTTACTGAATTTACTGTATAAAATTGTGTTGCAATTATTATTATAAACAATGCAGTTGTTATTATAAATTTTAAGAGTTATAGTGTTGATAGTTAATTATGATTAAAAAAATAATCTGTACGAAAAAAAGACTTATTTAAGTATAATTCAAGATATAACCTTACTAAGAACTTTTGCCACAATCCTGCTTCTTGACAGTTCACAATAATCTGATTCACTCGATTTAAATATGGAGTTCCTCTAGGAGCAATATAAGATGCAAGTCCTGGTATAAACTTCTCTTTAACAATATGAAATAATGGTCGTCCATTGTGTATGTTTCTGCCCAAGTTTACAAAAAATTGAGCTGTCGAATCAATAACTGCAAACGCTTTATCTGATCTATTTCTTTCCATCATCTTATCGAAAATCCGATCATCGTCGACAACTATAACTCGTTCACTTAAATCAGTTAATATTTGACTCATGTTTTTCTGTTCGTCAAAAATATTTTTGAATAAAGGTGTAGTGATGATTGGTAATTGCGATTCGTATAAATTATTTAGAGTTTCTAAATCTTTTTCATATCTCGGATTGATTAGAATACTTGTCAAAGCTGATTGAAATATACTACATATTAAAAACATTATGATACAGTATGTTAAAACGAAAGCTTTTTCTGATTTCGTTCTATGATTCCATTTGATCGAAGCTGCTATTAATAAACTATAGAGTTCGAAATATATATCGCCTATCCATGTATTCTGTTTTGTAATAGCGAATTTTCTTAACAGATATACTATTAACAATGCGAGAACGAATGAAGAATTGACAATTAACCAACTTTGAGGTGTATAAATGTTATAAATATTCAAATATTGAGGTATCTGACGACTTTTTGGAACCACGATGTAAACATCACTTTTTGTATAAGGATATGTATACTCGATGTCATCGTCTGATTGGTACGTGAATCTTGAATTAAACGCAAAATCCGAACGATGATTTTTTAAATCACGCAAAGCTCCTTCAAAATTTTGTCCGTATTTCGGTTTATGTATTTTGTAAGTTGCGTTCATCGTATGCATTATTGTTTCGAACAGAATATTATCTACGCCTATGAAATTTTCTTTTACACTCACATTAGAATTTTGTACTACATACATATTAGGCGGATTTGAGAATAAACTGATCTTTAATTGATATTTGTTATAATTATGTTCGTTATACAAATATGAATTGTTTGTTTGGATGAATTCAGTAATATTAATTATTTGTATTTCATTCGAAAATGGATTGTAGGTAAAAAAGTTAACACTATTTTCGAAAAAGAAAATCACAATGCTTTTCAAAAAATAATTTTTCCAGAGTATCGCAAAGAAATTGTTTAAAAATTCAGTACTATCCATTTCTAGTGCAATAAAAAATAACATCCGTTGTCTGGGTGTATAGAAGTATGTGTTTTTAAATATTTTTATGATTTCATTCAAGTTATTTATATCATCAATCCAGATAATCATCAAACTTGATTTAAATAGATACTTGTCAATTTTATTTATTTTCTGATTTATATCTCCAATCAGTACTGGTTTATGATTATTATTAAATATTTTATTATCAAGCGGCAACATTCCATTTTTCATACCGTTGAAAATTGAAATAGAATCATAATATTTTTCATGAGTTGAACTTAATAAATTTTCGGATTTTTCTAGTAACTCATTTAAAATTGTATCTGAGTTAGGTAATTCAATTAAACAATATGTAGATTTTAATGTGTATAAAAATGTATAAATGACGAAAGATATTTTAATAAATAACATTGTAATAAAAATGAACTTGTACGATATAAATACGTCTTAGAAAGTGAACAAGCGATTGAATAGAATTTACATTTATAAGCAACGTAATTTACTGAAGACATTTTATTGTAATTTATTAAGATTCCCAAGAGAATCATTGAAATTATTTCCTACTAAAAAGAAATACATTTGTATGATTAAATATGTATATTAAATATATGGAAAAAGTATACTTAAAGTAATTTATATGTTATAAATAATTATGAGTAATTTTATAAATTATATATAATGATTTTTTCAAAATGATATAGTCCAATTATTTAAATAATTTATTTTATATTAGAATGTTTTTTATTAAAAAAAGTTATATTATAATTATAAAATAATTAATTTTTAATTTACATTTACATTTTTTTATTAATACGGTTTATATTTTTTAAAAGTTGGGATTAAAAAAAGAATGTATGTTTAATAGGCAGAAAATAAAATAATACCATAATTTATTAAAAAAAGTAATTATATTTTTTTAATGAAACGAATATTACATTTCAGTTTTTTCGCATGCATTTCTTAATTCTTCAAATATAAAAATCATATTCTAAAATTCTAAATTGAATTACTTAGTTATCAGTATATATAAAATTGATAAATAATTAATTCATTATACATATACATTTGAACACATCGTTTTCGTTTGTATTTTATTAAAACTATGAAAACTTACTTGTCAATTTATGTATATATATATATATATATATATATATATATATATATATATATATATATATATATGTATATATGTATGTATGTACAGTTTATTGTCTTATTTAAATATGATGTTTACATTTAATTTCTTTTTGTAAAAAAATAATAAATACAATGGTTAATTTAGCGATTGCCATATGTGTTCGTGGTTCTTTAAAATTAAAATTGTCGATTGTACGGCCTATATTGATTGTTGTATTGATTCGGATTGTTGTATTGATTTGGATTGTAGTATTGTTGTTGGTTGTATGTTTCTTGGTATTGTTGGTAATTAGGGTTATTTTTTTGTGCTTGAGCAATCAAGTTCAATGATTTTTGGATTGCTTCGGGAATTGGTGGTGGCGTGGGTAAATGTGCACCTTCGGCACGGAAACCGTTTTCATCAGCAATATATCTGACTGAAATTGGAGTACCGTCCGGTGCTGTGTACGAATACGATCCTTGGACTGTTTGAGCTTCGAGTTGAGGGTTTCCTGCATTTTTCAAATAACCAACTGCTTGGGATTGTTGTCCATCACCGGTCGAATAACTGAAATTATAAATTAAATAAATTACATATTAACAGAGTGAAAATAATATTTTGAAAAATTTAAATTTAAGAAACTAACATTATTTAAAAACGGTTTGGTAGTAGATATTTTTTTATATATTTTACTGAACTTTGTTCATATAGTAAATAATAATATTCAAAATAAATATTCAGTAGTATTGTAAAATATAAATGTCAATATATTTGGTTAGTGATTATAATTAATATTTATTTTTTTAATTTATTTTTAGATAATTAATGTTGTAAATTTATATTAATTATCAAAATTACATTTTTCATATAAATATAAAGATATTATCTAAATGTATTATTGTTAAAGTAAGTAATGGAACAAATATTGTTATTTTTTTGTGTATATATAGGATCATCCAAATGTGACGCCTAAATTTGTGTTTTATTAAAAAGAAACATGTATATAGTTTCTTTTGTTCCTTTTTAAGAAAACATAAATCTAGGCGTCACATTTGGATGGCCCTAAATACAATATATGTATATATAAGTGTATAAGATGTGTGAAAGAGAGAAAATAGAGAGTATACTTATTTGCACGTATTGTTATTTCGGACTGTTGATAAAAAAGCAAAATTTGAACTTACATAAATTACAAACCTACATAAACATTTTTTACACGTCGTATTACAACAATAAATCATGTATAGAAACACTATACTTGAATTTTAAAGTGAATCATCATCTTGTAGAATTAATTATAGATTAGTGTATACTATAAATAAATTTGTATAACTAACAGGTAAATGTTTCATAAATTACTTAATTTAAATTTAATGTAGGTGTGACTATTTTTATCACATTCGAACCATATTGTTTCCAAGGGCGAATTATCGTGTTAGGAAATTAAGTAGGTTCTCATTAGCCCTATCTATTATTAAAGTTTTAATATAAATGTAATTTTTTTAGAAACATATTATATTTAACTATAAATTATATATAGGATGGTTCAAATGAGAGTGAAGGTTTAGACATATATTTACATACTACATCCTTCAATCTAATTTGGACCTCTCTCTCTCTCTCTCTCTCTCTCTCTCTCTATATATATATATATATATATATATATATATATATATATATATATGTTTATGTATGTATGTACATGTTTTTTTGAATTTTTTGGCCTCTTAATTTGCTGTTAGATACTTTTTATTATTAATTAACGAAAACAAGTTATTTTTTAAAATGACATTTACTTCAATAAGTATCTAAAGTTAGTATTAAAATAATGTAACTTGAAATTTTTAAAACTTTACTATTGAAAAATATTAAATTGAGCAAGCAGATATTTGTAGCAGGTATTTTGTTTAAATTCAATTTAATTAAAAAAATCAAAAAATACTATTTAAAATATTCAAATAATTAATTAAATATTTCGAAATAATAATGTATTGTTTATATAATTTAAAAATATAAAAATAAGTATGCACACATACACACATACATACATACATACATATATATATATATATATATATATATATATATATATATATGTATACGTATATATTTGCATGATTTGTATAGTGTAGGCATTTAAGAAATATTTTTAATTATCTATTAGTCTGATTTCAACACCTAACTTGCTATTATATTTTTTAATATTTAGTTATTGATTTCGTGATCCCTTTAAGCATTTAGAACTACGTTGTATATGATTATACGTACATTAAATGAAAGCGTTATTTACTTTTCGAATTCATCTTTTAACAATAAACAATGCACTTTCTCATTAAAATTATTATAGATCGTTAGTAAGGTTAGAGTTTATGTAACAGTTAGATTAATGAAAGAGTACATACTTTATCATTTTGAGTCAAAATTATAATATGCGCTAGTCTACATGATGATTTTAAATTGGAATTAAGATGTTCATAAATCCACATTTAACGTTTATGTAACATCTATCTACTTTTAGAATAGTGTAAAGTGATTAATATGTTAAAATAATTTTTGAAGTTTTAGAAAATGTATAAATTACTATTTTTTATTTTAATAAACTTAAACATTGAATAAAAACATTTTTAATTATATGCTTTTATAATACAATATTTAAATTCAAATTAATTATAATTTTATGTTTAAATATAGATCAACGATTTTATTTAAAAATCTGTTACATTACTTTTCTTTAACTGTATTTTTATATTTATTACTGTGCCATTAGAAGATGCCAAGACACATTCTAGACAGATTTGAACTGATATGCTATAGTAATATTTCAAACGCTTGCAGCTCGTTTATGAAATGATATCTTAGTTGAAATATTTTACAAAATTTCATATTCAAGGACTTGTCTACTAGTTACCGTTGTAATTGTAATGTCGGTTTTGTACGAAGACCGCAAAAAATCTTTTTCTTTATCAACACTATCATCTAGTCGTTTATTTGTTATGAATATGGTTTGAATAATAAAGAGGAATACGACATTTTTTGACAGCGAAGGTTAAAAAGTCATTTATGCATGTATTTGTTACATGTTTTTGTATATATATATATATATATATATATATATATATATATATATAGGTTGTCCCAAAAAAATGTATACATATTTTAACAGCTGATAACTCATTTAATTTTCATTCCTTTCAGGTTTAATCGATCTGAATTAATGGATGAAGCCAGACTAAATTTTGAACAAGTGTATATAGATTTTATTGCAACCCCCTGTATATATATATAAATATATATATAAACATATTCAATTCATATTAAATATAATTTAAAAAAGATTAATTTTATTTATGAATATTTTTTCTAAAATAAAAATAAAAGATTGTATTTATTAAAAAATGAATTTGATATTTTTTCATTCATAAAAAACCGAGATATATATCAAATAATCATAATATAAAAATTAATATTATGAAGTAATGAAAGGTAAAAAAAATTAAAATATTTTTTTATTTTCCAGGTAACAATAAATGTAATTTCTCACATTTTAATAAAAAAAATATTTTTTTTAATTATATTGTATTCAAATACTTGTTTAAAAAACATATATCTATTATAATAACATTTTTGAAATTAACTATTTGTTATTGTTAATCGTTTGTGTTAAAAATTTAAAATATTCAGACCGAAAAGAGAAATGATTAATATCATATGTATGGCTTGTAAACAATGGCTATTTAGTTTAATAATATTTTAACTAGTGAAATAATAATGATGAAAATTATTTTTACCTAATTTGACAGATAATATTGTACGGATGAGCGAGGTCATTTTTGTAACAATAGGCTATAATAATATAAGACATCCTTAATTGAATTTTTTTGAGGAAATTATTTGACAATTTAAGGTTATCGTCGATCTACGAATATGAATTAAGAAATACGTCCACGCATAAATATATCAGTGTATAAAAAATGAGTAGAATTTATACAACTATTTTGAAATTGTATGAATTTATAATTTACTAGTTATTATATATATATATATATATATATATATATATATATATATATATATATATACATACAATGAAGAATCAGTGTAAAGTTTTGTACTAAAATGATTATTAAAAACATGGAAAAAAATAGATCTTTATTAAAGGCTATTTTTAATTTTATCTACAAAAATTCATATCAAATATTAAAAAAATAAATTAATATGCTTGTTTAGGATTTTAAGTTTGGTGGCAGGAATTTTATTTTTTTAAAAAAACTATTAATTACATTTTACCTCCCTATATGTTATTTTTAAGACCCGTAACTGAGGATTGCTTTGTTTTGAAAATATTTGAATGAAAAATAATTCAAACATGAATATCATTATAAACGATTGAACTTTCACAAACTTAGTATTTGTATTTTCCTAATTTAATTTTTAATTTGTGATCATTTTCTCACATAAAAAAGAAGCTATTTTTTGATTAAAATCTTTTCAAGCCGATTGCCGTAAAGAAGCTTTAAACATGTAAATTCACGTTGTAAGTTTCCGTTTATTTTCTAAACTCTTTCACCCGAGTTGTTCAATTTACTAGGACTATTTGCCTTGAAAATTTATTGAGCATGAAACAATCAAAGTTTATTTGGTTCCTTTCTTCGTTTTTGTATTTTTCTTACTGAATGCATATCATATAAACAAAGGTCTTACTAAAGTCATGTATGGCTTTTTTGTGATTATTATGTTCTAACGTTTTATTGATTTTCTTAAAAAAAAATGGTATTTGTGGACTTTACATTATTAACGATTTGAGTGTATATTTTCATTATTTATTATTTTATAAGATTTTATATTATTATTTGGAATTTCGGAAATATTTTATTAGTTAATTTTAATTTATAAATATTGAATATGAATTAAATACAATACAAATATTAAAAGCTATATATATATATATATATATATATATATATATATATATAATTACATAAATGAAAAATAAAATTTATTAGAGTAAAAATCTTGAATGAATTAGTTATTACTAATGTATATCTTAAGTATAAAATGACCTCATATTTTCTTTTGAAATTGTGTGAATTTGTATTATTCATAAATTAGTATCTCTGTGTTAATTATTATTAGTTTTCTTATAGATATTTGACGAAATTGAAATTTTAACTTCTAATTATGGAAAAAATATTTATTTGTTAATTTAAATTCTTTTTTTAATTTAATAAGAAATCAACTAAAATTATTTTTGTAGAATATATATATATATATATATATATATATATATATATATATATATATATATATATAATAGTTGCATGTTTTAATTAGTATTAATATTAGAAGAAAGTTTAAACAAGAAAATAATAAACATAAATAATTGAAAAGAAAATGCACAAGATTTATTTTAAAATCTATTCTTTAAGAATAACTCCTTATTTTGGAACTGTGTTGAATTTTCTTTTACACACATGAGCCACCATCCTATCATAATAAGATATTGAAAAAATGTTGAATAATTATTCATTTTTCACTTTCTTTGTTCATAAGCTGATGTGTATTTATAAATTAAAATATATCAGTTTTTAAAAAAAGAAAATGAATTGTAAATAACTATTGTTTTTTTTTCAATATCTTTAAGGGTGATTTTATTTTTTTGTAAAAAAATTAAACTATTTTATATTTCGAAATAATGAATAATGAGCAAATGAGTACATCAAATATATTATTAATTTTAATTAAAAATCCGTTAAATTTTAAAAACTTAACCCGATATATTTTTTTGTAATTTTGCAATTAATATTGTATATTTATTAATAAAGTAGGAGGTTAAATTTAATTTATTAAATTTTTATAATTGCAACCAAATATATATATATATATATATATATATATATATATATATATATAATTTTAATTTACCTGTAAGAGAATGATCCATCAGGGTTCACTTCTTGACTCTGAGATACGATTGGTATGTATGGTCGTTGAACGTAAGGTTGTTTATAGTATTGATTGGGATTGTAGAATCCTTGATTTCCCAAGTTTTGTGGTTTGGCTAATGCAACACCAGCAAGGCAAAGAATGATGAGCTGATTGAAAAATGTTATTAGTTATTTTTATATATAACAATATTAACAGATTTATATTACTTTTTAACACATTTAAACCGTTTAGATTAACTTGAATAATAATTTAAAAAATACCTTCCATTATTATAATTTTTTATTAAAACTATTTCTAAAAATTTGGTCAAAATATTTGATATATTTATATTGATTTAAAAAAAAAATCGTTCTATTTGTATTTTATAAATAAATTTTAATTTAACTTGAAATAAAATTCAAACTTGCTTGAAATAAATCTGATAACTGTAATATTTAAATTAAATAGTTTATTACTTTATCGATTTAGTTTAATAAAAATATTTTTTTAGAGAAAAAGTTTTTTTTTAATTATTAAATAAAAATATTTCTTTATTTGTTTGATTGTAATTTTTGAAAAAATAATTTATTTTTATAGAATAATATACAATATTTTATATTTTTATTATGCAGTTATAAAATTGAATATAAAGTAATGTAGCTAATATAAATATTTGGAAAAAAAATTTCGTAGTAGGATAATCTAAATAACTATTTTTCAATGTAATTTTTAGTAAATAATCGTTTCATACATATTAATTAAATATTTTTCTGATTTTTAATAAAGATGCGTTTTTTTTTTACTTTTATAAGTATTTGAAAATAAATATTAAAATTTATATTTGTTTTATATTTATGAATTTTATTTTGATTTTTAAATTGAAAAATTTGTATTCGTTTTTCATTTTATATTATTTTAAATCAATAAATTAAATTATTCAAATTTATTAACTATTAATTTCTATAAAAAATATTAACAAAATTTTGAAATGAGCAATTTAAAAATTATGAAATTTGATTTACGATTTACTCCATCGATTACTTAATGTAAACATGATATATTTTATAACGGTTAAAATTTCAAAACCCATTTATTTTCTACCACTTACCACTTTCATGATTGTAATAATAATGCACTACACAAGAAAAACACCAACAATCAAATGTACAGATATGTACGAATCTTCGTATATTTATACCATTTCCCCAAGATCATCCTGATTTTAAAATCCTTCAATCAAATTCAGAGTATTGTACTGGTGCGAATTCTATCACTGTCTTCGTTTATCTCGTTCATATAACAATATCGTCTGTCTCAGTCGTAGGTTTCGCACGCATACATTATATTCAAATAACGTCGTCGTCGAAATGGAAACAAGAACAGTTAACGTATGTCAACATGTATATAAGTTTTCTATAATTGTCTCTTTTTTTAATATAAACATAGAGAATAAAGGTCCGTACTAATAATTGAATGGATTTGTTAAATTGGAGAGAGCGCGCTTGTCCCTTCAAACTGGTGCGCTAGTTTCAGTTTCATATTTATTTTGTGGTGTTCCGTTATAGTAGACTCCCACTATTTTTCAATTTAACATATTAGAACATCTTATTGTACGGAAAAATTATATGATGCATATGATACAACGCACCTAGGATACAAGACACATATCTAGAAAAAAAATACAAAATTATAATGTGTAATATGTAAATTTAATTAAACGAACTGGTGTCATATTTTTTAACATGTCGAGTCGAGGTCAGTTACATATAATTAAGTGAAATATATGTACATATATTTTGGTTTTAGATCGTTTCAAACAATAAGAAAATAATGAACTAAATGAGATAAGCGACGTGGAATTAAAAATAGATAAAAAAAATAATTTAATCCGTCGAAACATTCGAATAAGATCATTAAAATTCAGGTGGTCAATTTTAACCGCAAAATTTTACATGTTATTTTTAAACCAGAAAATGATCTAATTCGAATTTCGTGTCAGATTTATTATCCTTATATAAAAAATATTTAAATTATAATTTAAATTGATGAGTTTGAAAATTTCCTGGAACCAGAATCTAATTTACAGTTATGTAGCAGTGACCGCAAAGATGAATTGCTATTTTTGTTTAATTAATTAAACTATATTTTTACATAACGTATTTTGTGAAACCCCATATGTAATAATTTAAAATATAATTATTCTTTAATAATAACATTCTAATTTTATGTTTGTACATACGTCTAGATTTTTTATAAAACGTTTTCTGTTATTTTTTTAAATTAAAAGTTATTTTTAGATAATGATAATTTTTTTCTTCCTTTTAGAAATTATTAATTCTTTTAGTTACGACTTTTTGATTCTATCACAATGTCTTGATAGATCGATTTCGGTACTAATGTTAGATTTAAGTAATTTTAAAAATGGTATTACTGAGAAAATCTTATAAATTTTAGTTAAAAAAGTTAATGTTTTATTTTTATCAATGAATCTTTCACGACTTATTAAAAATGTTATCTACAATTTTTTTGCAGAATATCTTAACTTTTTTTGTAAATAATTTAAATTATTTATTTCTGTTTCTTTAAACACATTATTGTATATAACTCTTTTTTATGTTCAATTTCTCAGTCTATTTTTATATAATATCTTACTACGATTATTTTCAATAAAACTATTATTTCCTAAACTTAACTATATTAAGTATACTGAGTAGAATAAGAAGCATCAGTAAGTTTATTTGAATATAACAGCTTAACTGAAGTCAGACGTAGTAAGATACTAAATAAAAATTTCCAGGAGAATTAAACATATTTTTTTTATAATTTAAATAATTTGAACAAATTCATTTTTAGCTTTTAAAGTTTTTCAGATTTAATGAAATATTTTAATACTTTTACATTTAACATATAGAGGATTGGTAATGTAAAAATATGTAGTTGATTTTAGCTGATAGAGAAAATAAAAATAGTGGTTTTGAAAAACCTAACATATTTATTATAAAACCAAAAAAATAATGGACAGTTTTGCAACGATTGTGTTATTTCAAGGTTGAAATATCTTAAAATATTTTATTATTTAACGTATTTTATTTTTTTTCTTTTCCAAGTGTATTTATATATATATATATATATATATATATATATATATATATATATATATATATATATCAAATGTAAAAGTATAATAATTTTTATGAATTAAAAACGATTTTCAAAATAATAATATGATATTTCTGGGATGGTATAAATGTTCGGTATATTCTAATAATTATATGGATAGGTTTAAATATTATTTCCAACGTTACTATTCTGTGTTACCTGGAAATAGTCGAGAGATATTATTAACGTACCATATAAATTACAATAATGAGTTAGTCTAGTTCTAAAATATTATAATTTGTGTTTGTATTCTTACAAAGATGTAATTGGATAAATGACATAAATGAGTTTTTGAAGTTTTGCCGTTTGTTGTAAAATTTACACTACAATATTATTTCTATGAAAATGTTTTTAATATAAATATTTATTTTTAGTTGTAAATAAAAAATAAATTGAGTCACAAGAATTGATGTGTTTGAAATTAAAACTGATTTATTATATTTTATCTTTTCTGTTTCAATATATAAAATTATACAATAAAATAATTATATTAAGTATTAAGAAATTTGATAAAAAATACTAAATATATTATAATTTTATAGTATTATTTAACAATCTTTAATTTTATAGAGCAGATATGGATTTTTTTAAAATTTTTCATTTCATTATTGTAAAAAATTCTGGTTGGTGTTAAAATTTTAATGGAAACTTTTATGTTTTAAATATTATTTTTATACTTTGAAAAAAATTCTCTTTAATAGAAGTCTCTAAGAATAAATTTAAAAATGCATTTAATAAAAATTATATACCTTTTTCTTGTTGTTAATTGAACAAATTCATTTTTACATTAATAGATCACTTCCTTGATTATAACAAGATTTTATAACATGATTTTATCATTTATTGTTTATTTTATTCATCTTTATGCACTTCAGGCTATGTTATTAACGTTAAAATTCGATATAATAATATGTAGATTTTATATTAGGGGTATGTGTTGAAAATGTCAAGAAGCAATAAATTATGTAACATTTAGTGCTGAATTAGTAGTTGATTGTATATGTTGACTTTTTATCCAATAATGCTTGTAATTTCTTTTTGAATGCAATTTTTATGTTTTACAACTTCGACATTTTTTAAACTAAAATTTACAAATAATAATGGATACATATTTTTTCTCATTAGTCTTACATCTTGTTTTATGCAACCCTTTTTTGAATGAAATATAAAAAGTGAAATATGTTGAATATGCTATTTACTATGATTAATTTTTAATCATACTAAAACAACGCTGTCAACAAGAATGACTTGCCTTTTGCTCTTACAAAGTAATCAATATTAAAAACAGAAATATTTATTGAAAAAAATATATTTTTTAAATAATTACATTTTATTATTATTTGATGGTGAGCTTTACTTACACTGCATATCTCAAATATTATAATTTAATTTTTTTAAGACATATAATTAATATCCTTTGTTAAAAAATGTATTTAATTATAGATTTCTTAATTATTTTTATGAACAGTATATAATATATTGTGATTTAATAATATTCTCTCTATTTAACCTTTTCCTTCATAACATTTTCTATAAATATTATCTAAAATAAACAATTCATTTATACAATTCTTGCTATTTCAATATAATTTTAAATACATATTCTCAAATACAATCTTTTAATTATTATTATTTAAAAAAAATTATATCTCACGTTAGTAAACTTCCTATTTTTTTTTGTCTAAACTTAATAAGTGGTATAAAAAAAGTTAAGACAATTTCAAATGTATTATTTGAATAGTATATATTTATACAATTTTTTCTCATTTTTGTATACAATAATACACGAATACACAAACACACATATATATGTATGTATATGTAAATATATATGAATGTGCATATCATTTAAATTATTACTAAAGTTTTTAAAAGATAACCTTACGCGATAAATATATATAAGCAGGTAGAAGTTTGTTAAAATTTCAACGTCTATACAAAAAAAAACAAACATTCATTAAAATGCATTTACCGTTTATAAAAAATAAATATAGATGAAATCAAAAAACCGCAATTATTTCCTCTTCATTGAAATAGTTGTTAATATAAATCTGTTTCATTGACAATCATACATCGTTTTGAATATGAATAACATATTAATTTTTTATAAATCATCTCTAAACATCTCTTTTATTATATACATAATTCAAGACGAACGTGTGCGAATAAAAAACCCATATAGGTGGGTTTTTATCCTGCCCATCGTGGCGCGCTGATGTAACATGTAGGTGTCAAAATAAGAAAGGTAACACTACTGCAGGTGACTCGCGTAATACAAAATTCTCGTGTTTCAACTATATAATGTAAAGCACTGTTCAAGTACAATAATTGTATTATGCATAGAGACGTTATTTAATAAAAAGAAAAAAATCTTTTTCGATGTGCCATTTTCACTTGTCGTAATATTGCTTCGAAACTGTGACATTTATGTATTTTTTGTGTTTAGTCATGTCTGATTCATACTGAAATTTCAATAATATCATCGGTTATTTGCTGTTTCGTAAAAAAAAATGTATAAATTATGTTAATAACGCAATATACATATTTATATAAGGTTTTCCAATAAACGCTTCAGAAGTTTAATTGAGAATAAAATAAAAGTTATTTAATAATTTTTTTTATTTAAGCATATTCTAAGGCATTAACAATGGAACACAATTTCATTCATATGACACCACGACTTTACTTGACATAATGTATCCGTTTAGTCCAATTTAGTCACTCTTTCACATAATTGTGATCCAATTTCATGAATTACACGTTCAATGTTTATTTTTAATGCTTCTGCTGTTTGTGGTTTATCAGCATAAACCAATGATTTCATATATCCTCACAGAAAATAATCCAATGGAATTAGATCATATGATCTTGGTGGTCAATTGATGGGTCCATTTCGTGAAATAATGGACTCGTTAAACTCTTGTTTCAATAAATCTATTGAAATTTTTACAATTTTTAAGCGTTGTTGAAGTGTTAAACGTTCTATGTTAATTTGTCAAACTATATTAATTTGAAATGTCAAAATGAGATTAAAAAAAATTAAACATAGCTACTCCTAGTTGTCAAAGTTTTGACGTTTTGATTAGAAAACCCTGTATTATAAGGTTATAAGGAAATTAGAACTGAGATGATCATTTCAATGACACTGAATTGTTTTCATTATTTATTATTGTTATATTTAGCAAAATATAATGATAATAAATATTAATATTATCATTTTTAATGTTAGTTATCCACTTTTGAATTAATAAAATAGATATTAAGCCATTTTTTTAATTTATACCATTTAGTGTCTTTCTTTTCTATTCATATTCAGTATATTTTACAATTGTCATATTTAATTATTGGCCTATTTCTGGAATATTTTTTCATGAGTTAAAAAGGTTTGAAATTTAATTTATTTTTCTCTCTTTTTCTCTTTATATATATATATATATATATATATATATATATATATATATATATAAAGAGAGAGAATTTAAAAATAAGACATACATATTTTTTCTCCAAAAATAGTTCTTATTTTTTTTAACAGCTTAAATAATTGAAAATGAAAAAATGCGTATTAAATTGATTATAGTTCATTACAAGGTTTCAAAGATCTTAAAATTGTCTGTATGTTGTAATCATTTACAGTTTTTATTTGTAAAAAATAAAAAATATATAATTGCTATTAAATAAATTAGAAAATTTAATAGAAATTGTTTCTATTTTTTTAACGTTAAAATATTTTTTGTTAATATTTTTTTTATTTATTATAAGAAATTTTTCAAGCAATAACATAAACTCTAAAAAAATATCTATTTTCATTTTTTAATATTATATTAATTTATTTGGTGTTCTCTTTTTTGTTGAAAATTAATGGATATTTACTTGGATATCTTAAAGATATAAATGTTATTTTTAAAGTTGTATTGATTATATTTTTTTAATTAAATTATTTTATATTATATATTTGGTTGAATATTAAAAACCCACTAAAATCTAAATAAATTGAGAATTTTAAATACTAAGCTTCCTTATTGTCTAGAATAGAAATAAGAAATATCATAATAATATCATATTTGTATATTGTAAGTTCTATGTTTTCAATTTTCGGAATTTAAAAATAATGTTTTATTTTTTATTATTTGAAATATATAAAATTTGAGTTAAATCTAAATAAATTAAGATTTTCAGATACTAGCATTTCTATTTGCTAGAATAAAAATAATTCATTATGGTATCATCTCTATAAATATTAAATTAGATGTTTTTAATTTTTGTAAGTTAAAAATAAGCTATTGTTGCTTGTCTACCATCTGATAACATTCGAGTTATAGTATGTTGTATTAAGGATTCAGTTAATATAAATACTGTAGTTAAATACAGTGTTATATTTTATAATATTGCATTAACAATTCGACAAAATTAAAGTTAATTAAGTATTTTGTATAATAGATTTCTTGATGAAAAATATTGTACACATATATTAATTTTGGATTTAAATTTTCTAAATATAGATGTATTCTGTAATTTAGTAATCAAATGAATTGATGTAATATTTTTGAATACTGTTTATGAAACTCATTAATTTTTATTTCTTTTCGATCTGTACGATTTTTATATTTTTATCAAGTATTTAAAAACACACATTACACACACTTAATATTTCATATGGACTTATATATGTATGTGTATATATTATATATACATTTTGTGGACATTTCGCATGCCTGCATATCCACACGTACAATATAATTTATTTTTTCCAAGTAGTACATCAGATCTCCCACATTCGCTTTTAACATGCTTTTATTGCAAGGATATAATCTTTAAAGAACACGCCGTGTTTTGCCAACCTTCCTAAAATAGTAGTGGGAAACAAATTACTTAAACTACACAGTGATTCACACAGACGAACAACGACCAAATAAGATTGTCGAGAGAATAGTTGCACTGTAAATTAATTGCTAAATATATCTAAAACGAGATAAAAAGCTCTTAATGTCAAGACGTGTTAAATGAAACGATTGATTTTCAAGTTCATGATAAATGAATAAATAAACATTACTCATTCTGCACTTTTTTCTTTCGAAACGAATTGTAATATGTTTTCTCACATTTCAATAGAAATTGTGGGAAGTGACTAAATAAACATATTTTTTTGTTTATCGAATTAAAAGTGTTAATTTTTTAAACACTTTTTAATATAGAAACTTATTCCATTATTTATTATTTTGGATATTTTATCATAAAGTAAATTCAATACCTATGAACTTTATCTTAAAAAATATAACTATAATTATGTAAATATCAATTCGATACGATTATCTTGTCATACGTTACGGTTTTTTTGTTTGTTTGATGTACATTTAAGGCGAGTATTTTGATATCGAAACAAGAAAACAAGCAAAAATTCAACACCAAACTATTATTTTTTTACTTTTAAATACATTGTGGGCAGCATTTAAAATAAAATCGCCTACGTCTGATCGGTGTATCCAGGGGTTACATGGTCAATCACCCTCTTTTTACTGACCTCTTCTTCCTACGTTTATTTTATAACTGGATAAGATTAATTTATATTGTCATTTGGGCAAAATGTTTATGATTTCTTCCAATGGATATAATTACGATAATATAGCTGAGTTCAGTGGCTTTTTAATAGACTTTAACTTTTTCCTTGTGCAGTATTTATATATAATTGGATTTATTTCTATTTGGTTTTATAAGGAAACATGTATTATGGGTGTTAATTAATTTTTATTGATAGAATAATTAATTCTGATAAAAAAACATTTTTTAAACGAACTTATTTCTTCTCATAATAATTTATGAATAAAAAATATAACTGTTTCAAGTTCATTTTTTTAATTTAACAATTGAAAAAATATAATTAAAAATAGTTATAGTTATTAATTATTGCTTTTAAAATCTTCTGTAAATAATAATTAAATTTTAAAATTATTTAATATAACTTACTTTAATTTATATTTTACATTGTATTTTGGAATTAAAATATAATTTTGAGTATTAAATAGTATGATAGGAAATTTAATATGCTATGTTTTTACAAAATAAAAATTATAACATAAAAATATTCTTCATGGACTTTAATCATTTTCGAATAATGGAATATTGTTAAAAATATATAATTTTAAAAATGATTTTTAAAAATAACAGTTTTGAATTGATAACAATTAAAAGTCTTATCAGAAGAATTTTTTCATCGATTTTTTTTATATTTTATGTTCGAAAATAGTTTTCTTTCTTCTTTTGTATTTATGGAAATCTTTCTATAGATAAAACGTTTCATAAAAGTTTAATTTTTTGAATATAAACTATAAAAAAAATATTTTATTTGTAAAACATATTTATTGAATTGTTTTCTTTAGTCCAAAACAACAGAGATTTTTTATAACAAAATCACTTCCAACATATTTTTTTTATGTGTTTAATAATGAATTATTACTATTTTTATAAATTGTTATCAAACATACTTTTTAATAAATATGTCACCAGGTTTAATTTTCTTTTAAAATAGTAAATTAGGTGTAATTCCAAATCAGTTGTGATTATTTTATTACATAATATTAGATACCTCAAAAAATTGTCGTTTTTGAGATTAAAATAAAAATATTTGTATTTTTCCTTATAATAAATTTATTTATCAAAATATCCACCTTCACATCAACTACCGTTTCTCCAAATGGAATATATTTTTTTCTTGTAATTTAAGCAGCATTAAAATCAAGTTCAAATTTGTAAAGTAAACATCAATGTTTTGCATTATTTTCAGTAGATATTTTAAAGGGTTTAAATTATATTCTAAATTAAAATGACTACATAAAAATATAGTAAATGAAGGGAACAAAGTATGTAATATTATAAATGATTTACAGTCTAATCAATGCATTATATAAGAATCTATAAATAAATCATTTTTCTTTAAATATATTTGAAAATTACATAAATAAATCCTAATATTCAATACGCAAAATTAGATATTATAACAATGAATCATTGATACTTAGTAGACAATAAGGATGTTTTGTTGAACTATCATTTAATTGAGAGTTATCTTTAATCTTAAAAAAATCTAATTTGTTAAACAAACAAACTTGTAAATACTGATTTAAAAAAACGATATGTATTATCGACGTTTAATATAAGAATCACAATGGTTTGAAAAAGAATTTGTTTGCTGTTATGTTTACATAAATCCGGCGACAAAGATAATAAATATCAAACAATAAATAATTTATGTATTATTATAAAATGACCTTTTAGAAAATAGGCTCGAGATGTATACTAGATGTTGAATAGAAAATTCGGCAAGAATAACTGATTAGACTGGTAGCGAGTATTCAAATCGTTTGATGAATATAAAAAAAACAAACGTTTAAGATCGGCGCTTCGATAAAGAGCATTGATTGGAAACGGGATATGAATTTCTATAGGGATATTGTTTATTTTTCTTTATTGAGGTTAAATGATAGCCGATTATTTGTTAGATGTGAGGTTATGTAATAAATTTAACGTATAGTTTTAATATATTCGTGTTTTATTTGCGATTCATTGTAAAGTTCACTAGATAATTAGTTTCATTAATAACATTTCCATTTTTAAATATTGGAAATTTACAAATGATTTAAAAATAGATTTTTTAAAAAATAAACAGTTAATATTTTTCAAGAGAAATTATTTTATTAATTTACAGTTGTGATGTGTATACATATTTATTTTATTACATTTTTATGATCATACGTAGAAGCTGTAAGCATCTCGGTGTTGATACAATATATTTTTTTCCATACTATAGGTCGTGTTTTTTAGGTTAAAAATTTCGATTTTTCAAAAAATTAAATTTGTACATTTTTTTATCTAACTATTATTCAGCATGCAAATATAGAGTTTCTAACAAAAATTAGTTATTAAAATATATAACATATTATTTTATAGGCAAAAAATGTTTTTTTGGAAAAATCATTTTATAATAAATTGTACAAATTAACTTATTTTTATATTAAAAATTGATTTAAATAATTAATCGCGTATACATTAACTGATAATAACTTTATTTTTTTCAAAGAAAACTTTTTTACATATAAAATAACTTTTTTTTGCCAAAATTGTCGAAATTATAAAAAAATGTATTTTTGATACGTTGAAAGTTAAAAAATCACAAAAAAATAATTTTCTTCAGTGAAAGTCATTATTTCTGTGAACAATTGATGTTTTCGTCGATGATACGGTATGATTTATGATTTTAGTCTAAAATAATTTATATTTAGAATTTTGTATTTTTTGATAAAATTTCCATACTATAGGTCGTGGTTTTTTTTTGGTCAAAAATATCGATTTTTTTAAAACTGAAAATAATTCAATTTTTTGTTTATACAGTGATTATTTATGATAAAAATATTACATTTCTAGTAAAAATTGTTGTTAGTATCTGTTTTATATCATTTTTTTGGCGGTATATCATATTTTCAAGAAATTTATTTTGTAATCGATTATAAAAATTGGCGTATTTACATTTTAAAAATACTTTTAATTAATTATATTTGTATATACTAACTTAGAAAAGTATAAATTTTATGTAGAAAGAAGTTTTTGTACTTGCTATATGAATTTTTTTAAACAACGATGAAATTATTAAAAATGACAAGTTTCATAGGTTGGAAGTCGAAAAATCAAAAAACATTATTTTTTTCTAATAACTACTTTAATTTTTATGAACAATTGTTGTTTTCGTCGATGATACGTCATTTTTTATGATTTTTAAGCAAAATAATTAATTTTTAAAACTTTCGATTTTTTGACAAATTTTCCATACTATAGGTCGTGGTTTTTTTTGATCAAAAATTTCGAATTTTTTCAAACTGAAAATAATTCAATTTTTTGTTTATACAGTGATTATTTATGATAAAAATATTGTGTTTTTATTAAAAATTGTTGCTATTATCTGCTTCATATTATTTTTTTGACGGTAGACCATATTTTCAAAAAAATGATTTTGTAATCGATTATAGAAATTGGTGTATTTATATGTTAAAATTTCTTTTCAATAACTATGTATCTATATAGTAACTTAAACAAATATAAATTTTATGTAGAAAACAATTTTTGTATATGCTATATGAATTTGTCTTTCAACAGCGATGAAATTATAAAACAATGGCATTTTTCATAGGTTGGAAATCAAAAATAATATTTTTTTAAAATACCTTTATTTCCATGAACAATTATTGTTCGTGTCAATGATACGTCTCTTTTTATGATTTTAAAGCAAAATAATTCATTTGTAAAACTTTTGAGTTTTGACAAATTTTCCATACTATAGGTCATGTTTTTTTAGATCAAAAATGTCGATTTTTTAAAAATGAAATTACCATGGAAGTAGTTATTAATTGTATTAATTGTGTTGAGATTTATATCAAAAAATATGATTAAACTACCACATAAATGAATTTTTACTCCCAACACTACAAAGTATTAGAAAGTTTTAAGCAATTATTTATTTTATTTGTTTATAACAATGATAAGCTAATACGCATTTCGATAGCGATGATATCATCATTAGATCGCTGTTTTCTGATTTTGTATGTTTTAAATTATTTAAATTATTTTTTTAATGTTTTGTTTGCCTCATGACATTTGTAAGTCCATTTCATATACTATATATATATATATATATATATATATATATATATATATATATAATATTAAACCTGTTATCTCCTGAGAGATAAATTTTAATTATAAAATTGGTAATAAATATCATCACGGATTTAACTTGTCCTTGTGTAATATAAATAATAAGCTAATTAAGAAATGTCGATCTTCATTTTAAAACAGATAATAATTTTTCTAATTATGAAAAAATATATGAATTATAATTACATTCTTATTAATGTTTTG
>CP092087.1:10927500-11130000 GCA_029203775.1 Neoneuromus ignobilis
TGAAATATTTGATAAAATCTAGTTAGAGTAACAAAAAAAAATTAAGCTCGATATGCCGAGAATATTTTAACAATTTTTTTAAAAAATACTTTATTATGTGTAAACAAAATGTAACTAATGCCTTTATAATTAAATGTATATTTTTCATTGATAATTAGGATTTTTCAAAAATAATTTTATCTATACAATCAATATTTATTTATAATCATTTAAAACCTTGTCCATTAATTTGGTAGTACAATCGACCATCACTAATCCGGCCACTGGTAATCCAGTTCCACTAATTCGTACATAATTTCTAAAAATACATTTTTGTTATGTATTTTCTTATCTTTATTTAATAAATCTTCAACTAGTGCTCGAATCTTTCTTTTTTATTTTATTATGTATATGTAATACGTCTCTGCATATGTTAATTTGTCTGTATCTAAGAATTCTGTCACTGTTGAGTGAATAGAAGTTATTTATTGTTTTTTATATCATGGTTCGTGTTTTAGAATCGCAACCCTTAAAAAAATAATTGATATATTACCATTGTATAAGGTCATTCAAATGTGATGTCTAGATTTGTTTTATTAAAAAGAAACATATGTATTGAATGGTATATAGGGAAACATGTATATAGTTTTTTTTGTTTCTTTTTAATAAAACACAAATCTAGGCGTCACATTTGGATGATTCTATATATTATTTTCTGGTAAATTTTTTTTGAAAATTTCAACAGTTTATAAAGTTTGTTTAAGATGAATTTGATATCTGTATGTGTTACATTTTTGTGTTTCTTATTTCTATATGTTTTGATTTTATATATTTTCTTCTATATAAATATTAGTGTCATACACATGTTTTATTATTGTATTTTTAAAAATTAATTTTCTGAATAAACTCAAGGTCATTGAGCTATTGAATTTATTATAAGCGATTATTTTTGCAAATTTTCGGTTAACTGTTGGGTAAACTGTATATGTTAATGAAACCACCGGAAATACGACAAACTTACTAATCCGGGTTTCAACGATGCCGGATTAGTGATGGTCGCCAGTAGTTTCTTTGAAGATTTCATTACTAAATATCAAATAGTTGATCTCAATAATACGACGTAATGAATTGAAATAACGTTGAATTTTTTCTCGAAAAATATGAGTAAATAATTAGTTTAGAAGTTAAACTCCATTATGAATAACTTCAAGAATAATTTTAAAATTATAATAAAATTTTATTCGTGAAAGTAGATAGGAAATTAATTCATTTAAATAATGTAAGGTATTATTAATTTTGAAATACTTTTAAAAAAGTTTCATTGTAAATCAATTTCAATTTATTCAACTTATTTATAAATTAAAAAATTGGAAATAAATTATTAAATTATTTCTTTAACAGTAAATGACTTTTAAAATGAGATTTATGATTTTTATTAAAAATATTTATTATCAATAGACAGAATATAAAAATTGATTGTAAAATTATAGTTTTTTAAAAAATTTGTTAATTCAAAGATAAAAATAATTGTATGTGATGTTTTTTATGTTATTTAAATATAATTTTACGAGTGAAATGAAACCCTAATTATTATTCATTTACATTTATTTATTACAAACGCAATATCTCTCTAACAAAAATCCTTCATATGAACATTAACTAATTCTTGCCGAATAAAAGACACACAAACGAAAAATAACAAACGAAACACACATACAATTTATTATTTCAAATGAAATATTTATGCTAATTTATGCAAATCATGATTGAAATCTAATTGTTTAAAATTGTTAATCGTATATATTTTAAAACTTGCATAATAGTACGTCGTCGTCTCTCAAACATCTCAGTTTTTGCATACTCATTATTATTGAAGCTCCGTGATTTAATTATACTCCCGCATTAAATTGTTGGTAAATTATAGGAAACCTACGCTAGTTACGAGAGGCATTTATGACTTGCAGTTGTGTGAAAAAAACGTTTCGGATTTTTATTTTATTCCTAACGCCTACGGAAGGTGTGCACCATCATTTATTTGCAACGATGATGTATTGTAGTACGTGTTTTAAAATATATTTCAATTAATTTTCCATCAGTTATATTGATTAATAGTAGGAAATTTCATGGACTTTTGGCTTAAAATTTACACCTTTCATTATATATATATATATATATATATATATATATATATATATATATATATAATAATAATTTATACTTGCAAAACTAATTACAATTTTAGAATATACTAAAATTAAAAACTATTAAGTAGTTCTGAGTAAACATTTTAGTTTTATTTATTTTATTTTTTTAAAAAAATATAAACAATATTATAATTCAGTTTATGATTTTAAAAATTTAAATATTGATTCATTTGGTATAAAAGAATTTCTTTGAAAATAAATAGATTTTTTTACTATTTCCAATTTAACAAAAATAAATATTTTGTGATTTCTTAAAATTGTGTTTGTAAATTTTTTTGTAATTATTTTTTATATATTTTGGACAAAATAGTTTTGATACATTTTATATGAAATTTATAATTTTTTTAATAATATTTTATCTTACAAAAATACATGAATTATATATATATATATATATATATATATATATATATATATATGTGTGTGTGTGTGCGTGTGTTTGCATTTTTGTACCTTATTTGGAATTAATAAAACTAATTTTTTTGTTATTTATGGTACTCTGTTTTTCCTTTCATTTGAAATTACTTTTCTAAATTAATTTTGTTGATGATATAATGGTTTTTGATCTTTTTACCCATAATTCTTGATGTAATTTAAATCAAGCGGTTATGGAAGAATGTTAAGACATAATTACTACCTGAATATATTCACAATATGTGTAGAATCATTTAACTGGAAATTAAAATCATTTATATGACTCAGTTTCTCTATCAAAATATCATAAATGACTTCATCAGATATTGTGACACAAATAAAGGAATATTTTAAATGAAATTTTGTTCATAGAATTCTGTTATTAATAATACCTTGGTGTATTTTAAAAAAACAGTATTTAAAAAAAGGATAATTGGAATCATTAAAAATGGAGGTTTTATTAATTTATGAACTTCATTTTATTTGTTTGGAGAAATAATCCTTTATTTTTTCACTGTCTTCATACGATTTTTTATAAATTAAAACAACATATAATTTCCAGTTATTTAATTGTTAAAAATTATACATACTTTGTTATTTTCGTTTATTTTCTTCAATATAAAAATATCAGTCTGTTATAAATCAATAAAAATATTTCAAAGTGCAAAATATTTTCATTAAATAATTTTTTACATCGCCATATTACTTAGTATAAACACTAATAAGTAAAGACTTAGAGTAGAAACTATACTCTAAGGTTTTATTAATTGAAATAAAATTGAATTACAGATGGACAAAAATGGAAAAAAATAATTATAATTCCAATATATTTTCATTTAATAATACTATTATATTTAATTAATCGAATCATTCATTCGACATGTAAAAAATCAATACATATTTGATAACGAGACATGTCATTTATGTTTTTTTAATTTTTTATTACTGAAGCGTAAACAAACGCCAACGCTTATTTAAACTTGATACATATAAAAATTTAATTATCAAATTAAAATATACAGTGGAATCAAACCTTTTTATGGAGTTTCGTGTGGGTTTTTAATAATTTTTATTATATCCATACAGTTATTATTGCGATATTAATTAACTGTGATTTATTCAAGTCCTGTTATACAGTAATTACGAAATTGTCTATTTTTTTCTTGTATATATATATGTATATCATAAAAGTATATAATTAGATTAATAATGTTTTACGTACTAGTTTGAAGAAATCGTTTTAAAAAATATATATTCTAAATGCCAATTGAATCATCCGACATTGTGCTGAAAATTGTTGTATGCAATAAACAGATGTTCGCTATTTACCTAAATAGCATTCCTTGTAAATCACTCTTTTGTACATTTTTATATGTTATGTACATTTATCGAAGTTAGATTAACTAATGTTTATGGCACGATGAATTAATGTTCAATAAATTTGCTTATAATAAAAGTATACAGCAAGGTGTACGAAATTGAAGCCACTGTCAAATAAGGCATGATGGACTAAACGTGTGTACTTAATATAGTGTATCTTTATCATCGGATGGTAAAGTTACAGTATTATTTAGTTAACATTTTTTTTTTTTTAATAATATATGTGTTTTTGAACGATGAGTATTAAATAAGGTTCGATTTAAAGGTTTGACATTTACATGTATGGTGAACGGAATTTTAAGGTATTGTATGTTTACTGTTTGTTTTGTAAGAAATTGTTTTAAAATTGCTTTTTTCATACTATAATTTATTTAATATCGTTTAATATGATTATGTGTAATAAATTATCTACACTAGGTTTTCAATTTTTTTACATTCTATTAATTATTATAGTGGAATATGTGTATACAGGTTGTATTAATATTTTTAATTATATATATATATATATTGTTGAAACTAATCGAATAAAATTAGGAAATAAACACATCAAAAATCTACACGAAATATCAATAAAAAGGAAATATTTACCTGAATTCTAACATAATTAGTTAGAATTATTTGAGTTGAAAACGACTTAGGTTTTAAAATAGCGAAAGGTTACTTATTTTCAACATATATCCTTTCTCTCTGTTCCTAAAATGATATTGATATTTGATAAAAAAATAATTGTATAACACATTAATTGAAATGCGTATTAGTTGAAAAAATAAACAATAAGTGACTTTTCATTATTTTATTATCACCAAAAAATTGTATTATAAAATTTTAGATTTTATTATACAATTGAATTTTTATATAATATAGGGTTTTTCAATAAAAATGTCAGCATTTTGATAACTGGTGGCAGCCATGTTTGAATTTTTTTAAGCTAATTTTGACATTTCAAGTCAGTATATTTTGGAAAATTATTATGGAACGTTTAACACTTCAATAACATTGTAAAAACTTCAATAGACTTATTGAAACAAGACTTTAATGAGTCAATTATTTCACGAAATTGACCTGTAAATTAGCTACCAAGATCATGTTATCTAGCTCGATTGGATTATTTTCTGTGAGGTTATGTGAAACCATTGGTTTATGCTGATAAACCATAAACAACAGAAGCATTTAAAATAAACATTGAACTTGTAATTCATGAAATTAGACCACAATTATGTGAAAGATTGAATAAAAATTGGACTAAACGAATGCACTATGTCAAGCAAAGTCGTGATGGTCATATGAGTGAAATTATGTTTCATTATTAATGCTACAGAATATGCTTAAAAATATATATATAATAAAAACGAGTCGACTACTAATTGTCGATGTAATTAATGGGATAAGAAAATAAATAGAAAATATTATATAAATGTTTTAACCAAAAATTAATCTTGATTTTATAATACAATGCTATGGTGATGATGGAATTATTGCCGAAATGTGCATTAACTTATTGTTATGATAAGCAAATAAAGTAAACAATAAGTAATTAGTGAATATTTCGTAACTTTTTGTGGTGTTGGGGGTGATAATTTATTTGTATGAAAATGAACAAATGGTATATGAAAATGTTTTTTGTTAAATGATTTCAATTTATAAACAATAAATATAATTAATAAATTATTTTTTAATTGATATGATATTAAATTAAGTGTTCATATCTAGCTATAAAAATTTTCACTATATGAAACAGGAACTCTCATTGATTTTTTTAAAATGACTAAGAAGACCTATCGTTGAAATTATCTGATTTCCTTTATATATTTGTAAATAACATTTTTTGAAATAACTAATTAACATAAAAGTTGATAAGTAAGTATCATATATAAAAAATGAGAAATGACTTCATTTTACTAGAAACTTTTGATTTTTTCGTATATCTTGATGGAAAATATGAATATGCAACGAAATTATATTAAATATTTATTATTCGCTTCTATTAAAGGAAGGTCATACCTTATTTGGCACACCTATCGACACCGTCATCTTTGGCCATATATCACCGATTATTTAATAAATTATGAAAATATTTACGCGAACGGCGTTAAAATTGTATTAAATTATATGTTTAATAGCGTGAAGATTCAGTTTTAGATATATAAAAAAAATATAATAATAATGTAGATAATAATCGTGATTCCAAGGTTCTATTGAGTTTAGTTTACATAGAATAATTTGTTATGTTGATAGGATGACTAAAGATACATATTACATCTTTATAGTAATCTTATTTTTAAAAAGTAATAAACGCCTTTGAAATAGCGTAAAATGAGTTCAATATTTAATATGAATGAGTTTTTAATGAAAGCTTTTCTATCTTATACAAATATAATAATTTATCAGTTTTTTATGTATGTAAAGAGAATTTATGTTTCACTAAAACTAGTTTCTCACGATATATATATATATATATATATATATATATATATATATATTTATATTCATGTATATATGTACTCACACACACATACATACTCTGTTCAAAAAGTACCGGGAATAGTTAAATGAAACACAAAATATATATTTATTCAGGTAAATTTATTTTGTCTCTTTCAAAATATTCTCCATCGAATGAAATACACACATGGAAACATATAATCTAGTTTTGGAAACAGTCTTCATAAACCGATTTAGGAATGTCCTTCAACTCTTTTACTGAATTCTCTTTTATGACCTCTATCGTATTAAAATTCTTTTCGCGTAGTGGTAATTTTAGTCGCGGAAAGAGAAAAAAGTCACACAGTGCCATATTTGGCGAATTCAGTGCTTGAGCAATGACATGTGTTTAGTGTTTGGCCAAAAAGTCGCTTGCAAGAGTCGATGTGTCCCATGTGATGCAAAATTCGTATGTTTTCTTTCCACTAAAATGGTATGAACGGAGCTGACAGATATTTTAAGATGTTCATCAATCTGTTTTTCAGTCACATGACGATTTTCAAGCACTAATTCTTTCACTTTTTCAATGTTTTTCTTCAGTTAGTGATGTTGATGGACTTCCAAAATACTGCAAATCTTCAACGATTTCACGACTCTTTTTGAATGTATTATACCACTCATCCGTGTTTTTGACATATAAATATCATCATAGGCTTTTTAAACATTTTTAGCGTTTTGGTACAAAAAAAAATCATTCGAAACACAAACTATTTGTTCAACAATTTTATTTATTGCAAAAATCAGTTTTGGTACCTGCGATTGATTGACATAAACTAAATAATAGATTGCGCTCAAACTTGACATAAAATTCAATTGAAGAGTTGCCAATTTACCCACAAAAAAATTTAAGATGTTTTTAATACTCGTCTTTTAAATAAACAATTTCCGGTACTTTTTAAATAGACTGTATATATATAAATGTTTTTAAATATGCTATTGAAAATGTTTCTTGTTAATATCATTAGTTTGATTTTTATTTACAAATTTCTTGATTACGAAAAAACGAAAGTGAGAGTTGAATTTTTTAATACAATTTTCATACACATAAATTATCATCTTAACATTACAATATTTTCTAGTATTGGGGTGATTGTTCATTTGTATGAACGTGAATTCGCCACACTTTCAAAACAAACAGTTTTTAATAACCTCAAATTATTAATTCTAATTTTAATCAAAATAATTTCCTTGTATTATACATTTCTATTGTTTATCTAATTGAAAAGGAATTATAATGATATATGTTGGATATCAATTGGTGTAGTTATTACTGTACTTCCATTAAGGTCTAAAAAAATATAGCGGAAACCATGTACGTCATCGGATCAAATAATAGCGCATTGTGAACGATACGATTAAAAAAACGTACGATTCGGTCTTGAAACGAAATCGAAATCGAGTCAAATATTACGAACTCATTACATCAGTGTCACTGATATTATATATATATTATTTTCTCACGAGAACACAATAATGACTTTTGTTCTAAATCTGCATTCGTTTATACTGCCTACATAGTATCAAAATGTTTCGATACGTGTCAAGGTTTCGTTTCGATTAAAGGATCATTAATCTCTTTCAGATGGAATTCGAATACCGTGTCTTCGGTATTATCAACGTTTCGTTCTTGAAAAAAGAACTGAGGAGTGGTCGTGAATAATTTCTTCAGAACAGAATTAAATTGGAATATATTATTCGATGCAAATATTTCTAGTTATTACAGAAACACTTTCTCTCCGATGAGTCGTAAAGAACGTTTACTATTAGGTTCGTATATATTTTTATATATAAATAGATGTAAATAATTTGAATAAGTGAGTGATAATGAGATGATAAATCAATTTTAAAACGTTTAATGTGTTGCTTTAATTTGAATAATCTTTCTGTTGTTCAGATGGTACAGAACTCTCACTTATGCAACAATCAATTATCGAAGGCAAAAACTTGTTTAGCTGTCACTTTTTACAAATTAGCATAAAAAGTAGACTTAGTAGGATATAAAGTAATAAAATCTTAACTATGTTTTTTTTAATGATGCAATTAACCTGTTAAAAATATAATAGTAATTAACTTAAGTGAAACATTGACACAATAACACAAAAGACTAGTGTTATAGAGAATGGAATATTTACATTTCCTGATTGAGTACGTCCTAACTTTATATATTACTGATTATTGTATTTTAATTAAATTTCAATGAAATAGCTTCACTTCATAAGTTTTTAGTAATTTATATTAGAATGGTATTTTTATAAAGTAAAAAATGAAAACGTAAATTATTATAAGACTATTGAAAACATATTAAAAATCGAAAATTTTAAAGAAAATCTTGATTTTGAATTTTGTTTACACACTTAAATTACATATAACTGAAGTTTATTGCTAATACAAAATATATAAACATAACATTTATTGTTTCAAAATCCAAATTAATTTTTTTTAATTATTTAAATCGTATTATAAATTTGATTTCTGTTTATTTTATTTTGTTATTTTACAAGTTAATTATTATTACTTTTGAAATAATAATATGTTTTTTTAAAAAATGAATTTTCACCCTCAATACCTTAATATGTTATAAAGTGTTCAATAATCATTTATTGTTCACTTTGTTGTTTATAACAACAATGGGCTAATTCGCATTTCGATGGCGGTACCATCATCATCAGAGCTTTTTTCACAAAAAATGAAAATTTATTCTTGTTAAAGTGAATTTCTCATGGTTTCAAAATAAAGAGTAATAAAACGTTTTCAAGTTTATTCGCATGTAAGTATAAAACACTTTAGATATAAAAATAATATATATATATATATATATATATATATATATATATATATATATATATATATATAATGAGCAATAGCCTTTTTTATTCACTGCTGGATGAAAACTTCTATAATTTCCACTTTCGGCGATCCAATGATTTTTCTTCTATTCCAGATCGACAAATTTCCTGTTTTCTTTATCCCATTTCCTTACACTGGTGTCTTTACTTGAATTTTTCATATTTTTGTAATCCTAATTAATAATTTCTTTTGTCTATCGATGGCCTCTATATTTCTATTTTCAGCATTCAAGAAATAAACCATAGTTTTGTAAAGCATGATGACATTAAAATTTGATGAAATTATAAAATCCGTTCTAGATTTTATAATAAATCAATCTGAAATCGCTGTCACGAAATTCATGCAGATCGAAATGTATAATATATTAGTGAATCAATAGCATGCAATAATTGATTATTGAATACTATTAAAAAGTCATATGATATGTGAATTTATTTGTTATAAAAATAGAAATATGTAACTGTTGAATGTCTGTTTTTATATATTTTTAATGATTTATTTGCCATTAAATATCTATTTCAAACCTAAAATTTTGCAAATAATAAAAAAAAATACTGCGATGGAAAAATATGTTTTCCATTAAAAAATTTAAATAAGTTAAACTGATGTAATAAATATTGTCTTAATACAAAATTTTCTGGCATTTTTTTCTCATTTGGTAGTTATTTATCTTGAGTTTTTATTTACTTAAACTAAAACTTTTAATATTGGATATATTCTTAATTATTGTGTATACACTTATGAATAATGAATAAAATAGGACGAAGTTTGTATTCATATTTAAAAAAATGAAATAATGTTTGCTAATTAAGAGTACATGCTATGTGAAAATATTCGTATATATATATATATATATTTATATATGTATATAAATGTATTTCTCTTGTCCTTGCTTTTTATAAATTATGATATGTAAAATCCTTATGGTCTATAAAAGGTTATAATTTTATGCATTTGACCCGGATGAAAATCTAAAACGATTCAACTTATTTCAAATGCTGTAAAAATGTGAAAAAGTGAGATGACGTAAAAACCAAACTAAGTTACTAGAACAGAAGTTCTCATCATTAGAATATCGTCGTGATGTAATAACTGCTATAACTTGTCAGTTTTAAATAATTAGAAATAAATATAATGTGTAATTAAAAATTAAACGACGATAAAATACGATTCGTTAATTATATAGTTAAATAACTACACTTTTTAATATCTCATTGATGTAATTATTATTTTTATTTATTTCTTTTTGCAAGTTTTTTTCGTAACTGTCTGAAAATTTGTGACAATGATTTAAATATGAAATTGTTTCAAAAGAATATGTTATTCTATACGATGTGTAGTTTTATGATGTTATTGTTCATGATTTGAATAAAATGGAATATTGTGTACATTTTTTTTAATTATAATAGTTTCGTTCGTAATTGTTATCATTAATATAAAGAGGTTTTTTTTAATACAGAAGAATTGCTGATCATTATTTTCGTTTATATATATTTTAACGATTAATTGTAATTAAACGAAAAAATATCCAATGAAAATTAAGTAGACCAGATTTTTTAAATTAAAAATTAATGAACAAAGACAAATAACACTACAAGATATAATGTAGGGAATAATTTTATTCTGTCAACTTAAATTATTTAAAAAAAAAATCATTATAACTTATATCTCATTTAGTTTATAAATGAAATAATCGTGTATTAAAAATTAATGTTCCGTAAAACAGAAATAAATTAATATTTTTTTATATTATTAGAGATTATTATATTAGGTTGGCAAGTATCTCCCTTCCGCTTTTTTTTTGTACATAGCTGCGAAATTCAAAAGACCAGAAGGCGGAAGGGAGATATTTGCCAACCTAATATATTGGATTTTTTTTAATGAAAATTGTATGAAAAATATTAAATAAAATTAAAAAATACAAGTATTAACTATTTGCTTGGCACTGTAATTAGTCCACTTATGTGAAAATAAGTTACTTAATAAAAGGTATTATGAAAATGTTTAATATTCACTTATTGCTTTCTTTAATCAGTGATATGCATTTTGATTGCCATGCTATTATCGTTAATTGTAGAGATTTATAAAGAAAGATTGTATAATATTTTAATGTAATGAATATTTTATAGATTTTATAAGAAACAAGGAATGTTTAATTACAGATTATAATTTTCATTGAAAATTAAATTTCATTAAAATTAAAAAAATGAATTTTATTAAAAATTTGTAATTTCTTCAAACAAAATAATTTTAATTGAAAATTTGATTTTTAAATTTTATTCAAGTTTTTATGATGACTTAATTGATAGTCGCATTTAAATTTATATGATTAGTGAATTAAATTTTTTCATATGAATAATTTTTTTTTTAAAAAAATTATTGTATTTAACTAAAATAGCAATTTTATTTAAAATTCAATTTCATTGAAATTATAATTAAATTTCATTAAAAATTTGAAATTTCTTCAAAAAAGATAATTTTATATGAAAATTTGATTTCTAAATTTTAAATAATTTTCATGACGATTTAATTAATTATTTCACTAATATGGCACAATTTTGAGTATTGAAATCAATCAATTTATTAGTCTCTTAAAACGATTGGTGATTAAAAAATTAATCATGACTTATGATTAATTTATCAATCGTTAGTCATCGATTGATTTAAAAAACGATTAATTTCAACAACGATTAATTTTACACGATTAAAATTTTAGTCATTAGTCGTCAATCAAATAATTTTTATGTTATTCTCTTAATAAATTATATAAAAAAAGACATGTGAATAGTTGATCTATAATATAATCCATATTTTTTAAGTATTTATGTTGAATATTGAATTGACTAAAAGTGTACAGATAAATTTCATCCGAATGAAAAAGTATTTGAATCTGTATCGACAGAATAAACCATAAAACAAACATCTGAATGGACGCGTTTCGTTGACGGGAAGAATGCGTTTAATTACAAATTGAAAACAAAGAGCTGCTAATATTCTGTTAATAATAATACGTTGCTCGTCATGTTTGTTAACAATACCCTTTGTTTTACGCGTCACGATTATGATCAATTGAGTCGAAAACATCAGAAAAAATCATCGTCTGTAAACATATGTACTTGTCTATCTGGACAACATTATGTATGCATGTTTTAAAACGATGTTCATTGGATCGGATACGCTACTTGAACTATGGCTACTACTTACAGTCCGAACGGCCGAAACCACTCGTGCAAGAAGTCGTAAAGTGTGTGTAACGTAAATGAAATAAAAAAAAAAATGCAGCGGTCATCGGATATCCCGTCGACCTATTGACCTCGCTTTTCTTCATCTGACTAACTTAATGTTAACAATGAATCGACGGACGGTTTCGTAACACACATTCATTTATATAATACTGTTCGATGATGATTCTTTTGTGGCTGTTTTCAATGCGCGTTGGTAAAAATTCGATCAGGATGTACGTGACTAAAAAATGCGTTCGGTTTC
Organism: Neoneuromus ignobilis; assembly: GCA_029203775.1. NCBI lineage: Eukaryota > Metazoa > Arthropoda > Insecta > Megaloptera > Corydalidae > Neoneuromus > Neoneuromus ignobilis. Next base: position 10,940,292 of record CP092087.1, read on the forward strand.
GAATGGTGTGGAGATTTTAATATGCGTTTATATTCACTTTCTTTTATTAAAATATTGATTTTAGAGTATAAAGTGAGTATTTTAAGACCGATTCTTATTATTTGATTCTTCATTTATATACCATACAAACAAACAAAAATTGTCATTTTAAAAATAAGAATGTACGAACAATTTCATTTTGAAATAAAAATAATACGATGATTTCAATACGTGTATTTAGATTACATACTCTCAAAATATATAAAGAAACATATTGGTCAACCGTTCGCAGTATCTCCATATTATTTACTAATTTATATTTCTTTTTAAATTTATAGTTCATTAATTGTAAAAGTATGTAAAAATAGAAAAAATATACTAAAATGAAAGTAAAATTAATTAAACTGTATAAAATGATTTTTTCTAAAGTAATTAATATTTTTTGCCATAAAAATTATAAATACTTATTTTATACAATAAAAAATCTTGAATAATATTTTTTATAAATATTTATTGTTAATTATTTCAACTAAAATATATTTTAATGAAAGAAATTCATTTTAGAATTTGTGTTTTTATTGCAAAATTTTAATTATTATTCTTTGGTTTGGTTTTGTACTATATTCACTTTGTAAATAAATGAACTACCCCGTTTATCATTACAAGATTTTATAAAACTATTCAATAATCATTAATTGCTAATGCATATTTCAACTAGCTGTTTTATGAAATCTTAGAGTTTATAAAATAGCATTCTGATGATTGTACGGCTATTGAAATACATATCAGAGAATAAAGTGAACAATAAATGATTATTAAACATTTTACAAAATCTTAGTGTAGTAGTGAGTGACTAATTTTTATTACAATGTCAATTATTAGTGAATTATTTTTTTTCCTGTGAATAATCAATGAAATAGATATATTTGATATTTTTACATCACGTCGCAAATTACTTTTTTAAATAAAAAGATAATAACTGATGTACCTAGGATGTAATTGTTCTAGTTTCTATATTTTTCTCATATGTAGCTGTAGACATTTTGAATTATTTTGTTAAGAATATTTTAATTTGCTTAGATTAAGAAATAAAAGTTTAAATTGTTTTCTTTTTCCAATCTCAATAATTTTATTGGCAAAATGAAAAATGGTAATTAGAATTATATAAAATTATTTATTTATGTTTGCTCCAAAAGTTTGTCCCAAAAGTATGCCACAAAAGTTTGTCCCAAAAGTTTGCCCGCTAATGTTGTCCCAAAAGTTTGCCCCAGAAGTCTGACCAAAAAGTTTGCCCCAAAACTTTGTATTTTTCAAAATTATCAATATTTTGTTTTTCAAATTTTTGAAAATTTTGAAAAATTTTCAAAATTTTCAAAATTTCAGAAATTTTAAAAATTTTAAAAATTTTCAAAATTTTTCAAAATTTTTAAAATTTTTCAAAATTTTCAAAAATTTTCAAAATTTTGAAATTTTTTCAAAATTTTCAAAAATTCAAAAATTTTCAAAATTTTCAAAATTTTCAAAATTTTTCAAAATTTTCAAAATTTTCAAAATATTTTAAAATTTCAAAATTTTCAAAATTTTTCAAAATTTTCAAAAAATTTTCAAAATTTTTAAAATTTTCAAAATTTTAAAATTTTTTCAAAATTTTCAAAATTTTCAAAAATTTTCAAAATTTTCAAATTTTTCAAAATTTTTCAAAATTTTCAAAATTTTTTCAAAAATTCAAAAATTTTCAAAATTTTCAAAATTTTCAAAATTTTCAAAATTTTCAAAATTTTTCAAAATTTTTTCAAAAAAAAATTTTTTTCAAAATTTTCAAAATTTTTCAAAATTTCAGAAATTTTGAATTTTTCAAAATTTTTTCAAAATTTTCAAAATTTTCAAAAATTTTCAAAATTTTCAAAATTTTTCAAAATTTTCAAAAAATTTTTCAAAATTTTCAAAATTTTCAAAATTTTCAAAATTTTCAAAATTTCAAAATTTTTGAAAATTTTTCAAAATTTTCAAAAATTTTCAAAAATTTTCAAAAATTCAAAAATTTTCAAAATTTTCAAAATTTTCAAAATTTTTCAAAATTTTCAAAAATTTTCAAAAATTCAAAAATTTTCAAAATTTTCAAAAATTCAAAAATTTTCAAAATTTTCAAAATTTTTCAAAAATTTCAAAATTTTTCAAAATTTTCAAAATTTTCAAAATTTTTCAAAATTTTCAAAATTTTCAAAATTTTTCAAAATTTTCAAAAATTTTCAAAAATTCAAAAATTTTCAAAATTTTCAAAAATTTTCAAAAATTCAAAAATTTTCAAAATTTTTCAAAAATTTCAAAATTTTTCAAAATTTTCAAAATTTTCAAAATTTTCAAAATTTTTGAAAATTTTGAAAATTTTGAAAAATTTTGTTTATAGTAAGGAATGATATTTGTTAATTATTTTTCATATCTCAATCTCAGTTTATTATTGCTTGTTTTGAAATTGTCGTAGATTTACTTTGATACAAATGAATTATCATCCCTAACATTACAACATGTTATAAAATATTTTTGTATATAACAAAAAGGCTCTGACGATGATGGTCATAGCAATGTGCATTAGTCCATTGTTAATATAATATAAAGTGTTTTCTTCTGATATTTTTATAAACAACAAAGTTTATAGACAACAAATTTATAATATTCGTATAATGGGGTTCTGGGTGTGATAATTCGTTTATATCTCAGTTTATATTTACCAAGGATGGTTTGAATTCGAATATTTTAAAATGAAAAATATTTTAAATCCGAGCATAGAATAAAATACTTAAATATTGTCTTTATATAGGGTGTTCCAAATAAGACTGAAAGGTAAAGACATATTTACTTGATTACTATCACTTAGTGTTATTTTGGTCACTCTATATAAATTGCATACAGTTTTACACTAACGAGTTTTCAAGTAGAAATATATATAAATAATTTTAATATGCATTTCAGCAGTTATTGTTCTACAAAAAATATCTAAATCTGCGGTTTCGTTACATATTTAATTAATGCATACTTTTATTATGATTTTGTATGCAAGACTGCGTAAATAAAGAATATTTATTCAGTGATATTTTTGTAGAGAATTTTCATAGGCAAATAAGTTTATAGAATTAAAATATAAATTTTATTAGAGAAATATTTCTTCAGAATTTTGTAATGAAAGCATTGTTCTTTTGATAAATGAGTGCTTGTTAGTGCATTGTTAATTTATTATGTGTTGTTTAAGATGAAAAGTATCTTTTGTAAGAAGTTTATTTTAAAGTATTAAAATATAAAAATGATATACTTTAAAAATGAACGTTTTTTAAAAATTGTATCAATATATATATATATATATATATATATATATATATATATATATATATATATATTTACGCAATATACGCCAAGAAAACACAAACGAACTACTACGCTACAGACTCACCTATTGCGAGTGAATCTGCTCTGCAACAGTAACACCTAACCTTTGTAAATTAAAAAAGACACTCACTTTCATTTGATTTGAAGGACACATTAGGCGGGGCTCATCTTTGTTCATAGAAGAATTCGAGAACATGACAAATACAAATCGTGTACGATCAGTTCAGGGTTTATTTTTTTCGTGTTATTTTGCGAAACATCAATCGTTTGAATTCTGTAAGTCGTCATATCGTACTCTAATAAATAATGGTACACAATACACGCACATTCGCGATACATATTATTATCGACGTTGATCACAGTATTTCATACGTTTTTATGTGTTATTTATTGCTATATTAAACTGATTGATATCTTCTTTACATCTACATTGTAACAATATTTTTTTTTAATTTAATAAATGGTTTTCATTTAAAATTTATTATTCAGTTATATATGTATATATATATATATATATATATATATATATATATATATAGGTTGGCAAATATATATATATATATATATGCCAACCTATATATATATATATATGTATAAAGATGTTTTAAAATCTGTTGAATTAAATTATGAATTGCAATTTAATAAATCTAACATTATGTGCATCATTTTATGATTTGAAATGATTTACACACACACACACAATATATATATATATATATATATATATATATATATATATATATATAATTTGATATCATAAAATGTTATCAGATGATACACTTTTATTGTATGAATTGTATTTCATATTTTATTGTATTTCATATCAAGGATTTTTATTTTAATCTGTACAATTTTTACTATATCTTATTTATATTTGACATGCATATACATATGCACACTTATTCATATATAAACTGTCTTAACTTATTTTGACTGATTATAATATGAATTTTTTTTGTGGTAAATCTATTGTATGTTGAGACTTTAGAATTACTCTTTATGAGCTGTATCTTACTTGGACCAGTTTTAACAACATATATATATATATATATATATATATATATATATATATATATATATATATCTATATATATGGTGGCTCAAATTAAACTAAAGTATAGTAACGAGTAGTAGTAAATGATATTAACCACTTGCGCTGGCAATTAATTAACATGCACGTGTGGCAAACCCGTCCAAAGCAATTCGCAGCGAGTTGGTATTTGAAATCATTTTTTTATAAAGTTATAAACACACACACACACACATTAACATTATAGTAAAACTCTTAAATTGATTAACAAATTTATTAATAATCTTTGAAAAGGAGTATTTCTTGGGTTTTGGTACGTTTGTTATTTTACCGAATAGAATATAGGTATAAAAATGCCATATCCATTAGATAAAAGAATATTTTTCTGTAACTTTTTTCAAATTTTCTCATTAAAGGAAAAGATGATAAGTAGCTATCTTGCAGATGTACTCCATCCATACCGTCATTGTAATCTAAAACTATATTAGGTTTTGTAATGTTTCCATTTTGGTCTGTATAATTTCTATTTTTTTTCTTTTTTGTTGTAATCATTTCTACTTTGAAATGTTTTGAAGAAAGAAAATATATATCTTTTTTGTCCTTCCATTTTACAGTTAAAATACCATTGCAAGATCTTGAAAGATCTTCAAATCTTTTTAATTTTGTCGCTGCAAGATCTTTTGGCATATTCTTTCTATTGGATCTGACTGTTCTGATAGTATTAATTTTTTGCAAATGTAATTTTTGATACAGTTCTAGTGACGAATACCAGTTTTCTAAAAAAGGGTGTGTCCAAAATCAACTAAAGATCTATATAAATCCAGTACTACATTTTGTGATGCACTATTATCAGAATAAAATAGTTCTTGGATAAAATAGTTTTTTATAATAATAAAAAAAATATTGTGTTTTGTAGTTACTTGATTATTATTTAATGAAAATATGTAAAATTAATGAAGTTTCATAAAAACGCACTTATATGCCTTCAAAACAGAAGTGTGACATTTTTTAACTGAACTCCGATGTTATACTTAGCAAAGATCACATGACGTGCTATGCACGTCATATCGGCATTTGCTACAGATAGCAGTCGATGTGCATAGCAAAATGCATAGCATAGTCATTCCAGCGCAAGTGGTTAAACAAATAAATTATGTTTAATAAACAATCTAAAAAATCTTTTAAAAAATATGTAGTATATAAATGTTTATATTATTAAAAATAAATATAATTTTTCATTTGTACAGGAATAAATTTGTAATACATATTATTACACAATATTATATGTTAATTGTTTAATAAAATTTTATAAATATTTGATAAATATTCAGATCAATGTTTATTACTTAGGGACGTTCTATATAAAATTAAATATGAACAAACTCGTCGGTCTCTTTATAAACATATTAACATAAGAAATTGAATTTTTCGTAAATTTCATTTCCCACACATAGAGAATATGCTAATTATATACATATATTATTGTGAATAGCGAGTTTGAATGTGTAATGGGTTGTTAAAAATGCTTGTATCTACGTTAATTACCAGAAAAATGACGGATATATATTTTTTGCACGAGAATTTACAGTTATTATATATATATATATATATATATATATATATATATATATGTATATTGTGTTCATTTTATAACACATTATTAAATTTTATTTAAATTAGTTGTTTCATTGTTATGGTTCATATTATGAAATTTAATTAAGTTTTATTAGTTACATTATGTAATTTGAGAAATTAAATCTTTAAAAGTGTGTAACAGTTTATAGAAGTATGTATTGTTTAAAATAAATGGTAATTATTTATATATATATATATATATATATATATATATATATATATATATATGCAATTAAAAAGTATTTGTGTAAATAAACTAAAGTAGTGTATGAAAAATTAAACAATAATATTTCGTGAATCATATTTAAAGATGACAATGGTGATAAAAAGTAATTAAGCATTATAAAATTAAAATATATATATATATATATATATATATATATATATATATAATTACAAAAAATATTATTTAATTTACATACATTGTGGATGAATGTGAACAAAATATAATGATTATAACACACATTATTTGACAAAAAATATGATACTAATAAAAAATTAAGTAGTTCATGAAAATTTAATATTTATTAAAATAAATCCATTAAATCATAATATATATATATATATATATATATATATATATATATTTATATATATATATATATAGAGAGAGAGAGAGAGAGAGAAAGAAAGAGAGAGAGAGAGTCATCCAAATGTGACGCCTAGATTTGTGTTTTATTAAAAAGAAACTATTCACATGTTTCCCTATACATCACTCTATACACATGTTTCTTTTTAATAAAACACAAATCTAGGCATCAAATTTGTATGATCCTATATAAATATATGCACACCATTAACAGCGGTCATTTTTTTATCCACTGATAAATAATTTTTTTTCCAAATCATTTTCAATGATTTATTGCCTTTCTTTTTTATTCCACACAGATGAATTGTTTTATGTCTCTATCCTATCTTTCTTTTTTGAAACATATTCATGTTTCTGAATATATTTATGTGTGTATATATAAATATATATATATATATATATATATATGTGTGTGTGTGTGTGTGTGTGTGTGTGTGTGTGTGTGTTTGTGTGTGTGTGTTTCTAAAAAAGCAAGTAACTATTTATTATATAAATGAATTTGGAACTATAATTTATAACTAATAAAGAGAATTAATAATCTACATAACCATAAAATAATTTTATTAAACTAAAAAATAATTTTATTTGAGTATTAAAAAAATTTGAAAGTCAGATGCATTAGAAATATCGTATATAAAATAATGGTGATACAATGATTATCCTTCATATTGAAACTAATAATCTGGTTGCATCAAATGCTTCCTAATTAACATTTCATGATTATATGGTATGAACTTATTCTATTAAAGTTATATAAATTGATTCAGAAAAATAAAGTTCATCTTAATGTGAATACATTATTTTTGTAGTAACATTTCTCGTTTAATTAAATTAATTTCATATAAAAACGAGTATCAATGAATCATAAATTTAGTATATGATTATTTTTAATATGAAACTATAATTAAAGCAAGTATTACAGTTACTCATAACATATAAATCTCAATTAATTTTTAAACAATGCTTGTTTGCAAATCAATTATATAAAGAAATAGTTTAATGCATAAAAGAAAGAAATAACAACTAATGGTTACGACAGTAGTAAACGTATTACAAAATTATTACTGATATATTTTTATCTAATAATCTATGATCTAGTCCAGATATAATTTTGTCTTGTAACAAGAGATCGACACATAGTAATTATAGTAATGGACTCATCGTGCCTTTTCACATATCACGAAGTTCTACAAGGTACACAATTCCGCGTTTCGTGTTTTTCACACAAAAGTGAAATAAATTGAAGAATAAATTATTTGTAATTTGATACAGTTTTGAGAAGTTTGAGCATAGTTTAATATGAAAGTTTATTGTAGTATTTAATTTTGAGATATATGAATAAATATTATATAAAAAGGTTTTTTATGTACAAAATAAAAAGTTATTTTATTCTAAAAGTGGATTAGAAAATGATATTGAAAATAATGAAAATGTCATATTTTTATTTAAATAAAATCATTTATAAGAATTTTTATATATTTAGCACATATATCGAAAGTAACCTAAAAATAATCTAAAAATTATAATTTGATATTGTAATTATATTCATTTTTAAAATCAATTATTATCGTATGCAAATTTTACTTTTTTTATTGAATTTCAATAATTAATTATTGTTCACTTTAATTCGTTTATACATATTTTAGTACGATTTTAATGTCATCATTTTCCAAGAACTGCACAAAAAACTATATTTTTTAACATTTTATCGAATTAAAATGAATAATAAACAGTTATTTAAAAAATGTATTGAAAAAGGTGTTGGAAAGATGAATAATTTATGAAAGGAAAAAAATATAATCACGTAGTAATATCAATAAAAACTCAGATTTATATTTATATAGAATATATTAAACACTTCTATTATATTTTGATATGTTTTTTATCTATTTCAATATCGGTGTCATAAAATTTACAATAAAATTAATTTCATTTCAAATAAATCAATATTTATACGTAAATTTGTATTTAAATTTTTAATTTATTTTCTCAAAAGATGATGTCATTTATTTATAGATTTTAATTTAAAGATCATTGTATGATTGTAATAAAAAATGATGTGTATAAATCATATTTTTTAAAAATATGCTACTGTTAATATGCAATTTTATATATATATATATTATTAATTTTTGAGAAAGACCTTCAATTAGTGGATAGAAGGAGGTTGATTATGATGACATTATTTGGTAAAAATAATCTTTTTGATTTGTTAACTATAACTCATTGAAGAATAATAACTTTTTTTGAGTGAATTAAAGATGTTTTTAGATTTTAAAATTTAATAATTGTATTTTTTTATATATTTTAATAATTAAGAATTCAAAACCCTTATAATTATTATCTTATCCTTTTCTTGTTGATTGAAATAATGAAAAAAGAAGCAATAATATTTACACTGAGTAACCATTATTTATTATTTTGAAATAAATTTGTATAATACGTACTTTGGTGTGAGAAAAAGGAACTGCAAATCACCATAAACATATTGTTTGATTATGAAGGAGTGGTACAAGATTCTACGGCACCTTGTGGCCAAAAAATAAATAAATAATATTTTAAAAATACAGATATATAAGGTCATCCAAATGTGACGCCTAGATTTGTTAAAAAGAAACATGCGTATAGGATGGTGTATAGGGAAACATGTGTATGGGTTCTTTTAAATAAAACACAATTCTAGACGTCACATTTGGATGATCCTATATAAATATGAAACTTCAAAGTTACATGATGTTATAGAAGGTTAATGGCAAGCAGCATCAACAAATTTTGAATTATACTAGAGTCTAAATATTTATATATATATATATATATATATATATATATATATATATATATATATATGTTTAGACAAAAATTATTAGCGAAGGATGTTATTAATTAACTTCTGAGGAAGTGAACGAACAATTTCCATTGAATCATACAGACAATACACCCTCGTATATGCGAATGTGTTATCCATTTTTCACAAATATTTCGTACCTAAGCTGTATTTAAAAGGAAACCCGTTTACCTTCCATATTATTACGATGACACCGATTAGATATTTAGTAACCATTTAATATAACTATATACAAATTATTTTCTTATTAACTATATTGGTATTAGTACGACATAAATACATCTATTATTCATTGCGTACCACGTTCACTGCCCACCTCCGCTTCTTATAATTTTTATTGTACTCTGTCTGTGAAGCAAGTAATAAATATAAAATTATGTATTATGTTTATTGTATAATTTCCAGTGTTAACAGTGTGAATGATAATATAAACTAGTATTTTTTTATAATGCGGGTGGCCTGAATAATATATTATTGATTATTATAAATTTATTGTAATATAAACATTTTTACATTTGGTTTTATTTTAACAGGATTTTATTTAAATCTATAAAGTGTTTTATTCGAATTTAGTCTATTGTTAAAATATTAAGTCTATTTTTATTACTTTTTTATTTTTTTAAAAAAGAACTTAAAATTAGAAAATATTTATTTTTTGACAATATTTTTCCAATCATCAATATTTTCAACAGTAGATTGAGGTACATATTTAATTTATATATTTATTTTTTATTATTAAGATTATAATATTTTCAAGTTATTAATTACTATAAAATTAAATAAACAATGAATTGAATTTTTATAATCTTTTTTTTCAAATGATTGAAGTAAATGCTGATGATAATAAATTTTATTAATAAATTGGTACATGTATATATTATGAAAATGATAACATCGGGACATTGATTATAAATTGTAAGTGAGTGAAAGTATCCGACACTTTCACGAAAAAAAAGTAAATAAATAAATACGAATAAACAATTTGTATAATCAATATGTCTGTAAACCAAATTGAATTATTTTAAGTTAACTAATTCAAACGTATTTCATTATCGTCATCGTCCGCATCGTCGCACTTTCCTTCTTCGTCCGAACTATCGCCAGTCGAAAGAAAATTATTAAATAAACTCTGTGCATGTGTTAATTTTGATTTATTTGATGGTGGTGAAAATTTCAATTTATTAATCGGCTTTTTTAACGTGCCACCTGATTTTGGTAATGTTATCACTTGTTGTTTAGTTTTGTTGTTTTCTGCGTAGTTTTTATCGATGTTTTTCTTGATTTGGTTTGAATATTTTTTTACGATCGATTCTTCACCAGAATCCTATATTAATAAGATATATTTTATTATTTTTTGTATTACTTTTTTATAATATTATATTATTAACTTTACTTTTTCATTATTATTATCACAATATTTTTTTTATTTGCATTATTCACATGATATACTGAGTCTTATATTTATTTATGCATTTTTTATTTTTTTGATATTATTTAAAAAATAATCATGATAAATAATTAAATGTAATCTTTAAATCATTTTAAAACACCTTTTAAATAAATTTTTAAAATAAATAATTTATGGTTAACATTTTTAAAGAAAAAGGCAAATAAATATAGTAATATATTTTAAAATTACAGTTCATTATTTGTTTACAAGTAATACTATTACATGATCTTATAAATAAATAATTTCATTTAATTATTTCATATTTGGGTTATAATGTGACTAATTCATTTTTTCAGAAATACAATATTTTTTACTAATAAGAATGTCGTTCAAGGTCTCACTATACTAATACTGACATGGTTATTGAAATGTACATTGGTTAAAAAAAGCAATTAATTAGTAAACATTATATTTTCGTCATATTGAAAATTATTTTTTTGTGAAAAAAAATTTTTTTTAATCATTTGAGAGATTAATTATTGACGAATTTCATCAATTTTTTTAGTCTATTTTTATTCTTTATTGTGAAATGATAAATTATTTTTCTTGTGGAGCGATGGATTGATTTTACAATTATCATTAATTTATGGAATTAAAATTTCTTTGATTATTTTTAAAATACAATATTGTCAATAATTGGTTAAGGCAATGGTATATAAATAATAAAACTATTACAAATAGTAATAAAATATCTATCTATTTATATTTATATCTGTATATAAAACCAGATAGAAAACTATTTATTTTGATGATTTCTTACTGAATTATAAACCTTGTTGCACTTGATTTTTGTTGAGATATTCTAAGTTCGAGATAAACAAGTTGAAAATACATGAAATTATTGAACAAAAAATAATTTATTAATATCATTATTTGAACTATTTTCTATATTATTATACATGCTATAATGAACTCTTTTTGCTGATATCAAAAAAATGTTTAATAATCGTAAAGAGATTAAAAAAGATATTAAAAATAATAATAATTGAAATTCAATTTCCTAAAACTAAAAAAATAAATATAGTAAAATTATTGATTACTAAAGTAATAAAAATAAAATTATGATTTATACTAAAAATATACCTTATTTAAAGGCACGTCTTCAATTATTGTTTGTAGTTTACTACACAGGGTATTTCCTTTTGATGACAAACCATTTAATCTAGAAGAATAAATTTTGAAAAGAAATATATGACGTTTGGATATAAAAAGTACAAAAAATATTTTGTTTTACTATTAAATTATTGAAAACAGTTAACAAATTTATTTATATATTAAAAATCTTAATCATAATTTTCAGTAAGTAAATGAATAATCGTACTGAATGGCCGGAAATACACGCAATAATTCCAAAAACGATTCATAAATATCTTTTAGTACATCTTTTTTAATCGTTACGAAAGACGAATTAGTTGGTTCTGGTTTCGAAGAATCTTTTGCTGAAATCCTTGACATTGCTTCCATAAGTTGACTATGAAGTTGAACATTTAAGTCATCGACTCGTTGTCGTTCATTTTTTTCTTCTTGAAGACGATCTTCCATTTCGAGTAGTTTTGATCTGTAGATCAAGTAATTATTTTAATTGCGTAAAAATCTATACAAGATTAGAAAAATAGAAATTTACTTTGCAAGTTTCAGTTGTTCCACAATATTTGCTTGTTCCTTATGTACTGGTGCCTGTTTTAGTAATGGCCATATATCTGTTGGTATTGATTCTTTGCTATTAAAGAATAATTCAATTAAATTAAAATGTTTAATTAATTAAATAATAATTTAGTTTAATATTTGTAAAATCACTTGTCTTATAATTATAAGTTTGACATTTTTGCTAGTTTTAATTTTGCAATTTTTTTACTTTTATAAAAACTATAATCATTATTTTTAAATATATATATATATATATATATGTTTATAAAAATGAATCTAATTAGTATTAATAGAATCGACCTATAAAATTGATCTAACACAATTTTAACACTCGATTTAACCTTTATGAAAACCATAATTTTGACAACGCGTGGATTTAACGTCCTCGACTAAAACACGTACGTTTTGTTCTCATCAAAAAGTCGTCAATATTAGTGTAGATAAGTTACTACATCGCAATAATTATGTTATAAATTTCATAGCGGTATATATCAAACATCGCAAATTACTATTTTCGTTGATGCACGCATTTTTCATCGATGAAGAAATTATTTAATACATATTTCATTTATAAAATAATGGAAATAAATATCTAGTATTACAGGATTTAAGAAATAGTAATACATTTCAATTATCTGTTCATTTCTTCACGATAAACGAAATTTCGAAAACATTTCGAGTAGATTTATCTATTGTATGAGTTTTGAATTATTTTTGACTTTTATTGTTCATGTAAATTTTGATATTATTTGAATAAAAAAACGTTTAATATAATTATTATATTAAATTTTCTTGAAAGAGAGAGGATTTTTATTTGTAACTTTTTATTTTTTTTATTATATTATATTTAATTTGTTATAAAAATGAAAATCGAATCAAAAAATAAAAATAGTGATTTTTTTATTATAAATAAATCATTGTGTTTATTTTTACATATTTTCATTATAACAGTTTTAACTTTAATATATAAATATAATATAATTTTGTATATAAATATAAATAGTATTTTTTATTCTATTTTGTTCGAAAAAAATCTATACTGAGACTCAGTATAAATTATTCTTTAATATTTATCACAGATATTTTCATTTGATATTTTAAAAGATTATTTTTTGTGGATCACGGTATTGTTATTGAAATCTGAATAACAAATTCAATAACTGAGAACGAATTTTTCCATATTTTAATTAAAAAAATATATTAATGGGCACATTGATCCATTTTTGTAATGTATTACTTAAAGGGTTAATTAATTAAGGGATAAATTTGTTTGATCTCAATTAAATATATTTTTTATATATAATATTTTATATTAATAAATTTAGATATAAAATCAAACTATTTTTAATGAAATATAATTTTTATTCAATATAAATCTTTTTACTTGTTTTATATAGCTATAATAACATTTTTAAAACAATTTTCCTTTCAAAATATGAGAAAAAAAATAATGACAGAAAATTATTTATTCTTTTGGATCTGTGGTAGATTCGCTTTAACACAAATGAATTTTTATCTCCAACACCACAATGTTTATAAAATGTTTAATAATCGCTTATTGTTCTCTTTTTGTTTATAACAATGTTATTTTTTTATTGGATATTAACAAAAAGGCTCTGACGATGATAGCATCGTCATCGAAATGCGCATCAGCCGACATTGTTATAAAAAAAAGTGAACAATAATTGATTATCGAACATTTCATAACCATTGTGGTATTGGGGATAAAAATTAATTTGTATTAAAGAGAATTCTTCTGTATAAAACAAGATATGAATTATGTTTTTCATAAATTTCAAATGGAAAAAAATCTTACTTTGATTTACTGTTACTCGAACATCCGACCGACGATCGTCGTTTCTCAAGAAGAAATGTAGTATTGCTACGTTTAAATCCTCCAGTTTCTGATTTCGATCTAGCTGTTTTCATTAAAGAAACTCGTGATGGAGCACTTGTTAATGTAGTCGAGGTGGTCGATAACCAATGAAATTGTTTATCTGTAGTATCCATAGGATATTTCCGACCCAACTCCGTCATAATACTCTGAAGGGTTGACGCACAAATAGCCGGATTACGACGAAGGTCGACTACTTCAATTACTTCGTTAAATTCCAGTAAATTTAAAATTTTCTGTGCTGCGTTATCTGTAATACCGCAGTCCTGTAAATCTAACGCTTTTATCCACAAGTCGTCCTTAAGGAGATATAAAAAGAAATGAATTAATACGTATTGAATATTTCATATTATTAAATCGTACTTGAAGTGATTCGATTATTAGTTCTAAACTTTCATCGCCTATCAACGGATTATGATTCAATGTGACTCTTCGTAAACCACGCATTGTGTCTAGTTCTGGTTCTCGATATCTTAACGTTTGCTTCCAGCTTTCGCTATATCTATTCAAAAATAATTCTCATTGTTCATTTGGCATTGCAGTAATTCACTTTTTTACAAATATGCACAATTATTTTCGATGCACATTTTAATATTATCAAAGCAGTATATTTTAAAATCAATATTGTATGTTAGATGTGATTAATTTTGATTCTATGTAAATCAATAAATAATAATATATAATAAATGATTATTAAAAAGTTTGATAAACATCTTGTGGTATTTGGATGACTGAATCATTTATGTAATAACATATATTATAAATTATAACTTTAATTAATTTATTAATTTTATTTACCTGCTTATTTTTTGAAATTTGAGCAATTCTGATATTTTTGAAACACCTTCCTTAGTTAAATTACATCCGGTTAGTTCTAAAGTACATACATTCGATATATGTCTCAAAGTTCGACTTAAAATTTCACAACCTTCATCGCCGATTAAACAATATTGTAAACTTAAGTGCTGTATCGTTTTGTTTTTAATAAGTGCCTATATTTGGAATAATAATTTATTTTCAAAATAAATATAAAAAATCACATATATTCTACTTTAAAATAATTATTAATATATATAATAATTAATCATTTATTTAAAAGAGCAGAATCGATTTTTAATTAAAAAAATCTGAAAATATAAAAATACTAATTTTATATAACAAATAAAATTTATATATACATTTTTTATTTCAAATATATCTTAAAAATTAATTCTTATAAAATATTAAAACCGAATTTTTTTTAATACTCGACTACTTTATTTTAATTTATGTTAATTTTTAACAATGATTTCATATAAAAGAAACATGAAACTTGTTTCTTATTAGGATTAAACTATTAATCATTAACCAGTCTGGTTTGTTTGAAATGAAAAGTCATACAATTAAGTAAGTAGGTAAACGATAAGAGACCTACGTTCACAAAAGAATAAATAATAAATGTCAATGATTCATTTATAATGTAAATTTTTTGCTTCTTATATCCGTGTATTTTATATATTATTTTTCTCTTATACCAGACTTCTTAAATAAGACAATAAACACATATGTTTTTATTAATTATCAATATGTGATTAATTTAAATATATAATCAATGTAACATCATGAATTTTTTTGGTTTGTATTTTTTTTAAACACAGAATTTAACCTTACAGCTACCTTTACTATCATCAGGTCCTTTTTTATATTTTTTTTATACACAATATTTATATTATCATTAATTTGTATACATTAGTTGTAATATATATATATATATATATATATATATATATATATATATATATATATAATCAGTTTCTTTCTAATCACTGCTGGATAAAAGTTTCTCTTAGAATTTCCCACTTCGCCGATCTAACGCCTTTTTTATATATAGAATGGCCTAAATGAGTCTAAAGATTGTAAACTTTAACAACTGGGACTGAAGGTTTTATTCTTCAGTTTTATTTGGCCATTATATATAGGGTATTTTTAAACGTGATAGTGAACAGTAATGAATTGTTTAATTCACAAAATTATTGTGATTTAATGAACTTACCCTTTTATTTGAAAAAAGAATCAGTTAGAGTGTCAAATCAGTTGTGAGAAAATATGTTTTCTTATATTTTTATACTTAAATAATTGACAAATATTTAATACTTACTCGTGACAACATTAAAACATATTCAATTGAGAGAGGTATTCCCTCTAATTCAAGTACAGCTAAAACATCAGTTTGTATAATTAAAGTCGTTAGTGCGTCTATAAGACACGACATAATGAATGAAGTTAGTATAGCACTTCTACGTACTATATTCGATTTGTTTGTTTTAGTTTCATCTTCTAGTGTATCGTAAACTGAAAATCAAATTGTTAGTAACAGAAACACAAATCGATTTAATTTATCTGAAAGCATTAAAATGTTTGTATAATATTCAAGAACTAAAATTGTATATAATTTATTATTTTTATTTTACTTCTATATTATATTTTACCTATTGTTTTTTTTATGAAAACGATAAGTTTTTAATATAAAAAATAAAATAAATTATTAAAATATTCATAAAAAGGCCAGAAAAATATATCAAAAATGATTCGTGAAATGAGTGAAAAAGAAACTGTGGATACTTTAAAATAGAGAAAAATAAAAATATTCATTCAATTATTGATTATTGACAGCTTTAAACTTGTTTAAAAAATAATTAATTCATTATTAAAATTTAAATATATTTTAAGGATATAAAATTCTATTTTTTTATTTTTTTTACATAGCTTATTTTATAATATAATGAAAAATATCAAGGATGATAGCCAGAAATTTAATTTGTTTTTGTTTTATTTTGAATTTTTTATATTGAAAATTAATGTCATTTTACAACCCATTTTTAATTAATTTAGTTTAATATCGTTGATAATCATTTATCATTCGGGAGATTGCTTTCGATCCCCAGTCGAAGAGATAAGTTTGGTGTCATTACATTACAAAAAACGTGATATTTAGGAAAGTACTGAGAAATCAGCTCGATTAAAGTTATACTTCTTAGTTCAAATATCATTGATACTATAAGGTAGTAGTCTTTAATGGATGGATGAATGGAAATGGTTATAAAATAATTAATAAATCATTTTTTCGATATTTTAAAATAAAAGAAATAATTTATTCTTATAATTTTATTTTATATCTATTTTTGTCATAACGAACGACATAATTTGTTATTGAAATTTTTCCATCAATTTAATTATTAGATTTATTTATAAAATAATTTTGTAAATTTTTGCTTTTAATTTTTTTTATTTTAACTTAAGAAGTAAAAACTTTTATTATAATTCCAATTCTCCAATTTTTTTCATTAATATCTACTTATATATATATGGTCATTCAAATGTGACACCTAGATTTGTGTTTTATTAAAAAGAAACGATACTCATGTTTCCTTATACACCACCCTATATACATGTTTCTTTTTAATAAAATACAAATCTAGGCGTCACATTTGGATGACCCTAAATAAAAAAACAACTAAATTTCAAATAATTATTTAAATAAAAAATCTAAGAAGTAGCATTATTATTAAATAAATTTACTGTAAAATTTTCATTGATAAAAATCTACAGTGTGTAAAATAAATGTCACAAAATATTGTAAAAAATTTGTTTCATAAAAATTAATTAGGTCAGAAAACTATAATATTTTTCATTTAAAAAAATGTATAAAATTCATAGTTTTACAATTTTTTAAGAAATGTGAGTATAATTCAATTTAATAAATATAATATAAAGTTATTTGCCGTTAATTATCAAATAACGAATATTATAAATATTCTATCTAAGTATATATAAATGTTTTTAAATAGTAATAATAATAAAATAATAATTAAACGACAGCTAAAACTGAAGTAGTTGTGGCGATAAATGGAAAATTGATCGTCCCAAATTAATATATACGTACTTTTCTTTGCGTGTTGTTTGCACCTTATAGCTATATAATGAAGGCTGTTGTCATTACACAATGCATTCAAAATAGGTCCCCATTCTTCATGTTTTATCCGGTCAGCTGTAATATCTAATATAACCTTAGAATTGGTATTAGTCCCATTTTTTACTATAGATAAAGGAGTCATATTTTGTTTCTTGCATAGTTCGGCGTAACATATATAAAATAAATGGCTACACTTGCGTTTATCTTTCAATGTTGACATTTTAGTATTGGCTAAATCAAGCACAAAAATATTAACATACACATACACACACACGTGTATATATATATATATATATATATATATATATATATATATATGTACATGTATATATATAATGACGTATGAAATAAAATACATAACATTTTAACTTACGTGCCATTTTGTACCTTTACATAAAATAACTTAAATTCTTTTTTTTTAAAAAAATATAATTTAGTACGTTGATTACAACTACTTTATTCGCGCTTATAGCACACATACACGTCTTTGTTTACAGCACAATTTTTCAATAAAACATTTTCATAACCGAATATTTTATATTTTGACATAACCATTTTTATTTACGTTAAAACATCTGAAATAAAAATTACTAGTTACTTGATTTTCGAATTTGCTTGCTTTGATAATTATATTTTATTTTTGTGATATACAGATTTAATAATATATATATGCGTGTGTGTGTATGTTTGTATTTTATCTAAATATAAAACATTATTCGTACTTGACAATATATCAATATTTTATGTATCTGATTCAATATAAAGAAAGAAATAATTTAATTATTCTGTATTATTGTTTCATAAAAATGAAAACATGATATTATATTTAGTATTAATTAAAGTGTTAAATAAAATATTTATAATTTAATTTATATTGGGACTGTAGCCAAGTCACTTTAATATAATTTAATTATATCTCCAAAACCATAAGTTTTTATAAAAATGCCAAATAACCACTTGTTATTCATTTTATTTGCTTGAAAACTTGAATGAAATTTTATAGAGTTAAGGGTAAGTGATTCATTTGTAATAAATTTATAATTCAAATTTACAATATTTTATCATTTGTACATTTGATTATAAATTAAAAAAATACTAACATATTTTTTTAATATTTTCTACGTCTATTCTCTTAATTATAATTTTATATGTATTTTCGATATAGTATATAATATATATATATATATATATATATATATATATATATATATATATATATATATAATATATACTATAATTATATATAATATATATATATATATATTGAGTATATAATATATATATATATATATATATATATATATATATATAAATTGTAAAATACTATAATTGAGTTATAATTTTTACTATATATATTTGATGCAGTACGTGAGTGTTTTTCAAAATGTGAATTCACGTTAACATAAAAACATGTATATATATATATATATATATATATATATATATATGTATATATATATATATATATATGTAAATGCATTTGTATAAGTATAATCTATTTAAATATTTGATTTATATTTTTGATATAATATCATAACTGAAAGTAGATTATTTTATGTATTTAAAATTAAAATTTTGATAAAATAACATTATTACTCATTTGAGAAATTAATGTAACAAAAAATTGAGAAAGAATTTTACAATTTTTCACGAATTGAATTTGAACAATATTTCTAAAACTTAAAAATATTTTTACCTATGTTTTGTAAATTATCCAAAGAAATACTTCATTATTTTTATATTTGTAATCACATATATAAATAATATATGTATATAAATCACATATATGTATATAAATGTAAATGCACGTAATCTAAAGTCAATGTCAAAAAAAAGATATTTTTTAGTTTAGTAAATAATTTTGTTTGTAATAAATATACATATGAAATAAATTTGTTTTACTACTACAATTTATTTTAAATATTTATTATATATATATATATATATATATATATATATATATATATATATATATTGAAATTAATTAAATACAATAGAATACATATGATATTTAAATACTGATCAAAATAAAAGGATATAATCTTCTAAAAATATTATTTTACAAACTTTTTTATATAAAAAGATTGTTATGATTTATATATAATATTTAATTTTTATATAAAACTACAGTAATTATCTATATTATTCTGTTTTAAATTTAATTGTTTAGTATCTATTTCGTTTTGATTTGTATCAACAAATTTATGAAAAATAGTTGATATTTTGAAGAAATTTTTATCATATGTAATAATTTTCTCGTTTTATTTATTTTTCTGAATTTAATCAATTTATAATAATGAATTTTAATACAAAATATGTATCAAACACAAAGTGTAAAAAATAATTGATATTTTAAAAACAATTCTATTCTGATGTATTAAATAATATTTATTTATTTAAGAAATAACAGATATAATTCTTTAATACATTTAAAATGACATGTTTCATCTGAGTACAAAAATATAAAAGTCAAATCATCACTGGAAAATAAACACTAATATTGTTTAAAAATTACTAATCGTTTTACTTCTTTCCGAAAAATGGATTTGTGGATGGCTGTTGTGGATGGCTAGCGATGTATTGTAAAGATTTTTGTATAGCTTCAGGAATTGGTGGAGGTGTTGGGATATGTGCACCTTCAGGACGGAATCCATTTTCGTCAGCTACGTATGTAATTGAATAACGAACACCATCAGGTCCAGTGTATGCATATGATCCTTGTTTTACTTGTGATTCAGCCTGAGCATTTCCAGCGTTCTTTAAATATCCTTGTTCCTGGGCGACGATGCCATGACCCGTTTCATAACTAAATGAATAATGATAGAATTCAGTAAATTATTTGAACATTTTTTTTTGGAAATTATAACAGTTTTCTTAGAATTATTTTTTTAGAATTATTTAACATTAAGACAATAATGCATTTAAAATATAAAATTAAGTAATCTTAAAAATGACCTTAAAAATAATTTATTGTTATTTATAAAATAAACAAATTGACTGAAATTTGACTAAAAATAAAATAAAATATTTTTGATATATAAATATTTTGTTATCTGATCGTAAATGTTGGTTTTCTTTCCTTAATAACTGGTTTTGATGTAAATATATTCTTTAAGTGAATTTTATTTTTATGGAATTGTTTCAAAATGCGTTCATTGCAACATAAATAATATTATTCTAAGAAACTAAAGTTTGTAGTCAATTTCGTATCATAGAAAAATATGACCTTAAGAATAAATAAAAGATTTCTACGATTACAGTGTCCTAGGAAATATCAGGAACTGAAATTATTCAAACGCATACTTTTACAATTAAATTTATTTATTTTTATCTCATTTATTTATTTATTGTATGAATATATGAAAATTTATTTTAAATTTAAAGCAGTATTTGATTAAAATTTAAATTTTTAATTGCTATTTCATAGACAACAACTAAAATAATAAATAATTATTTAGAAAGGATTTAATGAACAGAATATCTCTAATTTCTAAAAATTAAATAAGTATTTTTGAATTATGTTACGTATCCATAATTTTTTCAATTTAAATTATTTTAACACGTTTTTGATTCAAGAAATATTATTCTTTATTATTTCTTTGACTATACTATTTTTATATTTTGATATATATTATTACTTTCAAAAATTTGAGAAAGTTGTGGAATTTTTAATTACAATTTTTAGAAATTAAATTTAAAATTATTTTCAGGATAGAAATACCTTTTTAAATATTAAAAATATTTAACAAATTATTTAGATTATTTTAATAATTAATTTTTTTTTAATATACCTAAAGGTGTATGATCCATCGACTGGGTTATGGTCATTAACGAATTTCAGAATTGGGATGTCTTTGTAATTGCCGCTGTACTGTTGAGGTCTCGCAAGTACTACGGAAGCTAAAGCAACGATGATAGCGCACTGAAAAAATATTTTTTTTAATTAATATACATATACATTTTTATACAAGTAAATCTAGATATATAAGGTCAAAAAGAAACATATGGATGGATGGAACAGGGCTATAAGAAAAATTGTCTGAATGGACTGGATGAGAAAGGCATTGGATTAGTCGAAGTGGCAAGTTTTAGAAAAGGCCTTCATGCAGTGGATAAAAAGAGGTTGTTGTTGTTGTTGATGATATATATATATATATATATATATATATATATAATTAAAATGACAAAGATAAAATATATAAAAGATAATAATGCCTTTTTGAGCAGATGCTGACGATTTAAATTAAATGATTTTTTTTATATATTTACTTTTGTCATTTGAAATAATGTTTAATTTATTATTGAGATTAAACACAAAATAAATCAGAACGAATATAATTGTAAGTTACTTTGTGTAAAGTGTATTGATAAACCATGCTTTAATAACTTATTAAATATTATTTTATATTTGAATTTTTTTAGAAGAATGAAAATGTTTATTGAAAGAAATAAGCATATTATGTTATTATGTAATTTAAATAATTTATAGTTCACTATCTCAAAAAATATATGGTCATTCGAATGTGATGCCTAATTTGTATTTTATTAAAAAGAAACAAAAACTATACACATGTTTTCCTATATACCACCCTATACATATGTTTTTTTTAAATAAAACACAAATTTAGGCGTCACATTTGGACGAGCTTATATAAAAATAATTTATTTCAACAGCAAATTCTAAATGTATATAAAATATTTGATTTTTTCTTAAATGTTTTTTTTTAAAAAAATTGGCTTATATCTACAAAAACATCAGATTTTCTTTATATAACTTATTACAATTTTTTATAAAAACCTTTCTTATTACCTTTTAAATATCGCGTTTCATAAATATTTAGCAATTGTTTGATTTTTTAGATAAAATATGTTAAATTTTAGTACGATCTTTGCAAATTACCACTTATTAGTAACAATTTTGTACAACTTTCGAAATAAGTCTGCTTGTATGACATTTAGTTGTGACATAACTGAATTCATCATTACTCCTACATATCAATATTTATTTATGCATACACGTATAGTAACAATATATATATATATATATATTGCTAAAAATAAATTTCAGTTACAACCAACGCTTTATCTTCAAACAAAAGATAAAATCTTTCAAAAAATTATTCATTTTAAATTTAAAATAAAAATCAAAAAGAACAAACAGTTCTAAAATTTTATTGCTATACATAAAAAGTTATATAATTTTTTTCAAAAAAGTTTTTAATTTATAATCTGGTCGATTATAATTTTCATTAAAAAATTTTTTTCTTTCAGTTTAAAAAGATAGAGAAGTTATTAAATTTAAATTTTAATTAAGACTTCTTGTTTCCATTCCAGTGTATATATTATCATGTTTATTCTTTTACAAGAAAATTTAATTACAAATATTGTTATATTTTTCTATTATCCATGTTAATATTTAATATTTTTATATATATCTTCAAATATGTGATAAATATTTTAAAATATTTAAGTTATGGAGATGGAACAAGTTCTAGTTTAAAGCCTTTAAAAACAGTAATCCAAAATTATTTTTTAAAAGGTTGAAATGCCTATTTGTTTTTTAATTTAATGATTACTTATTTTTCATTAAAATATTTATAGTAAAAATGGCAATTAAGTTATTTTAATGGAAAGTAATCTTGATTTTATAGAGTGGAGTAAATAAAACTGAAATATAGTAAAAAATAGTAAATAATAGTAAATAAATGTACGAGGGTTGTTTGATAAGTATGGTAAAAAAGTAAGAAAAACTAAATTGAAAAATTTAATTAAATTAAATAATAAAAAATACCATACTTATCAAACGACCCACGTATGTCTATTTGAGGCACTTATTGAAATTATTAAACTCTTTCAATATAATTATTTTTTAGTTTAAATTTTACTTGAACAAAAATTCAAATTGAGTATAAAATTTCAAATAATTGTAATTTTAGGAAAATACGATTTATTCTAATGCTTAAACAGAAATTAATTATTTATTATATCGATTGTGATATATTTAATTTAAAAAGAAAATAATTTTTGATTTAGTATGTTGTAAATTTCAATTTTTTATTTATTTAATATTATTTCATGGCAACAAGAAAGACAAATAAGGTAAATTCATATCAATCAAACAGTAATTGAATCTGTTTTCATTTTTATAATGTTTTTATTTTTTTATATATTTTTAAAATCTTTCAATATGAAAACGTTTCATAAAAATTACATAATAAACTACTTCATTCTTGTATATAAATAATTCTTTTATGTAAATTAAAATTAATAATGAACAATTATATAAATATAATTGAATTAGTGTTTCAATTACATTTTAGTTCTTATTTATTTTTTACAATTTGTTTATATTTTTAAGAAAATATATAAGTAAAATATATTTTTTTCATAAGTCAATTAAGATATATTTATGAAAATTTAATATTCTTTAAATTTTTACATATATATATATATTTTTTATTTTTAGTAAATAATTTTACAAAATGCTTTATTTAATATTTTGAAAAAAGTATTGCTTTTTGTGGATGAAAAATCCATTTTATAACATTTGGTATATTTGTTTTCACGTAGTTAGAAAATTTAAATTTCCATATTAGTCTATTGATTTTTTTTAAATATTTATTAAGTTTTATATTAATGAAATTATTACACATATAATATATACAATTATATATATATATATATATATATATATATATATATATATATATATATATATATATGTATGTATGTGTATGTAATGTTTATGGAAAAATTGAGAAAAATATATCATTTTCCAATCAGAAAAAGCATTTATCCATCATTATTAAAAGCAGATGGTGACATGTGTTTTTTTTATATATATATATATATATATATATATATATATATATATATATATATGTATTTTTTATAATAAATTTAAAATTGAAGATTGAACGTACCAGTTTCATGTTGACCACAAAATCCAAGTAGTAGATCACTATATAATTTCAGATTTCAATTTGTTTGATAATATACGAAATCCATTGTCTTTATATAGTGAAGATGGTCGGACATTTCTTACCCCCATTCTAATTTCAAAACAGCGGCAAGTCTATCAATGTACATCTCGGGTGTAAGCTAGGTCACGGTTCAATTTGCGACCGCGTGCATTTCTTCAGAAACACAGTATTGAATAAAGATAAAATGTTATTGTGATTGTAACGTCGTATAATGCAAGGAAACTGATTTTATCTCAGACATATTTGGTCGATTATCTGAAATATTTTCTATTCGCTCGCATCGGAAAAAACATAATTACATTTTTATTCTTAAATGTTGTGTCACTGGGCTTGGTGGATTGTTTATTAATAATGAGTGAAGAATCTGTTTTAGTATTTGATCTTGGAATAATTTAAATAACTGAAATGCATACATACATATATATATATATATATATATATATATATATATATATATATACACATATATATATATATATATATATATATATATATAATT
This sequence comes from Neoneuromus ignobilis, assembly GCA_029203775.1. NCBI lineage: Eukaryota > Metazoa > Arthropoda > Insecta > Megaloptera > Corydalidae > Neoneuromus > Neoneuromus ignobilis. The sequence goes on from CP092087.1 coordinate 10,966,176, forward strand.
ATTATTAAAATTATTATAATTAGCATATGTGGGTCGTTTAGATGTCTTTAGATTTACAATGCCATTTAATGTATTATAACACTTCCCAGCAGGCTCTAACAATGACACAATCACATATATTTTTTTAATAATGCAGTCCTTTCTACCTCCGCGTGAATTCATATTAAATATGATTTAGCGGATCTGGTTACATTATATGATTTATGAAGACCTCATTAATCCTTATTTTTAAATTTAATATCAATTTAAAATTTATATTAATTTTAGATAACATATGTCTGTCTTAAAAATGACACATTTATATATTTTAAAAGTTATCTAAAATTAAATTTGGGGAGAAATTATAGTAATATACATTGATGTAAATAAATTATCGAATCTATTATATATATATTTGTGTGTATGTGGAGTAACTATATATTTACTTATATTAAGTTTTCAGAATATTAATTAAAAAAAATTTGTATCATTATTTCAAAATTAGTCTGAGTAATTACTTTTGTAAGCAGGTGTAATTTATATGTAAATAAAATTTAATAACATTCTATTATAAAAAAATGTAGATGAACTCTTTGATGAGATTATATATTTTTATTACATGTAAATTATTAACCACTGTTTTATAAAATAACTTTACTTTTTTCAAAAAGAGCCAAACCTGTATAAAAAACATAATTGAATTTCCAATAATTATGTTTATAAAAAATACAATAATCATATTTGTATAGATTTCGAAAATTCAGAAAATATTCTAGTAGAATATTTTATAAAAATAAAATAAATATTTTTATGTAAATAATATTCATATAAAACAAAATTAATTGAAATAAAAAATAGAATTAATTCATCCTAAATTCAAAATTTATTTAATATAAAAATCGAAACAAAGTAAATAATTAATATTTGAAAAAAGTTAATGGAAAATAATGAAAGCTATATTAAGCATTCAATTACATAAATAAATTTTTAATTAACCTAACAAAGCCTTTTACTAAAGATGATATAGTTCAAAAATTCAGATTTCAAATACAATATTGTGTTATTAAAAATACATGACAATTAAATAATAGAATAATATTTTATATTATTTAAAAAATTAAGCTAATAAGATTACAAAACTCTGTACTTTAATTCACCAAGTAAATAAATGACACTAAAACGAATCGTCTTGCCTATTAATACTTCTACGTTTTATAAAAATGGATAAGAAAACGAGTTTTTATTAACCTATTATTTTTTTTAAAAAAATAATACATCTAAATTATAGCATTCTAACAAGATGATCTACAATTTAAATTTGTATTTAAGATGAAATAGTTAAAAATTCACAAGTAAATCGTTGCACATTGCATTGTGAAAGAAATAAATATGTAACCTACTCGAATGAATGACAACACGCATATGTATTATTCAATATTTTGTTTCATTAAACGACTTCATCTTCTAATAAGTTGAAAATAATATATGTTTATATAAATTAGTTTCATTGCAATATGTGTTTACTGCACCAGGTGTTAATTATATGAGTATATGGTACGAGTTAACGATTTCGACAATAATAATAACTAATTACATATGTTGTAAATGATGTTAGAGGTTAGCATGTTTTGTTTAATAAAAATTTAAAGTGGGATTTAGAAGATTACAGTTTTGTAGGTGGTATTTTTTATTATTCCCTTTTCATCCAATAATTTGCATTGAATAACTGAATTGCTATAATATAACTAATTTGAATTTATTAGGTCATTTAAATTTACTTCAATATATTTTATAAATTTATTTCTTAGATGTTTTTGAACCATTCTTTTTAATAAAAATTCACAGTTTTATTAATATTTTATTTTTTTTTATACAAAATTGATTTATTTGATTTATAAAAAAATATCAATATGCTAATGAAAATCTTTTTTAGTTTAAAATTGTATCATTATTAATTTTTCTTCATGTATTATTTCAATATTTCTAAAAAAAAAATCAATTCCAACAATTAAACGTCTTTTCCTTCTTTTTAACTAACAAATTGTCTCATATCTCTATTCTATCTATTTATAAATCTCTTCTTAAGTTTTTGTACACATATTTTCGTGTCAAATCAATAATTTTTGTTATCTATTGCTTATTTTTCTGCTTTATGTATTAACAGTCTATTTCCGTTTTAAATTCTTCAAACTTGTTATAGTATCTGTAATTTTTATTGATTTTGAAATTTATTTGTTGTTCTTATTTCCTCAAATTCTGATATATATCCTCCTATGATTTTTTTATGTAGTTGAAATCATATATATACATAGGAGGCCTAAATGGGGCTGAAAAATTGATGTATATATTTAATTGCATACTATCATTTATTATTCTTTATTGTCTTTCAGTTTCATTTGGACTACTCTATCTATGTAAAAATATTTGAAAAGTAAGTATAAAAAGTGTCTTAAAACAATAATAATAAGAGAAATTATTTTCTAAAAAATTGAAAAGTTTTTGAAATAATCTATGGTTTTAAATAAAATATGAACAGATTATTAGATTTTTGAAAAATAACTAAAATAAAAAAATTGAAAACTCAAATTATTTAAAATTTAAAAAAAATCTAGCAGAATTATTTAACCTTTATTGAAATATCAAATAATATTTCTACAATAAATACATCAGATAAGTTGAAGTTGAAATAAAATATATGTTGATCATTTTTTGTTGTGTATAACTAGAATTTGTCTTATATAGTTTTATACATATTTTTGCAATTTATATATATATATATATATATATATATATCTATATATATATATATATATATATATATATATATATATATATATATGTACAATTATATATGTGTAGGAATTAATAAATATTATATTTTGAATGCTAAAATTATAATAATACAAGATATTTTAAAATTTTTTCACAAATAATTTTACTAAAATTTCCTCAAGTTCATTCTTTCAGAAAGAGAAATGCAGTTAACTGCATTTCTCTTTCTCTCTCTCTCTCTCTCTATATATATATATATATGTGTGTGTGTGTGTGTGTATGAGTATATGTATATAAAATACAATCTTAAACTTGACTTTAATATTAAATCACTATTTTTAAATGACTTGAATTCATACTTAAAATTGGAAATCCCTAACGAAATATTTTTTTCTATAAATTAATTATAATTAATATCATATTGTTAAGTTTATTATTTGTTGATAGATCTTATAAAAAAATAATACAATAAAATGAAGAATTTTAATTGTTCATTAGATTTCAAGAACATATATGATGTTTATGAAACAAACAGGATTACAATTAACCAGGAAGTAAACGCATGGAGACTAATAATTAAAATATCAATAAATGTACATATTTTATACATACATTTACTAAACTAATTGTATATTATTATTGTAGTTTTATTATAATTTCAAGATTACAAGCGTATCTTGAACACGAATCGTATACAAACATTTCGCAATTGTAATAAAAAGATGATACGATTTATTGCACAAAGTGGGTGTCATAAATATCACAAACTACCAATTTCTTATGAGAAGATCCTTGAATGGAAAGAATTCATTTACTTTCTTACATTTTTTAATGAACATTCTATTCTCTACTATTGTCTGCACCTGTTCAATACGTTTCTCAATACGTTTTTTTCAATCTCAATACTATAAAAATTGTATTATTTAAAACATTCCATTCTTAATTCATAACTTACTTTCATAATCTTATTTTTTTTTAAAAAATCTGTATATAATAATTGTATACATCTATTTTTGAATTCCTTTAATGTAAATTTCCTTGAAATGTGTTTTAATAAATTTACACAACTAACATAAAATTAATCTGGTATAAACGAAGATACAATATCTTTGAAAATGATTTAACAACGCACACATTTATAATCAAGTGTTGCAAAGGTCTTTCCTTTTTGTAACATTTATGAAGCATAATAAATTAAATTGATTCATCATGATTTTTTTTCGATAATATCATCTGTTAAGAAGAGCGTGTACGAATATTTTATTAAAATGTTACCTGTAAATAAAATAGCATTAAGTGAATTATTATAAAATAACATGCGATTCACTTAATTGCTCGAGTAATGTTACTGGATAAAAACTATGTATTATTATCAGAATTATTATTCACTATATTTATCTATGATTTTTTTGATTTTATAGAGCTTTAAGATATTAATAATTATATATTTACAAAAAAGTTTAACTTCCTAGACATTTAATACATCAACTTAACCTCCTTATTAAACCTTCACATTATTTCTCATCGCACAAAGCATATTTTAAATATATATTCATATAAAATGTATTTCACTTTTTTGATTATTAAAAACAATTAGGATTTATTATTATTGTTCTACTATATACAATTCTATATATAAATTATTTATTATGTATTTAATATTACGTATTTATCTATTCATTTATTTACTGTCAGACTTTTCAATTTTATCAAAAAATGAATATATTTTCAATTTTAGTTTCATCAATTCTTTTATTAAACTTTTTTTAATACTTTTATTACTAAGTTTTGTTAAAAAAATACTATGCCCATATTTTTATCCATTTTTTTATATACAATAAAATGTCGACCTAAACGTTCATCACTATCTTCTCTACTTTTACTTAGCCTTTTATGTCATTCAAAAACCTTTGTATGAAATGTATAACTTCCATTCTTCTCTTATAATAAATAAAAAACGTCAAGAAGATTTTTTAACTATAGTAATTAGTTGTTGTCAATTTTCTATTAAATTTTATTGTAAAATTTTGTAAATAATATCCAAATCTTATCATTCGTTTTCATGTACTGAGTACTCAACAGATTGAAACTTGTTAATAAATGTTGCCTTAGTTTCATTTTATATTTACATACAAAATGTTAAGATGATAGTACATACTTAACAGCTTGGAATTTAATTTTTTTTAGTTATATTTTTGCTATATTCTTTAATTAATAATAATAATAAAGAAATTATAGTATTGAATTTATTTATGAAAACAGAGAAAATATTAAAAAAATATTATATAATATTTTCATAAATATTTTTAATTAATTAATTCATTTTATAATTTGTTTAGGAACTATTGCGAATTAATTTTTATAGAAATGTGAAATGCACATCAGCTTATAAACAATAAATAATGATTATACATTTTTATATATTTTTTCAATATCTTGTGATGTTAGGGTAACAGTTTATTTGTATTGAGAATTTTATTTTTATTATTTTTAAGTGATAATTATTATTTCATTCTACATATAGCTAGAGAGATATTTTTGCATAACATTCTATTAAAACAATGTGATTTTATGGACAATACAGATATATTCATAATCTATTCGATAGATTTGTAAAATTTGGAAAAGAATACGTTTCCAGTTCAATAATATTCAATAAACGAATTGTTGGCAGTTCATAGAATTATTTTTTTACAATATGTGTGAAAATGGTTTCGGAAACTATTAAATCTATTCTTTAAGTACTTTCAAGGCTTTCAATTTAAAAACAAATCTATTTAATCTATAAAAAAAACCAAAGTCTGTTCATAATGAGAATTTAACAAGTAAAAGGTAGCGGAATTCTTTAGATAAAAACATTTTTACCTAATTCTTGAAATTATTTTTAATTTTAATTTTTATAAAGTTAAAAATTGAATTTAGAATAAAAAATAAAGAACAGTACAATGTTGGAAGGAGTTCATTAAAACGTGAATGATTACTTATTATTTTTTATTGTAAAAATGATTGCTGTAAACAGTAAAGAAATTAATTAGATTACAACGTTTATAACTTCATTTATTGAACACATTGTTAGTATTTTAAATGAAGAATATGATTAATGAAAGACTTTTATAGAAAACGCAGCATGAGTTTCCTTATATACAATTGTTTTTTATTGATGAAACAATGTTCTCTTTAAAATATCTTTAGTTACCTGCAGATAACATAAAATGGATATGAAAAAATTCAATTATCTTTGAAATTAAATTAGGCGAATGTTATGAGTTTTCGGTAATGACCTTATAGTATGTTTATAAAAGAAATATTTTTTTTTAATTTCAGTTGCATACATATATAAATTTATTTTTCTTCTAATATTCCAATTTATAGTACAATACTTTTGTCTTTTGTTCATCATAAAAAAATTTGAATTGCTTTGTTTAATTTTCCTATTCTTTCTTAGAGTTCATCTGGATTGCCGAAAAATGATAAAGTCGTCAACAAATCCTAGATAACTGAGTATCTCGTTCTTTATTCTTATTTCCTTATATTCTAAGTTTAATTCTTAAACATTAGTGATCTTGCATCGGCCTGTCTCATTTCTTTCATAATTTTAAACTTTCTTACTTATCCATGTACGTGTACAAAAGGTGTAGCATTGATATTATATAAATATGTCTTAAAAGTTCAATATATGTTTCTTCAATTTATATATATATATATATATATATATATATATATATATATATATATATATATATATATATTTAATGACAATGTGCATTGCACATTGCAATATTATGACATCAATATGTACAGCCGGTGTAAAATTGCAGTCAAGTTCAAGAATGTTACATTTTCTGTCTACAATCATAAACAATAGGCGGTGAGTTTAGTGAAAGTGGTACAGAATACTTATTTAAATGAGTACTCCAAGATGCAAAGATACTGTATTATTTTGTAATAAATTTGTAGCTGCATTGAAATGTTTTTTTTTAAATCTCAGTACATTCCAGTTGAGCAAAGAAAAACTGAAGAGTATATGTTTATAAATAAATGTAACCATAAAATTTAGTATTTAAATTTTATATATATATATATATATATATATATATATATATATATATATATGTATGTATGTATGTATGTATGTATATAAACTTGATTTATTTTATAAACATTTATTAAAATTCATTAAAAATAATATTGATAGCAGTGATTGACATTTTGAATCTGATCCAATAAAATATCAGTAACTAGTTAACACATATCCAAATATAATAAGATTGTTATGATTGGATCAATTTCATGAATGTACTCATTTATAATATGCGATGTATTTTTTATGTGCAGTAATAGTTTTCAGTACAAGAACTTATTACATTTCTTGATAGGTGTGCCTTCGATGACCTCGTACGAAACATCATTTTTTTTTCTTTATTGATGATGATGAAAATCGACGACCTTTGAATCACAATCACATCCTTATATCAAAAGTTAAATGTCGTGCAATTCACTTCTGTGACATCTTCTAAGGAACATCTAAATTGTTATATTTTAATGATCATTTCTTTATTGATACGGATAATATGGATGAGTAATTTTATATGTACTTTGAAAATTAAAATATTTTAAATGTAAATAATAATATTAAGACATTGAATTTTTACTAAATTTATAATGTGAAATGTACATAAGTAGTGTATTTATTAATACTTTTTACATAGTGATAAAATATTATAAAACTTTTTACTTTAAAATTATATATATATATATATATATATATATATATATATATATATATATATATATATATATTTATATATACACACACACATACATATACAGTTAACCTTCCTATAACGCGGTTTCTATATAATACAACTTAATTAGCTTAAGTAGTCACTCTACTGCATGAATTTTTCTATTAAATTTTTTATGATTGAAATTAATGGGGAATTTCCATATTTTTTTCATGTACGTACATCATCATTTTTCAATTTAAGTATTAAGGGAATTGTCCTGTAAATGAAAAAATGATACAACAATACTGTTTTTATCAATAGATGAGTTGTTTTAAATGAATTCAGACGTATGTATTAAGATTAGTATTTAATAAAGTGCATTTCGCTCGTTTACTTTGTTTTATAATAATCTTATTTGGACAATATTACATAATATTTTAGGTCATATTTTTTTATTAGCTGTTATCGAAAAAATATTGACATTACCTAAAAATATTTTTTAATCCTAGGTTTACATAATGTCTGACATAAATGGAAAAAACAGTTTATTTCTCTTGAACACAAAATACAAATTTTAAACCGTTTAAAGGAGGGAGAAGAAATATCATCTGTTGGAAACTCGTTAAATTTATATGAATCTACAAATCGAACGTTAAATAAAAATGAAAAAAAATATGGAAAACTATGACAGATGGCTGCTTATTAGATGCGAAACACGTAACCCGTACACGAAATATTAATATGGTTAAAATGGAAAGAGTTCTTGTTTTGGTTGGAAGACTGTGCAGCTAAAAATATCACTATAAGTGGAAATCTTATCAAGCAGAAAGGACTTAAAATCTGTGAGCATTGGAGAAAGATTAGGCATTCTTCTGTAACAAAATCAGTCATTTACTGCAAGCAAAGGTTAGTTAGAAAAATTAAAAAAGGTGATTTGAAATTTTTTTTGGAAATTGTTAAAAAAAATTGTTAATACTTAGTTAATAATTTTACAGTTAAATATATACAGATACTAAATGAAAGTTCACTATGAAGTGTTATTCTGCATATTGGCTTGTTCTGTTCTGTTTAAATATTTTAAAATCAAATGTACATATTTTTTAAAAGAAAAATAAATGATTTTTCAATGAAACTATACACAAAACTGTTTTTCGAAATTCAGTTCCGTAAATTCATTTTGCTATTTGATACAAAGATTATGAATATAAGCTTAGAAAATCAATATTATATATTTGAATTAGAATTCAAATTGAATGTATGTGAAATATATATTACTTAATTCATTTTTTTTGGCTATCTACATTTAATATTTAAATATATGAGATGGTTACACTTATTTATTAAAACAAATATATTGAAAGTGGGATATTTTCGAGAAATAAGTATTTATATATATATATATATATATATATATATATATATATATATATATATATATGTATGTATGTATGTATGTATGTATATTAAAGTAACTTATTTTTTAAATAACAAAATAAGAATAATAATTCTAATTATTTTTAATACATAAATTTCAAGATTTACAATATTAGAAATATTTATTTTTCTACATTGTTGTTACAAAACTCATTTTTGTAAATTATACTCATTATTATAAATCATTTCTATTAAGTTACTTATTGTATTAAAATTATTTAATAAACACTCCATCATATGAGATTATATGGAATATTTGTTTTGTGTGTTTGCTATTTCAAATTATAATAGTACCAGTTGTTATTGAAGATGAATATTCATAATTGAATTCACCACAGTTCCGAAACAAACAATGACAATTACAATTAAATCTTAAATTTTTAAGATGGAGTTTTCATAATGATTACAGAAATACTAAAATATGTATTAGTGAAAAGAAAATAAATAATTATGGAAATTTTGTTCAATCTTGTGGTAGTGGATTATTTTTGTATAAATGAATCAGTTCCGACAGAATATGAAATATTATATATGTGTATGAGTGTGTATATGTACATATATATATATATATATATATATATATATATATATATATATATATATATATATATATATACATATGTACAAATATACATATAAATATATTTCTAGATTTACAAAATAAAATTATTAGTTGTATTAAATATTTACTTTTCAGTAATATGAACATTCTGTGTAAATTATGTATTTACTCCTTCTAGTTGTAGTCTGATAGTGTTCTTATAAAATAAAACAATTTTAATCTATATTTCAATTAAACTGTGTATTTTTATTCACTGAAAAGAAAAATAAATTTCAAATTTTCAAAACATTATGATGATACCATAACCAAACTTTTTATGTACATAAATATTAATCTTAAAGTCATTGACGCCTTCGTTTCTACAAAGCAGGCTACTAGTTATCAGTTAAATGTTCAATTTTATTTTTCAAGAAATTGTTCACTTTGCATATATGTAAGTTTTTCTGGATAATTTTAAAATTACTTTTTTGTGATTTAAAATATACAAAGTTTTTAGAATTAATAACCTGTAACTACCAATTTAAAGTAACAAAAATGTATTAGAAATTTAAAGAAAAAATAAATTATTACAAACTAAATTTATTTATTAATATATATTATTTATAAAAATTATTAAATAAAGTATAAAATATTTATTTCAGATTCGTGAAAATTATTTTTGCAATATTTTATATAAATGTAAATATTTTTTGTATTGGTCATATTGTTGTTTATTAATTCAAATGTAAAATAACGAATTGTAGGCATCATTTCAAAATGTATTTTGCTGTGTCAGTGTATTGTGTGTTGTACAACTTGGAAATTTTGTTCAAATTTTAGTACAAAATTTTATTAAATCAATGCAAAGTTATAAATAAATAGTTTTATGTGACATGTGAATGTCTATCAATTTGCAATATTACATTCATAAATTTTTTATATCAAATATCAGTAAATTTTATGTTTTTTAGTACATATTTATTATTTATATACTATGATAATGGAAGTGTTAAACACACCAAAAAATATTTCTAATAGTCCCAGGGGTTTGTTTGTAAAAAGGCGTTCACTTATCACATCTACGCCGCTACTTTTAGAGGTAAGACATTTTTATCTGTAGATTTTAATTATTTTAACGAGTATCTTCTGAAAATTATTTTAGGTAAATGATGACGATTCAGAAAGATTACAACACCGCAAAAGTGTTATTGAGCAAAATAAGCTTAATACTTCATTTGAAAAAAGTAGTATAATTTCTACCACTAAAGCACTTCCAGCTGATCAATTAGAAAAACTTTTAGAATCATGTCTTAGGATGTCAGCAGAAAATGTATGTATAAACAATATATAAGTATTTATCAAATATCTTTATAAAGTATTTATATAATTGGTAATTGATCTTATTTCCGTCCACAGAAAATTACACCGCGAAATGTGTGGCAAATTCATGTCATTCAGTATTTAGGTCAGTTATACAGTAAATCGTCAAGTAGTAATTTACAAATTGCAAGTGCAGGTCTTGATGCGAGTGCCAAAGTATATGGGCTAAGAGTAGATTCTGTATATACAAATGCTATTAAGATAGCTAATGATCTCAGTAGACAAAGTGTAGAAGGAAAAAAAAATAAAGGTTTGTAATTTTTTTAATGTAGTATCAGTGTGTATTTGTGTCTGTGTATATATATATATATATATATATATATATATATATATATATATATATATATATATATATATATATATATATATATATACACATACATATATATACACACACACACACACACTAAAATGAATATTATATATATATATATATATATATATATATATATATATATATATATGTAATATATATGTTTACATTGACAAAGAGATTAAATATAAATAAAAAAATACACATAGTTCAACTTTACAGTATTATTTTACTTATTAAAAAACTGCTTTTAAAGAATTGTTAAAAAATATTTGTACTTGTTAAAGTATACTTATAAATATAAAGATGTAGTTATAATAATTTATTTTTAAATTAATCAGATGATGCAATTAATGAAGATGTACAGAACTCTTCTGAAATTGGTTTTGACCAGCGAAAGAAAAAAAAAGTAAAAAGAAATAAAAAGACAATTATTTCTAACAATCCTGACAATTTAATAACTAAACCTGATATAATTGAAACAACAGAACCTATTCTTGTGCAATTAACATCTAAAGGCGTTGATATAAATTCTTCTGAATGTTTATTTCAAGTTATTCTTATTACTAAGGGAAATCCAGTGGAATTGAGTATTTTGTAAGTATTTTGTATAAAACTTTATTATTTGTTACTTATTAAATTTTCAAAAATATTGGTGCATATTTTTTATACCTTTATTTATTTATTTTTAATATTAACTTTGTAGATCTGACACCCCATATTGGGATTTCCGTTCTTCAGAAGATATTGATAATGCAATAAATACACAACTTAAAGTAGAAATTCCAAAATTGCCTTCTGTTGCTAATAATAAAATTTGTTTGGAATTTGTAGATTTTTCATTAACAGATTGGTCACCTGAAGATGAAGAACTAAGGTATAATATATTGTTAATATGTACTTACCAGTATAGATATGTTTGATGAGTATTGAATTTTTATGATGGTATATATATATATATATATATATATATATATATATATATATATATGTATGTATATATATATATGTATGTATGTATATATGTGTGTGAGTGTGCATATTGTAAAAATAAACTTTATATTTTATATAGATTATCACAACAAGAGGAACAAGAAAAAATGTTAATGCAACGACAAACAAATGATTATGCCTTTGATATGGATGTAACACCACTTCCAATTGACGAACTCACCAATAATGTGATGAATGGTAATAATATTGTACTCAATAATAAATTATTAAAGTAATCTTAGAAATAGTGTGCATTACATTAAATTTGTCATAATTTTTAAATTTTATGAGAACATTTTGTTATTACAACTGTTTTAGTATAGATTTATTTGTATTTCTAAAGTTTCTAAGAAAATTTTATAGAATATGTATGGATGTATGTGCATTTGATACTGTTATTATTTTTTTATTTATAAGAAGTAAGTTTTTCAACTTTTTTTATTAATTTAATAGTTTATCAGAGTATAGATATTGTAATTATAATTTACAAACAAATAATTTAAATATTTATTGTTATTTTTAATGAAGTATGAATTGTTTATATATATATATATATATATATATATATATATATATATATATATATATAAAGTCTCATAAAATAATGAAATTTTTGTAACTCCTTTATTTAGTAATTAATAGAGAAACTGATGAGGTTGTATATATTTAGGTTTTGATGCAAATGATAGCAGCGAAGATGAAGTAGTTGAAAGAGTGGCTGAATTTCCATGTACACTTAAAAGAAGAATAGAACAAATTGTGGATATGCGTCCAACTCAGTCTGCAGCTGAAAATGATTTAGAATATTCATATAATGCAATTGTTACTGGAATGTGGGCTGGACCAGCACATTGGAAGATTAAATCAAATATTCAAAAAGGTATATTTGATTGAAATTATATAAAAAAAACATATTTTTTATATCACCTATTATGAATGTATTTCTTATAGCTACTAGTTTAGGAAACACCGCTAATAAAGAAAATGAAAATATTCCAAAGAAAAAAGTTAAAAAGGTTCAAAAAGAACTTGAATTTAATACAACACAGATTATTGATGTTGCTTGTCAAAAAAATACAAGATTAAAACGTGAAACAGTTCAAAGTTGGGCTGTTTCAAAGTTAGTATAAATACTTATGTATTTTGGAATGTAAATTCTATTTATTTGCCTTTGTTTACATATTTAAAAATTGGTTAATAGCTTAGAGTATTGTATTTATGAATATTAATAGTAAAGAAATATTTTATACATGTAAAAAATGTGTGATATATATTTTAAAAAAGTATGTTTTCAGAAATACTTTACCAACTGATCTGCATATTAAGATTCCTGATAAATTGTCATTGTTTTTAAATCCTAACATAAAATTTACTATAATGCAACAATCAGAAAGTCCTACTTTACATGTTGATGAAAATATTCCACAATATGATTATAATAATCCAAATGATAGTAATTTTTGTGTTGGTACTCAAGTAAGTAGTATATATATATATATATATCAGATGCAATTATTTACTTTTGTATAACATAATTTTTTTATTTATGAAAATTTTATTGATTGTGATTTATTTAAAGGCTGACAGTGATCCAGAAAATGATGAAATGGGTGAATGTAATGAAATGATTATGTCTCAAGATTGTGAAATAGAAGGACCTTTCGTAGGTGACAATTTAATATCAGCACCAACAATGGTAAATGTTATTTATATTTATAGAAATGATTTGGTTGAGAAAAATATTTCTTTGATTTACAAAATTATTGTCATGTTTGTATCCAACTTTTAGGTTCCAAAAAATTTTATATCATATGCTTTGAGGGCTAAACGAATGGATATGAAAAAATTAAAAGCTGCTGTATCAAAAGTTGTAAATGATATGGTTGAAGATAATGAAAAGGTAAATTAATGTATTTATTTTAAATTAAAATTTGAAATAATTATGTGATTTATTTGTGATAGGAAAATGATCAAATCGAAAACACAAGAAAAAAAACAAGTATAAAGTTTTCAGAACTTTATAAATCACTCCCTAATCTTTTATCTGTTGAAATGAATGAAAATCTAAGTTGTGGTTTAGAATTTTTAGCTTTACTTCATGTTGCAAATGAAGAAAATTTGAAATTAATATGTGAAGATTTAACAGATTTTATAATTATGAAATAAATGTACGAAGATGAAAATATGTATATATTTATATATGTAAATAATTTTAGATTTACTATTAAATTGATGTAATTTAATTTTATTTTTAACTGTACAAAAATCAATTTATATTTTATCAATATTGAAATTAAAGAAAGAAGGTACATTATTTCTTTTAAGTAATGACTTTTTATAATGTTTATAAGAATTTTTGTTTTAGTACTTAATTAAACTGTAATCTATTTTAAATAATATGTTTGATTCCATGTGTATGTATGTATGTATAGTGTTATTTGAGAACAACTTTTTTTTAAAGTATGTCTTTATAAATGTCTTCCTCATATATCGCTTTATTGTGTTCAAATATGTGAAAATATAAACAACATTAAATTTAAAAAAAACATTTTTTAAACATTGCTTTATTACAATTATTCAGTTTTGTAAAAGTTTGACACTAGATACAATATCATTCAGTAGTTATGATTTTTTTCCTGTCTAGATCATAAAATTATAATGTGTATATTTAGAAAAATAATGATAGTAATTTGTATATAGAAGTGGCAAAATGTTGAATTCAAGTGTGAAAAGATTTCTATCTCCCTCTATATATGTGCATATATATCATATAGGGGGCTCAAATGAGACTGAAGGGTTTAAACACGTTTACTTGTTTACTATTCTTTACTATCCTCTAATCTCATTTGGACCCTATATATGTGTATATATAACTTTGTCATATTTCGACAGTTTTGTCGTTATTTTTAAAATGCAATTGCATAATAATCTTATAAAACTGGTAAGTATATTTGGGTTTAAAAATACCGTTGCTATTAAAACACACATAAGTTATAAAATGAATAGATGATTATGTAACATTTCGTTAAATTTTGTAGGAATGAGTATTATTCATTTATAGTTCTTATGCGTCTATATTCATAATAAAGTTTATTAGTTATGTAAATTGAAGTGGAAGAGTCAAAGTATCCGACACGTTTTAAATTCGAGTGTTTGTCTGGACATTAAATCAGCAATAAGTGTTAAAATATATTTTTTGAACATGAAAAATATTTGATTTTAAAAGAATGTTGTCTTAATAAATCAAATAACTATTTAAGTGATTTAGTATTGTTAGACTTGTATATTTGTTCAGAAATTGTTTTAAAGAATCCATTTTTAAGTGTCTGTATAGTGAAGGAAAATTATATTTCAATAGGATAGGAGGTACGACTACTGAAGACTGTGTAACAGAAGGAATGGTGCATGCATTGTTATATAAAGGTAAGGAATTTAGAGAATATTTAGTGAGTCGTTTAACAAAAATGTTTTTAATAATTAATCCTGTTTATATTCACACCTTTAATGTTAAAAATATTTCATAATAAATCTTTTTAAAATCAGTTTCAAATAAAATACAAACACAAATATGCATTTTAAAAAAATTTTCATTGATCTTAAAAGAAATTTCATCATAAGAATATTTTAATTTTTTTATTTTTTGAATTATTTAAATTGTTTTTTATTTTTTAAACTATTTAAATATATTTTTTTTATAATTTTAATTGAACTTAAATTAAAGTATGAGTTATAAAATGTAACAAAAATTTCATTAAACCTTAATAAAATACAAACATTAAATGTTCTTTATGGATGTGAAGTTATATTTTTTTTAAATGATTTTATCGATCAAAAATTTTACTTTTGAAATAACTACAAAAAAATTTATAAAAAATTTAAAAAACAAAAACGATATTTTGAATAATTAGGAAAAAAATTTTTCGTTATTAAAAAATAAATTTAAAGATAATATGAAAATTTTATATATATATACATACATATATATATATATCAGATGCAATTATTTACTTTTGTATAACATAATTTTTTTATTTATGAAAATTTATTGATTGTGATTTATTTAGAGGGTGACAGTGATCCAGAAAATGATGAAATGGGTGAATGTAATGAAATGATTATGTCTCAAGATTGTGAAATAGAAGGACCTTTCGTAGGTGACAATTTAATATCAGCACCAGCAATGGTAAATGTTATTTATATTTATAGAAATAATTTGGTTGAGAAAAAATATTTCTTTGATTTACAAAATTATTGTCATGTTTGCATTTAACTTTTAGGTTCCAAAAAATTTTATATCATATGTTTTGAGGGCTATATATATTAGGTTGGCAAATATCTCCCTTCCGCCTTCTGGTCTTTTGAATTTCGCGGCTATGTAAAAAAAAAAAAAAAAGCGGAAGGGAGATACTTGCCAACCTAATATATATATATATATATATATATATATATATATATATATATATATATATATATATACATATTTTCATCTTATACATATTTCATATATACATATTTTCATCTTTATACATTTATTTCATATATATATATATATATATATATATATATATATAAATATATACATATTTTCATCTTTATACATTTATTTCATAATTATATATATATATATATATATATATATATATATATATATATATATATATATATATATATATAGTGTATGTATGTTGGTGTGTGTATATTTATATTATATTGTTTTAAACATGTAATTGATTTAATATAGATGATATTTTATAAGACAACTAATTAGAAATGATATTTAAATCGGGCGTATTTATATTATGGTGCAATAATTAAATCATTTTGTTACAAAAACAGACAAATAAAATTCGTAACGATAACTAAGCCATTTTTATCGCACAATCACCTAAAAACAAAAGTGTACCAGCTATACACCCCCTAGTTTTAAAGCACCTATATAGATTTAAATCTGAGGGTGTTATTTGCCAGTGTTTTAAATTTGAACCTAATCCCACTTAAAATGCCATTCCGCATATATTCTACCGTAGGAGAGAATATGGAAGAATAAGAAGACGTCGTCTCACAACGACGAAATCTCAAAGTGCTTCGAGGATTTGGAAAAAAAGAATTTTAAATTCTTAAGTAGTTAGGTGTGCTGCCATCTCGTTTTATCGCCGTTCAATCTTAATGCGTTCTTTTTCCAGGAGAGAAAATAACAGATTTTTTAATTCCCACAGTCACTTCCGAACGTTACATATATATTTTTTTTCGTCGAACAAAGTACATTCGTATATACTTTATTGCAAATGTATACACTATTACTGCACATAAATTTTATCATTTCGATAATGTGCTCGTTTATTTTTATTGCGTAATGCATGTCTGATAATTTTAAAATTCATTAGATACTAATAATTATTTTGTTTCATTTACAGAAGATTGTTAAATATTCTTAGATCGAATTGAAATGATTAAAAAGTTATTTTTCAAACCACTAGTTATTTTTCTATGTCGTTCTTAAAATATTAAAAATTTATTACTGCCCATAAGGAGTATTTTTTTTGCTTCTCATTAATAAAAAAATATAAATGAAAGTTAATGCTAAATTTCTGTTTTGTAAATCAATTTTATTTAAATTCAAAATGAGTAGTTTTTAGACTGTAAAGAAATAATTTATTTTTTAAATCGTTCATTGAATCAATAAAATTAATAATTACAATATATTCAACTAGGATAGGTAATTTAATAGTAAAATAAAATACACTTATTTTTAATGGTTCTATTTTGAATTTATTTTTGGAGATTTTCATTGAAGGAGGAGTTAGTTTTAACAAATTAATAGTGAATGATATTTCTTATCAAAAGTTGAACACTATCAATGATTTTTTATAATTTTCTGTTATGAAAAATAATTGCTTTTGTTATTTTTCAAAAAATATTGTTTGTAATATTTTATTTCAATATATATATATATATATATATATATATATATATATATATATATATATATATATATATATATAAATATATGCTGTTAAAAAAAATTAGTCAATTCAAAATTATTATTAATTATCAGTCGATAATACGAAGAGTTTAGACATGTTTACTTACGAGTATGTGGAAATAATGTTTGATAATATTAGGAAAATATTTTGTAATGTCATATTCATTATTATTTTTCAGTATTTCTACAAGTTTATTCTCAGTACTAATGATACTTGTAATCGAGAATACAACTTAATAGAGACGGTTTCTTATTACCTTCTTCAAATTTTGTATTAAGTATATCTAATTAATTAAACAAATACGTCATTTATATTAAAAAAAACACCATTTATTTTTATGATCACTTTTCAGTAAGTTAAAATGAATTCTAACTTTTATTTTCATAAATTAATACTGAAATTTTGTCAAACTAGAAAATACAGTTAGAAATAATTAAATTTATATATATATATATATATATATATATATATATATATATATATATATATATATATATATAGTTAGTTAGTTAGTTAGTTAAGCATATAAAATGGTTGTAGATACATAATTTGAGTTTAATTAATTCGAATTGTGTCTGGAAATTAATTTTTAATACAAAATCTATTCAAAGAATAAATGATAAGTTATGTAATTTTTAAGAGTTAATGATAGTGATTTGTATATAGAAATGGCAAAACGTTGAATTCATCAAGTATGAAAAGATCCCCCCCCATATATATATATATGGGCCTAAATGAGACTGAAGGGTTTAAACATACATTTACTTGTTTACTTTCATTTACTATTTTTTACTATCCTTCAATCTTATTTGGACCCCATATATGTGTATATATAACTTTTTGTAATATTTCGATGGTTTTATCATTGTTTCGAAGTGAAACCCATGTTGTTAACTATCTAATTTGTAAAAATTATTCCTAGTAAAAATATTGAGATAAACCATTAAATAATTGAGAGATATAAAAAAATCATTAATTAACGTGCAAATGAATTTCAAATAAGTAAAAATGATTAAAAGCTCTAAATGATTACCTTTAGTCAATAATATTAATTAACTCGTTCTCTACCAGCGTCACACATGTGTGACGACTCGATTTTCTTACCTCAGCCCAGCGTCACAAATGTGTATCGGGTCTGTGACGGATTGTGAAACGTCTGGGTTGTGGTGGCGGTTTTTCTCCTGAAGCACTGGTAGCGAACGAGTTAATATTGTAAATATCAATTCATATGAAATAGAATAATTTCCAATGAATTTAAATATCTATAAATATATATAATTGAAAATTTGAAAAGCCTTTTAATTTAATAAAGGTATTTGAATAAAGGAAGTTTTAGAGAATAATTAAACAATTTCATTAAGTTATTAAAGTATTCAACTTAATGAAATTTATATTATGTTTTGATGGTCAATTGTGAAAGAGATGCATGTAAGGGATTCGTTGTGTCATAAATCCAATTAATATAACTCATATATATATATATATATATATATATATATATATATATATATATATATATATATAAAAGTATAAAGAGGGAGAGAATGCCAATATGTAAATTAATTCAAATATAATATTTATATATTTTTATATACTATCTTTATATGGTTTGGTATTTCTAGAAAAATAACTATTTATATATATATATATATATATATATATATATATATATATATATATATATATGGTATTCATTATTGTATTTTAATATCGCGAGAGTGCAAGATACACAGACGCTACTTTGAATTTATTGTCTCGGGGCGCATTCTTGAAGATGGAAAAGTATAATATAGTTTTAAAAAGTGTAAAGAACAAGAAAAAATAAAGGCTGTATTGAGAGAGGCGGCGAGCGGAATTCGATAATAAGCTTTTAAAAAAGTTTAAGAGATATTCGACGCAGCCTGTTCGGCGAGAGTGTTTTGTTAGTCTCCTGGGGCGACGCGCACGACTGGAATCGGAAACAAGCGGATCCGATTAGTGACTTAATTAACTCACTTAGTTAACAGCTTTTGGTAATAGCATGCTGTCATTTATTAATTAGATATTCTTTTTTGATCGATTTATAATTTAAGTATTCAAGGATATTCGATTAAGGCGACAATCTTGTAATTAGAAAAAAGTTAATAATTATTTTTATTAATAGTTGTCGCGTCAAGACTGAATATTAATATAGTAGGAAAGATGATATCGTTTAATAATTACATACACTTTAATTAATACGCATATATATATATATATATATATATATATATATATATATGCTGATTTTTAAATTACATTTATATAGTATCTTTAACAGAGCTGGTGTGTTAATATAACAAATATTTTATAATTTAATTTTGGAATTTTTTTTCTCTTATTGTCTTCCTTCTCTCCCCCCTCTTTCTCTCTCTCTCTCTCTCTCTATATATATATATATATATATATATATATATATAAAAGCAAATAATAAAAATTAAAAAAATAAAGTAAAAAAAAATACAAACATAGAGAGTTAGAATAAAAATATATTACATGAGACATAACACACATAAACAGAATATATTTCATGAAGATAAAACTATAATTTTAAGGCATAAATCATTAATTTAAAATAAATTAAAACGAAAATTAAAAAAAATAGAAAATTGATGTGGTAAAAATTAGAAGTAATATATCAAAACATGTATTACAATTTTAAAAAGGCTTAAAGTATTGATTTGTTCGATTGAAAAAGACTTATTTATTAATGGTTCATTACTCAAGAAATGATTATATATATATATATATATATATATATATATATATATATATATATATATATATATATAATGTTCTATTAAATTTTCAAAAAAATTAATGACTATAGTAACTACATATTATTGAATTATATAACAAAGTAATATTTAATCCTTGTTTTTTTAAATGTTATTGCCTTATCGTAGTTTTCTGTATTTATTTTTTTAAAAGCTATTATTAGATTTGATACATAATTTTTAGGAAATTTTCTCAAGCAAAATAAAATATTTATTTATTTCGTGTTGATTTTAATCTGATACATATACCTGGTGTTTTTTTCTCACTTTTTTCAATATTATTTTTTGCAACAAATGACTTAATATATTAATATGAAACATAAGAGTTACATTTATGAAGACAGAGATATTTAAAAGTGTTAAGTTCATAAATAATTATTGTTTTATTTGAATATTTTTGCATTTGCTGAAGATATTACATGCATAATTTGGGAATGATTTCTTTGCTAATAATTTATTTTAAATATATAGGTCCATCCAAATGTGACGCCTAGATTTGTATTTTATTAAACAGAAACTATACACATGTTTCTTATCTAAGCGTCACATTTGGATGATCATACATAATTTTATAAACAATTTTCAGTTATTTAGGTCATTTTTTGAAAGTATGAAGTACATAATGAAATAATTTTAATGAAGAATTTTAAAAATCAAATTTAGTAACTGATCTGGCTTATTAGAAAAATGAAAATGAGACATATTGTTTTGATTCTATTTTATTTTAGTAATTTTAATTTCATTCTAGTATTTAAATTTTTAATTTGTGTGTAATTTTCATTATACATTTTTTTTTAAATATTTAAATTAAAAATTTAAAATTATATATATATATATATATATATATATATATATATATATATATATATAAAGTGTAATGAAAAAGAATAGAGATAGATTGGTATTGTGAACGAACAATAAAAGAAAACAATTTAATAAAAATGTCAATCAGTCCCACACTATTAGAAAATAATAACTATTATATTATGATAACTATAGTCGAAATAATCTGAACCTGCAATACAGATAAATCACAAAGTGACTCACTAATGGCGGACCATTAAACCGGAAATGATGGAACGTTCTTTTGTCACCACAAGAGTTTCATTTTCCGGTCGAATTCAGACGAGGCGATAAAAAAAGCGTGCGCGCTCAAAGACCATGACAACGGTTCGGGGGTTTTGTACGCGGGGTGCGGATGATGTAACGGCCGTGCGGCCCGTTACACATTACAGATAAGATGGCGATCGGCCGACGTCGGATGCTGAGCATTTGTCGTTACGCAAACGAACGAATGAACGGAACACGCGATTGTCGTTCTATCGACGGGGCGGGAGATCGTTGTGTTCGATGGTCGTACGCGTTTCGAGCATTGTTGTCATTCGTAAGGAATTTGAATTATTATCGTAGCTGTTTCGTTTCGATTTTCGATTTTCAACTGCTGATATATACTGATTAAGGAAAATCTATCAATCACTCGTTCAACATTTTATTTAATGACTATTACTTGGATGCATAAGACTGTTCGATCGAGTAAGACATACAGTTGAGTTTTGTCTAACCGTTTAGTTTTTCATGGAAAATGTTTTTTTTTCTTAAAAATCCTAATTCTAATTACACGAAATATTTTAATTTTCATTAAGTATTTATTTGTACTTTAAAAATGTATAAAAAAATATCTCAAAATTTTTTTTTATTAATTATTTAAATGGCGATTTTTTAAATGTAAAATGTTCAAAAAATATTTTAAGTCTAAAAATAAAATTAAAATTATTATTTTTGTTATAACAACTTTATCATGTAAACATATTTGTTTTTTATGTTCAAGTTTCTATTGTATTTATTTTAAAATTTATTTTTTTATAAGTGAATATGAAAATTTTAAAATTTAGTTTTAAAAAAGATTTCTAAATTAAAAATTAAGAATCCATTAGTGTATAAATATTAATTATATTATATCAGTATTTAATTTCTAATATTCTTCAAGAAATATGAAATAATTTAGGATATAAAAAATGATAATAAATAATTAAACTCCAGAGTAGTAGATTTAGACAAAAAATAGGTAAAAATTAACAACATAATAATATTAGGTCTACCGAAAAGTTCTGTCGATTTTTGAATTAAAAATAATAATATATTTTTAATATATTTATTAATATTTACTGAACAATATAATTTTTTCTTCGTTATTAATGACCTCTTCCTAGCGTGATAATAATTTGTGAATTTCATTTCTGTAGCATGATTCATCTTGAAACTTGAGATGATATTATTAGACAGAATATTCCTGTAGACCTAATATAAAATAATATAGGTGTAATAGACAAATATTAAATTAATAGAGAAAAATGTGGTAATTGTAAAAAAATATATTGTTATAAAATGACAAAGTTAAAGACATTAATTTATAATCATTTTTTTAAAAAATCAATGACCTGATTTAAGTTAGTTACAGATAAATCTAAATGAATGAGATGTTCAATTAATTCTAAAGTTACGAATTAAAATAATTGAGAATAATAGAGTTACCTTGATAGCTTCAAACTCTCAAGAAAATAAAAGAGATATTTATAACAGAACAAATATAAAATAATTATATTTACTTAAAAATTTCATATTTAGAGAGGTAAAAAAAGTATTGCTAAAATCCTATGAATACCTAATGGTCTTCTCTTCCATTCTACATAAATAATTTTTTATTGCCTATCTCGTTTTTCTGCGGTTCTATTTGTTTTTTTTAATATATATCTGGATTTTCAATCAATGGTTTCTTTTGTCCGTAAGTGGTCATAAATTTTTGGGATATGACAGACTTATTTCCATTTTAAAATTTTTACTCTTATTATAACTGCCAGTAAGACCGTTTAATATCTGTCCAAAATTTAATAAACGAAGTAGCTGATTGAAGTGCAACCAACGTTTGTTGTCTTAGAAAAACAGAAATATTTCAGAAGATAGGACATTTTTTATAACTATGATTGATTTTTTATTTTCTGTTTTTAATTATATTTAAATAAATATTATATTTAAAGAAAAATAAATTTTATTAAATATTATATGGTTCATATATTAATTAGTATATTCATTAAATATTTTTTTTTATTCATAAATTAATAATTGTACTATAAAACTTATATGCTATTATGTTATTATTGACTTGTAATTAAAATATTTTTTAAATTTACTTTCAATTTAAAACATATATTTTTTCCATTTTTCCATTAAAAAATCAAAGTTATATATGTAACAAAATTCATTATTTTAATTGACGTATTCTAAATTTTCTCTCTGAAATAAAAACGTTTTTCTAATTTTTTCATAGTTTTTATTTAAAAGTTGAATGTATTTTAATTCTAGATATTTTTATATTTGAAGTAACATAATAAATTAAATGTCAATATAATGCACTTTAAAATTATTTTTTCAAAAAACATTAAATAAATATATGAGAATTTATGAACGTAAATAATAAACAATATTTTTCTTTGTGTGTTTTTTTATATTTTTTGGAACATTTATTGATATATGTATATATAAATATATACTGTAATGTGTGTATGTATATACACATATTTAGGTATATGTTTTAGATTTTGAACGATCTTTAAAAAATTAAGATTTACATTCAAATATTGATTTTCATACTTTTAATTTATATTTTAATGATGTAAAATGAATTTCAGGTACGAAACCCAGTTTTAATTATTAATTTAAAATAGATATTAATGAATTTATGTAAAGTAATTAATTAAATTTTGTTTTAGCGTACAAATATTTACTTAATTCATATTGCGAATACGTAATGAACGTGCGGTATTATATAATATGTTATTCGTTTAGTATATGATTTCCAGTCGAGTTTTATTTTTATTTTTTGTTAGACACACGTGTGTGTATGTGTGTCCGTTTACGTACGTCCGTATGTGACCTCTCTCGATGTATAAACTAACATTCGATAAAGTATGACAAAACAATGACCAATGGCCAACGAAACAGGACAGCGGACGCGATATAGCTGGTGGCGATTATCCCCACTCATATTGCAAACGATCCCGTTCCAATTCCTATCGCCCGTCGACAAAGTGACTGGAGCTATTGTAACGGCAACCGTCTTCTGTTTAAGCCGGAGAACGATTCAATTTCAAGCTCTCTTGGTTTTCTTCTCCCCTTTGGATGCTGGCGGCAAGTAGAATCATTAAATGGACCATTACTTCGCTGGATACAAATGACTATAAATGCTTTTTTGGGAGATTTTCTTTTCCCTAAGTTGAATGATGGCCACTATATGATAATATGATATGGGACTACGACGCATTTTATGATGCGTGGTGTTAAATTTCGTGCTTGCCGTGATTTATTTATACCGGAATCGCGAGGAAAATATCTTTTTCAGAAGACGTCGATCATTACTTTATATTTCAATATTTGATAGACGATTACGATTTATCAAATGTTGAATCTCTGTATTGTAATTATATCACCAAATTAATCATTTATAGATTTTTATATGAAAATAAATATGTATATATATATATATATATATATATATATATATATATATATATATATATGTATGTATGTATATATTAGTGTGTGTGTGTGTGTTTATATTTTTTAATCAATGATATTGTGGAAAATTATAAACTTTCTATTATTTTGCATTATTAGATTATTAGCAGGCAAATTTAAGAATTTATAATTTTATCATATTAAATATCAACTCCAAAAAAAGCACAGTTTTTACTACATTTCATTTGTGAAATTATTTAAAATAATATACTGTAAAAAAATTGTTTGATTTACTTCAGTCTGCTTGTTATATAAAGTATAAAAATAAACATTGGTGAATATTAGAGCTTTACAGGTGCTTTTAAGTTTGTGTGTATATAATATATATAGTCAATTGATATGAAAAGGAATATTTTTAAAAATCGAATTTTTAAAATTTTGTCGCAGAATATTCTCTCTCTCTCTCTCTCTCTCTCTATATATATATATATATATATATATGTATTAATTAACGACTGTTAAATATATAATAATATTAAAAATGTATATACACCTGTTCCTCAATTTACGCAGGATTTTTTAAGCGAGTTTTTTTACGCGGAAAATTATACCTCTATTTACGCGGGACTTTTTTTACGCGGTATTGATTTACGCGACACTTTTTATACGCGGTCAGAAACATTTCATTTTATATAATTTTTCATGGAATTTATTATATATCAGAGTGACGCAAATTCTTACTTGAACACGTATAAAAGCACGATATAAATATATAAAAGGTTGATTGTTTTGAATTACAGTAGCGATAGTGACATCGAATAAAATTTATCTACTTTTGTTTTCTAAAACGTCATTATTTTTTTATTAAGCTATGTGAAATAAATATGTGTTTCTACAACTTTACTAGCTTTTATTTTCAATATTTTTTCTATTGTACTGACAGATTCAATTTACGCGATTTTCATTCGCGTAAAACAAATTTACGTGGAACGGATACTCCGCGTAAATTGAGGGACAGGTGTATATCAAAGGATAAGCTAAAAATATTAACATTCTACAATTATGAAATATAATTAATTAATGTAATTTAAAAAAAAATTAACAGAATTTACGGTTAGCACGAAAAAATGAAAAATAGAAGGAAAATGTATCATTGAGTTGAAATGAAATCAGAGAGAGTTAGTATATAAAGATAATTATTTCTATACAGAATATATATATATATATATATATATATATATATATATATATATATATATAATGATACACAATACATAATGAGTACATGAATGTATAAATATATGTATGTGACTGTATGCGATAGAAATACGCAGTTTAATTTCCATAATACGTATGGCCGCCATCAATGTTATCGCATACAACGTCATAGATATAAAGTCTAACAACAAAGAGTTATATAGTGGCCGACGAGATAGGAGCTACGGTAGCTAAGCAAACACAACACTATGTCAGTTGGAGTAGTGACACCGGAGCCGATAGAAATGCAATTTATCATCCGAAAACAGTTATGATGATACAGCAGTACGGAAATCTTTTACCATACGAAAATTGTATAAGTCGAGGGAATCTTACAGCTAGAAAAAGGTCATTTTCTAAAAAAAAATAAAAGATAGGACTTTTGTAATTATTGGAAACATTTTTTTTAAAAGAATATCCTGTTTTATGTTAAAATTATGAAATTAAAAATAATTGTATGAAATAAATATTTTTGAATTTAAAATATAAAATATTATGAAACTCATACTTAGTAATTATACTTCATAAACTTATCTCTGATAAATATATATCATGAAAATAATTTCTTTCTTTATATGAAAAATTGCTTGTATATAACTGCATAGCAATAAATTTAATTATTAAAAAAAATCTTATAACCAAACTTTAATAGTTATGAAAATTATAAATGAAAAAATACAAATAAAAACATTTCAAATTTATTAAATAAAGTTTTTAAAAAATAAGGAATATAATTGAAATATAATTTATAATTGTACAACATATAAAATGAATTTTAAAAATATAAATGAACGATAATAAAAGTATTTTTTTATTTATATTAATATCAAATTGAGGATTTTCGGCATTTAAAAGTCATAACCAACATTTTTCAAACATTCTGAGCTGAAGTTAATTTTTAATTTGTAATAAAAAAATCAAGCAAATGTAGAATAATGCTTTTAGATAAGCAAATCAAAATGTAACTTTTCAACTCTCTCTCTCTCTCTCTCTCTCTCTCTCTATATATATATATATATATATATATATATATATATATATATATATATATATTATTAAACTGTCTTTTTGATATATATATTAAACAGATGAAAATTTTAATTTTAAATATTAGAAACATATTTGATGTTCATTACTATAAGCAAAATCTAATAAAACGTGAACGAAAAAAGTTCTAGAATTTTTTAAATCAGTAAAAATCACTAATCGAATTTAATTTCACACAAATGAAATATCATTCCATCATTAGATTTTAATAAAAGTTGTAGAAACACATATTTATTTCACATAGCTTAACAAAAATATAATAACGTTTTAGAAAACAAAAGTAGATTAATTTTATTCGGTGTCACTATCGCTATTGTAATTCAAAACAATCAACCTTTTATATATGTATATTGTACTTTTATACGTTCAAGTAAGAATTTGCTTCACTCTGATATATAATTAATTGCATGAAAAATTATATAAAACGAAATCTATCTGCCCGTGTATAAAAAGTGCCGCGTAAAAAAAGTCCCGTGTAAATAGAGATATAATTTGCCGTGTAAAAAAACTTGCGTAAAAAAAGTCCCGCATAAATTGAGGGACGGGTGTATAATATTTTTCTTTGACACTATACTTTATTAACTTAGAAAGTTTAATTAAACGGACATGTACTATTTTTTTCAGAAATTGATGAATTGTAATATTATTTCAAAATTCTGATAAGTGAAATATTATCAAAATAATTAATGATAATATATACAATAACAAGTTGATTTAAATTCAATTGTAAGATGTAATATTTATACATAAAATTGTTATTTTTCACGATTTTATGAAGAAGTATACTCAATTCTATGTTTTTGAAACAAATTGATGGTTTAGAAAATAGTTATTTGAGAAATTTTTAATCAAAATAAAAATGTAGAATATGAAGATCATTTTTTCCCACTGATAAAAGTAAATTAAGGACATTAATTATTCAAATTATGAGTTTGGATTGAGATTGAATTTAAGTAATATGTATTTTTGTTAAAGTACATTGAATAATTTGATCAAAATTGGTGAGAATTTGAATGCTGGTTTCATACAATGTGAATAAAATTTCAATAGATTTATGTGATCATAAATCAACTGAGTTTACATATATATATATATATAATACATAAAATTTATTTAACGATAATAAAAAAAATATTTAACGAATCGAAAATATATTGTAGGTTTATCAATATGAAAATCCATTTTAAACTTTTCATTTTTAAAATAGAGTTTATATTTAATTTTAAAATTTGACATTAATACATTCACCCGAAATTCATTTCAGTACAGAATAGAAATGTGCTTCTGATAATAATACTAGAAATGGCTTTATTAATTTTTTTCTGTTGGATGTTTGTAGTAGAAGTTATTGTATAATCTGATCAATAAAGTATTAATGCTTTTTTTTAGTTATAAAAGCTCAGTATTATTGTTATATATATATATATATATATATATATATATATATATATATATATATATATATATATATATATATATATACATATACATACGAGGGTTGTTTGATAAGTATGGTAAATTTATTTATTATTTAATTTAATTAATTATTTAAATTTTTCAATTTAGTTTTTCTTACTTTTTTACCATACGTATCAAACGACCCCCGTGTATATATATATATATATATACATATATTCGTGTGTTCGCATGAACTTTTCGGATATATTCATTACGATTTGATGTATATTTATAGATGTATCGTAGTAAGAATATAATAATCGGGTAATTAGAAGCGTAAACGACATGGTAATTAAAGATACAAGTAAAGTTATTTTGCGCGACGATAATCAAAAACATTAATTTGAGGTCTGGCTAATGTAAATTAACAAAACACAATTCGCAAACAAACAAGCAGGCATCGCAATTAGCAGGATCATAATAATAGCGTAACGATAACGACAAAGTGTGAACCAGTGGTGGCGGAATAGGAGATGTCACGTTATAAATATGTCTGATTTTCTTAATGCGAGTTGTAATATATAAGCATATACAATAAATATATGTATATATATATATATATATATATATATATATATATATATGTACATATATACACACACATACACTCGTATACCATCATGAACATTGATTTTTGGAAATAGATGTGATTTTAATGGCGACGAGTCGAGTTTTATGACTGAATAATGTAGAAAATTTTGCCTGTTTGTATGATTTGATAATAGAAGTAATTTTATTTTTTCTTCTCTCTCTCTCTCTCTCTCGATATATATATATATATATATATATATATATATCAATCTATATCTATATATATATCTCTATCTATATATATATATATAAATATATATATATATATATATATATATATATATATATATATATATATATATATATTATATATATATATATATAGTCGTTTGAATTTTTCAATTTTCAATAACTTCTTTATTAAATGTTATTAGCAAATTATTTATGTTATTGTGTTATATGAATTGAAAGAATCCACTTGTGATTCAGAAAAATAATTTTATTTCTTTTTGTATAAAGAATACATATTAATGATTTTTAATATATATATATATATATATATATAAAATTTATTTTTGATGCTAAAATAAAAATGATAATTATTAAATATATGATTTTTCTTTAACATTATTTTTTTAAATGAATATATACATATACAAGGGTCGTTTGATAAGTATGGTAAAAAAGTAAGAAAACCTAAATTGAAAAATTTAATTAAATTAATTAATTAATCAAATGAAACAATAAATAAATTTACCATACTTATCAAATGATCCTTGTATGATATAGATGCGTAAAAAATTCTCAAAATAGTACTTTGAAGCTATATAAATTTTTTGAAAAAGATACTAAAATTGATTAAGATTGAAAAAAAATATTTATCAGCAGCAGTAGCAGCTTTTTTCTATTATTAGATAAAGGTCTTTTTCTTATTTTATAAGAAAAAGACCTTATAGGTCTTTTTCTTAAAATATACCTTATAAATCTTTTTCTTAAAATATACCTTATAGGTCTTTATAGGTCTTTTTCTGAAAATTGTCCACTGCCATTTTATTTTATTCTCCACAAAGTAATATTTTTACGTGTCTATCCCATCTATCCATGGCATTTTTTTAAAAAAATATACATTCTCAATCAATAATTTCTATTGACCGTTTGTGATCTTTTTCTTGTCATATATTCGGCTCTTTACCATTTAAAACTTTTTCATTCTTGTTATTATGTTGGTAATTCGTTTATTTTCAATTCACTCATTTCTCTTTTTGCTTGTGCTTAATATGAAACTTTTTGCGTTTTCTTATATTGTCTAGAGTTTCTGAATTATGTCGTTTGATAGCCATGTTTCATTACCATAAGTAAGAATAGATAGGACTGATAGTGATCTTTCTCTTCAACTTCCTCCCCCTCACTCCAAATATACTTATATATATATATATATATATATATATATATATATATATATATATATATATATATATATATATATGGGCGTGTGTGTGTTTAAATACTATTTCATAAATATATTTCAATTGCTGTTTTCAAATAACATTTTTTTAATTCGTATATAATTTTGATTCACTACGTCAAATATTTAAAAAAAAATTCGTAATAATATATTTTGGATTATTTAAAATTATTTTAAAATAATTATTGTTCACATATATTTGGAATTTAGTTTTAATATACAAAGATTGTCAAACTGTCTAGATACACAGTGTATTTTTTATAAAAATAATTATTTTCAATGAATAATCAATATTTCTGGTAATTTTTAATATATATATATATATATATATATATATATATATATATATATATGTGTTTAAAATTTTTACAATAATTTAATTTGAGTGGAGGTTATAATAATATAACATGAAAAATATATCGAAATTACAAAATGCAAATAAAAATAATCAATATTTATTTTACTGAGAATTATTTTTTCATGTACAAAATGATGTTTATCAACAAATAGTATTAATATCAATTTTGAGTGAAAATGAATATGAATAAAAATTAAAATAACATCTCTAATGGCAAATTTTAATTTGATCTGTAGAATAGAAATTATCTTATTTCTTAAAAAAGACTAAAATAAAAAAATAGATTAGTTTAACATTGCTTATTTCATAAAATAAGAAATTGTTGAGATTAAATTTTTCATAATTAATAATTTAATGATATATATATATATATATATATATATATATATATATTTATTTATATTTAAAGTATGTTTGTTATAAAATAAATCTCTCAAAAAATGATAATATAAATTTATATAAAATACGTGCAAGTTGTAGATATATATATATATATATATATATATATATATATATATATATATATATATAAATTATTAAATTCCGTATATAACGAACTACACGTTCGAAATTATTAATAAAGAACATTTGAAATAATTAATAGATAATGAATATATTATAACGTAAACACTACGCTGTTTACCACTATGCTAATATCAATAATTAATTTCAAAAATAGTATCAAACATAATTTATTCAAGTTTTTTCATGCACACGTATAATTTTTCAATATGTTTGGATATAAAATATATTTTGAAAATAAAATATTACTTTATAATTATAATACTACTATTATTATTATTGATTTGGTGTTTAAAATTCCATCTTTATTTAGTAACAAAGAGAATAAAATTTATTACTTATTTTCGTTTACAAGGAATATAATCTGCCATTCTGAATCTGTATTTTTTTAGTCTAGTATTATGTATTTATATACATAGTATATTTTTTAAAATAATAATTGCATATTGTAGGGTTAAATTAAAAAAATATTATAAAATTCTACAAAATTAAAATATCAACTAAACTTAAGCGAATTTTTGTTAAAAACACATTATAGCTTTATTAAAATAATAAGATAATTAATTATTAAGAAATGAATAATGAGAATTAAGTTTCAAATTTATTATTATGGAAGGTACATGAAATGTAAAAAAATATGCAATAAAATATTTTTTGTAAATATATATTTTGAAAAAAAATTGTCTTATATTTTTTCTAATAGTGTTATTAAATTAGATTTATTATTTAGAAATGATATTAAAAGCTTTTGATATGGAAAAAATGTTTTTATTAACTGTCTTATACAGTTAATAAAAAAAAATATAAAATTTGTAGTCTAAATATATACTTTATTGAATTTAATGATTTTTAAATAATATTGATATATTGAATTTTATCATTTTTTATTAATATAGGGCTTTCCAATAAACGCTTCAGAAGTTTAAATGGAAATAAAACAAAAAGTATTTAATTATTTTTATTTTTAATCATATTCTATGGCATTAATGATGGAATAAAATTTCACTCATTTGATCACCACGACTTCGCTTGACATAATGCATTCGTTTAGTCCATTTTTTAGTCATTATTTTATATAATTGTAGTTCAGTTTCATGAATACACGTTCAATCTTTATTTTTAATGCTTCTGCTGTTTGTGGTTTATCAGAATAAACCAATGATTTCATATAACCCCACAGAAAAAAATTAATGGAGTTAGATCACATGATCTTGGTAGCCAATTGATGGGTCCATTTCGTGGAATAACAGAATCATTACTTTTATTTCAATAAGTCTATTATTTTTGTAGATGCATGACATATAGCACCATCTTATTGAAATCACATATCATGCACACAATTTTCAATCATTTTTGGAAAAAAAATCATTAATTATGGTTCGATAACGCATTTTATTTACTGTAACGTGATTTCTAGCTTAATTTTGAAATTTTCACTAACAGAAGCAATATTGGTCTTACTTTTTGCATTTAGTAGACTTACAGGTTGAGTAAAATTGTTTTCAAATTTTTTAACAATTTGATAAATGGCACATGAACGATTGTATTAAGTTTGATAAGTTTTACGAACCGAACATTGACTTTTATAATAAGTTTTTACAATTTCTAAACGTTGTTGCAGTATTAAACGTTCCATGATAATTTTCTATACTATACTGAGTTGAAATGTCAAAATGAGTTAAAAAATCAACCACCAGCAGTCAAAGTTTTGACATTCTTATTGGAAAATCCCATATTATATCTTTATTATAGTCTTGGTGTAGAATTCTAATTAATAAATATAATTTCGGTTATGTATTATTTAAATAGAATGAAAGCTTTGAAATAACGATATTTTTTGTACTGGGGTAATTGATAAATTGTAATTTTTGTAATAAGTTCGACAGATGCTTTGAATTATTCTGATTGTGAACGAAAAATTATGATCGTATGTTATTGAAAACGACGCTACTGATTGTCACGACCGCATAGAGGTTCACTCACAGATTCAGTTTAGTCTTCACCTCACTAAACTCAAGCCAACACAATACGCGCCATACAACACGATGCAAGTTAACTAAGCGTACGCGAGCTTATCCTAATTACTGCTCTAATTAGTTGGGGCGCTGCCTTCGCTACCGCGATGCTATTTTGTCGCCAGTCAAGCGCGACCTCCTATATAACCATAGTAACCGAACTCTAACGCGGTACCAAACTCTTCCGTCGTCGAGGACGACGACGACGACGACGGCGGCGACGACGACGACGTCGATGAATTCATAGCGAGCAACGGACGTGTAGGCCGCGTGAATTTCGACGATGATCACTTATTCCGGAATCGTGTCGTGCATGAATAACACAGATACAACTGTTTATTCATCCGGATTTCGCTAATTACCAAACTGTTGAAAATACACGTGACGAACGACGGAGTTATCGATGTCGAGCGCGTGTATTGTCAACGTGTGTGTATGTGCTTTTCTGATACGTGTCGAGAGTACATTGTGTTTCATGTTGAATACAATTTCGAAATGCATACTTTTAACGAACATCGGCGGATTGGTTAATCAATCAACGTTTCATGTAATGCGAAAATCAATCATTTAATAATTCTAACACGTGGAGATAATTAGAATATCGTGAACATTTTCTAGTACACACGAACAAAAGATGTAACACGGATTAAACTTATACGTACATATATATATATATATATATATATATATATATATATATATATATATATATATATATATATATATATATATATATATATATATATATATATATATATATATATATATATATATATATATATATATATATATATATGTATACATACATACATACTACTCTGTTCAAAAAGTAAGGTGACTGTTTAAATAAAACACATGCTATTTATTTACTAAATTTATTTTGTCTCCTTCAAAGTAATTCCCTCCCGTTGCGATAGACATACGTTTAATCCAATCTTGGAAACACTTTTCATATTAACTTTTTGTAATTTCTAACAGCACCTCTTTCGATTTTCATTTTATCGATTCAACTGAGTCAAATCGGGCTCCTCGAAATGTTTTTTTTAATCGACTGAACAGGAAAAAGTCTCTTCGTGACATATCTGGAGAATACGGTGCTTGTGGAGCAATATTTGTTAAATTTTTGGTAAAAAAAACTCACGAATAATGATTGTATTCTGAGAAGGTGCGTTTTGTTGACAAATGTTTCAAGCCCAAAACATCACTTAAAATTGTCTCTACTGAACTGATTGATATTCCAATATCTTTATCAAGCTCTATTACAGTCAAATGACGATTTCCCATTATTTTGTTTCTAATTTTTTTGATATTCTCTTCGGTTATTGATGTTGATGGACGACCAGAACGAGGTTCATCTTCTACGGATTCACGACCTTCTCTGAACAGCTTATGATACTGGAATACAGTTTTTCTCGATAAAGATTGTTCACCGAATACTTTCTGCACGATTTTAAACGTTTCAATAGCATTAATATCATTTTTAACACAAAATTTAATACAACTTCTTTGTTCAACAATATTAGACATTTTAAACATCGAAAAAGGCAAAAAGTTGATGTAAATAAACTGTTATAACTTATAAACTATTTGATATATAAAACTGAAATTAGGAGCGAATGTTACTGAAGGTTCTGCCAACTTAATTAAAAAAATTTTTTGACTTTCACGCGAGTTTCAAATTAAAGTCACCTTATTTTTTCAACAGAGGAGTGTATATATATATATATATATATATATATATATATATATGTAAGCAGGGTTAAAAATAAATATGGGAAAAACCAAGGTCATGTTCAATAATTTCGCTGAAAGAAGTAAAATACAATTAGAGAATCAGTACCTGAAACAAGTGGACGAATTAAAATACCTAGGGAAAACTATAAGATACGATTGTGATTTATGGCCAGAAATAAAAATGAGAATCAAAGCTACATGGGTAACATTTGGGAGACTAAATACTATAATGAAAAGCAATATATCAATCAGTTTAAAAAGTAAAGCATATAACCAATGTGTACTACCGGCCTGTATGTATGGAGCAGAAACTTGGATTCTAAACACAAGAATGAAACAGAAACTGTTAACTGCACAGAGAAGTATGGAAAGAATAATGTTAGGAACTTCCAAACTGTACCGAAAAACAAGCAAATGGATAAGGGAACAAACAAAAGTAATGGATATAATAGAGCAAGTTAAATCGTTGAAATGGACATGGGCAGGACATATAGCGAGAAGAGAGGACAACAGATGGACGAAGATTGTTACGGAATGGAGACCAAGAGATAAAAGGAGACCCAAAGGAAGACCACATCAAAGATGGAGAGATGAAATTGTGAAGTATTGTGGAGGCCAAGGTTGGATGAGATTGGCCAGCGACAGGAAAGAATGGAAGAGGCTCGGAAAACTCTTCTTTTTTAATTATGACATTCGACAAGGCTTTCGCCCAGCAGTGGGCTGATGTGGGCTGGAGATGATGATGATGATGATGATGATGATATATATATATATATATATATATATATATATATATATATATATATACATACACAGTCGAGTCTCTTTATAAAGTAGATACGTTCTACAGAAAACTGAATATAAAAAACGCACAAAAAAGGCTTGAATTACGTTGAAAAATTAGACATACGTTCTATAATTTTCTAAAACTGCATAAAACCAAAGCAATGAGTTAAAATTAATCTAAAATCGTATAAAAAAGTTTATAAAAATTCAAGAAAATAGTAATGCCTAACAAATTCAGTTCATTCAAATACTGTTCCTCAGCTCAAGTTGTAATTTGAAGGCTCGTTCATAATTTGTATCACTAACAAGACAATGTTTTTCTAATTTATTGTAAAATTGAAGATCTTCTCGAATTATATTAGGAGGACTGGTTTTTCTTTTGCATCACTATCGCTTTCAATATCTTCGACGGTATCTAAAGTTATATCAATTATGGCAATTCGTCGACATCATTCTGGCTAAAGATATAAAAAACCTTATCAACCAATTTCATGTGCCAATGTAATGATTTTATCTGATAATATCGATATTTGAATGGTTGCACTGTACAACACATCTGAATTTGCATGAAATATGTACTGGATAACTTTAAAACCGTACAAAAAAAATCCGCATAAAAAGAGACTCGATTGTGTATTAATTGAATAAATATATATATTATTAGAAATTCTTTTTTAAATAAGAAAATCTTAAAAAAAATGTTTGAATTTTTTTAAAGATTTATAATGAGAATTGAGTTTTGATAGAATTTACATCTACCACTGAATTTTCTTTTCTAAAAAATAGATTTGTAATTTTTGTAATTATCTAATATTTGTAAAATATAATAAAATATTTGCTTTTCTTTTTTTGCTTGTATTCTTGTTTTTATTTGTCATTAGGAATTGGTATTATTAGGATAGTAAATATACATTTACCCAATTATGCTTTTTCAAAAGATCTAATAAGTTAATGTTGTTCATGGTATTCATATATTAGTTTATATATATATATATATATATATATATATATATATATCCACGCGCAACAAACGTGCATGTGATTTTCTTTGAACAGAAGAAAAACGTTATGTAACACACGAGGCACGACTTCATTTCTAATTCAACAGTTAATTAGTGACGTCATCACACGGGACGGCCCAGTTAAGCGTAACTAAAGTCAAGATTGGCCGCAGTCGTAATTCACTCTAATGTTTAACTAATTGTTTTAGTCATTATTAATATAAGCGAGCGAGCTCGACTCACGAGTGTGCAAATACGGGTTTGCTTTCAACGTAGCTCAGTCTAAGGCAGGTGCACACTAGGAAAAATCTTGATGTATACTGAAATTTTATAAATATATAGATAGGTGTTCTTTTAAGTGTGATAGAACTTTAAATTAAACCCATATCGAAAGTTCTATCAGACCTAAAAAAAAAACATTCTTTATATATATATATATATATATATATATATATATATATATATATATGTGTGTGTGTGTATGTGTTTATAAAAGTATGATAAGATGTATTTTAGGTTAGATGGAACTTTTGATAGGGATTCAGTTTAAAGTTCTATCACGCTTAAAAAAACAACCTCTCTTTCTCTCTCTCTCTCTCTCTCTCTCTATATATATATAAATTGTAAAATGTAGGTTTATTAATTAATATATATCATTTTTTTATAAAATTTAATAAAGCTGTATTTTAAGTGAAATTTTAATTTTACTTTTTATTTCGTTGTAAGTTAATTTTGTTCTTTTATGTAATTGATAATTAAAAATTAATGTTCAGTAAGCAGAAATATTC
Source organism: Neoneuromus ignobilis (assembly GCA_029203775.1). NCBI lineage: Eukaryota > Metazoa > Arthropoda > Insecta > Megaloptera > Corydalidae > Neoneuromus > Neoneuromus ignobilis. The sequence goes on from CP092087.1 coordinate 11,004,568, forward strand.
GAAAAAATATGAATTGAGTTTTTGTAGATTATATATTTAGTTTATAAATCCAAAATATACATCATTTTTATGACAATAATACGAAATAAATGATTTTTTTAAATTGCCTTTTTATTATTAAAAGACTGTTTTTTCCTAAATTAAATTCATTTTATTTAAATTTTTTAATTACAAATATTATTGTAGTTTAATTTTTATACAAAGCTGATGAAACGAGTAGATTAAATATTGTTATTTATTTCAGACACTTATATAAAAAAATTAAATGATAAGTAGTTAATTATACATTTAATTAAATTAAATTATAACCTATGATTACCTTTATTTGGAAATAAGTTTTCAAACGATTTATCAATTATTTATAAATTAAGTAAAGATGTTTTTAAGCGTGATAAAATTTTAAATTGCATCACTGTTCAAAGGTTTATCTAATCTAAAAAAACACCTTTATCATATCTTCATATATACATACACATACATACACAGACACATGTATATGTATAAAGTGTTTTTTTAGGTTGGATAAAATTATTGATAGGAATTAAATTTAAAGTTCTATCGCGTTCAAAAAAACAATTCAATTTTTTAAATGTCAAAATTTTTTTTGGAAATCTCTATAATCTGTTATTTCTGGAAAAATATCAAATTTTTGTCAAGTTTTATGAGAACAAGTAGAGATTTTCTTGAGTTTTTCTATAAGAAACAGAAATGAAACATGTTTTTTTTATTATAATAATATTTTTTTTAATTTGGAAAAATAAACTTTCAATAAATTCCAATCATTTATATTTGTATGTGCATATATTTACTAATATTTATAATATATTATTTTTATTTTTTTTAAAAAATAGATTTATTTGTGGTACTGGTGTATTAAAAATTCTAGGAAAAAGATAAACAATTTATTTGAAATTGAATTTAGTTATTTCATATAAAGTGTTTAAATATTGGTTTTATTTATTAAGTTGTGATAATTTATACTGTAATTTATTTATAATCCTAAAATATATGTTAAAGTATATTTCATTTAAATTTAAAATATATATATATATATATATATATATATATATATATATATATATATCTTTTTAATGTCATCACATACTTCGTTCATCAAAAACTATTAATTAAATTTTATCAAATTAAACTTTATATTTATCACCAATTCATTAAATTAAAAATTCGTGTTCTGTTAATCCCCATTACTTAAAGTTTCAAACATAAATTCTCATAAGCTCGTAATGAAATAAAATATTCTTGCTGTTCGATTGCGGTTAAAAATCTTAGCTTTGTGATTAAGGTCGTCGAAGCATTGAGCAACATCAAGCGAAGAAGTTTTCGTTGGGTTTACCTCGCGCAAGGGAGTCCATTTCAATTCCACTTAATTTTGTGAGCGAGCAGTGTAAATATTTGCCGTGCGGTTTGTGTGCGCGCCGATAGAGGGGTCTGCTCGCCACCGGAATGCGGTGAATAATGTTCATTTCGGGGGTTCCCCGACCCATTGAGCTCTATCTCTTTCTCTTTACGTACAACACGACGAGAGCGCTTGTGGTTACTTCAGCGGGAAAGGCGTTGCCATCGGGTGTCCGAGTGATTTTTTTCAATGTAAATTATTTATTTGAGTTTATTTCGTAGAATATACATAACTTAAATGATTTGGATATATATATATATATATATATATATATATATATATATATATATATGTATATAAACAAGTGTATGTGTACATATCTTGTAAAATCAACATCGTACAACATAATAAAAAAATATTGAGAAATATAATTGCTCTTCTATAAAGCAGCAGCATATGTATATTTTATGAAGTGGCATACAAAACTGAAAAATCTGTATTATGTTTTTCTTTATGTCTAGAAATAAACTCCTAATTTCAAATATTTGATTTTAAAAATATACAATGTTTATAATAACCTTTTATTTTTTGCTAATTATGTTATAATTCCAAATTGATTACATAAAATTTCAGTTATAGTTCTAAAACTTTAATATACATTCAAATCTGATTAATAAAATATTCATATATTGAAATTTAAATTATCTAAATAATGTATTCACTAATTTTATATATATTATATATATATATATATATATATATATATATATATATATATATTTTCAAATAAATAATAAGGAACAAAATATTATCAAAAACTTATTATTTATATATCAATTTCTTACATTTTACATTTTGTTCTTTCTCTTTTCATTATGTCTTTCTGAACATTAAGTGAATTTCTACTTTTTTTAATCATTTCTTTTTATCCAATACTATTTTTATATCTACCATTACTTTCACTTTTCTATTCTTAAAGTGTTTAATCTTGTTTATTTATGTCTTTCTCCAATGTCTTCCATGCCTTGCTTCCAGTACTTCTTTTGGCATTCTATTCTATGAAATTTATGTACTTATCTAAATAATTTTTTATTTCTCTTTCCATTATATCTTTTTAAACTTTGAGAGATTCTTTACTCATTTTTTCTGCCTATTTCAATCCTTATCTTCACCATTACTTTCCCTCTTTTATTCTCAAAGTTCTAAATCCTGTTTAATCTTATTATCTTTTCATTCTACTTTATTCTATATTTTCTCCCAACACTTGTTTTGATTTTTTTTATGACATTTAAGCATCTGTCTAAACCACTTCAAGTGCGTTTTTAGATCGTCAGTAGATAAATAATGGAAAATAATATTTAGAACTAATAAGTTCATTATTTTTTTAATATCCTCTTGTTGATTATATGCTGTTATTTGGAATTAAGTGTTCTTAAAAAATCGTTTTTTTAAATAATAATGTATCATTATTCTTTTAAAATATGGAATAAATATTTTTTTAAATTTACTTTTTATTGTTAAAAAAATATTTTTCTTTATTAATTCAATTCTTTTTTAGAAAATGATTTTTATTACAAATAATATCGTAGTTTAATTTTTGTGTACAAAACTAATAATTAGGGTATTAAATATTATTATTATTATTATTATTATAATTTCATACACTTATATAAACAAATTAAATTATTACTCGTCAATTGACACAATTAAATTCAATTATTACTCATTAGATATGTAAAATATTTAATGTTATTTATATAGCAACAAATTATATTTTGATTTAAATTATGTTTAAAAATCTAATATTTTTTTAAAAAAAATGTTAACCCAATTTTCTTTTAGATAATTAAACGAGTTTTTTTAATTATATCAATTTTATTTCATATTTTAAAATTAATATCATCAATATTAAAATTATAATCATTAATTATTTATTTATATATATATATATATATATATATAATTTAATAATTTCTTATTTACATAGAACAGTTATTGTAATTTAAATTTTTATATCACAAAAAGTATATCAGATATTTTATTATAGCTATTTTTTCAAAACATTTCTTTGTGCTTAAATAAGTGTATGAAATACATTATATATATATATATATATATATATATATATATATATATATATATATATATATATATATAATATTTAATAATCAGGACATCAGATTTGTATATAAAAGTTTATCTGTGATAAATATTTATAAAAAAAAAGAATATTTTTAATATACATTCAATTATTCGATTATTTGATAAAAATAGTGTTTTTAAAAATAAAAATTTATTTAAAAATCATTTATTTTGAATTTAATAGAATCAGGTTTTGTATTATTTTTATTTATAAGATTATTAAATATATATATATATATATATATATATATATATATATATATATATATATATATATATTATATTTAATAATCAGCACATCAAATTTGTATATAAAAGTTTATCTGTAATAAATATTTATTAAAAAAAATATTCGATTATTTGATAAAAATAGTGTTTTTCAAAATAAAAATTTATTTAATAAATAATTTATTTCGAATTTAATAGAATCAGGTTTTGTATTATTTTATTTATATGATTAAAATATTTGTTATTTAATAAACATTATATATTGTTTATAAAATATTGTAAGGAACAATGAATACGTTATATATTTATAATACGTTTATACAATATTTTCTATCTACAATAAAATATTGAACGTACATTAAATGGTAAAGAATAAATACGGTAAAAATAAGTGAATCCATTGTCTCGTCTGTAAACCACAATACGGAAATGATACCATTTGTCTTAATGCTTAACCGACTTGTTACACAAGTTACGAAGTACGGTTAAGATGGTGGTAGAATGAACGGAACACATCCCTCTTACCCAAAATAAGTGCCCACGGATCCTGTATAATTAGTTAAACTAGCGCCTCAATTAATCTGTTACAGTAACCATTCTGCAAGCTACACCGGATCCGTGTCTTTGTTTTGTTCGTACGAAATTTGTTTCTATTCCGAATTCAGTTTGTTATGTTTCATTATTATCACAATGGCGGTCTCTGTGCTATTTTTACAACGATAATATTTTGAATGACATTTGTTCGAAGCGCGCTTACAACGTGTACGTACATAGTCAAGAATAATTATGTACCTTAAATTCATATTTTCATTTATATATATATATATATATATATATATATATATATATATATATATATATATATATATATAATTTAACATTATTTACAATCTCAGTTTTTATATTGAAATTTAAATAATAATTACTATTAATTCAATTTTTTGAATCTCAATTTTGTAAGCTTTAATTGATTTACTTTTCTATTTTACATAGTATTGCATTTTCAAATTTATTTAAGTTTTTATTTTCCCTATTTTTTCTACTTTCGTTTTGTAATATTCTATTTTTATTCATAAATTATTTATTTAAAAGATTTTAATTTGTCTAAAATAATGACTTTTTGTATTTTTTATTATTTTGTAGATTTTAAATTTTCCTTTATTCAGGAATAATATTTAAATTATATTTGTTTTATAACGTTGTAAAGAAATGTTTTATTAAAATTAGGATAATATTTTTGTTTATCCTTTTCTGATTGTTTTATTTAATATTATTTTTTCTAAAGTTTTCCAATATTTGATTTTATGTAATAAGTGGTTAATAATATATAGAGACATTTAAATATGACGGTTAGATTTGTGTTTTATTAAAAAGAAACATGTGTATAGTTTCTATTGCTTCTTTTTAATAAAATACTAATTTAAAAAAATAGTGACTAATAAAATAATCTAATTTTTAAATTGTATGTAAATATTTTACTTACAACATTTATAAATAAATCAATAATTACATATAATTTATTGTATTTGTAAAGAAAGAATTGTGATCTAATTCTTATTTAAATCAACATAATTTTTGTCATATAAAATTATTGAATCTATATATTTATATACAATATTTACTGTCTGCAATCCCATTTATTTATTTAAATGTATATAGTCATCCAAATGTAACACCTAGATTTGTGTTTTATTAAAAAGAAATATATTCACATGTTTCCCTATAAACCACACTATACACATGTTTATTTTTAATAAAACACAAATCTAGGCGTCACATTTGGATGACCCGATATTTTTCTCTTTTTCTCTCTTTAACTCCCTCTCTTTCCATATATAATGTAATTATTATTATTTTTTAAGAACTGTGCGAATTTATTGTATTTTTACATAAATAAATTATTATCCCAATATTACAAAAAAATAAGTGTTAAATAATTACTTATTATTATTATTTTTGTTTATAAGCTGATACACATTTCGATGGTGATTTCATCATCATTAGAGGGATGTGTTATAAAATTTACAAACATTTTTAGTATCTTGTGGTGTTGTGGTACTAATTTATTTGTGTTAATATAATTATTAATTATATAAAATTAATATAAATAAAAATCGAAAATCAAACAATTTCTGATGATTAAGTATATATAAAGAAATAATAAATTTGTAGCATTATAAATCAATTTTTGGAATCGATAAAAATAATAAAGAACTTCAAATAGAAATAACATTATTATCCTGATAGATAGAAGTCGATTAATTGAAAATAAAGAAAAGTTACTGGATTTTTTTTTATTATTTAGAAAGAAATTATAAAAAAGCATAGATGAATTTGAAAATTAAGTAAACATATTTATTGTATAAATAATTATAATAGTTATTGAAAAAATAATAAAAATTTGGAAAAAATTAATCAGAACCATTTTGATTGCAGTTATCTGAGAAAAAATTTAATTAGAAGATAATTTTCTGAAAATGGATGTAGATTATATATTCATATATATATATATATATATATATATATATATATATATATATATATATATATTTGTGTGTATGGTGGGGAGGGGTGTTATATATATATATATATATATATATATATATATATATATATATATACACATACATATGTGTGTGTGTGTGTATTACATAAAAAATATTTGTTTTTATATTTTGACTAATTAGTGTATGCTTTAAATTGATAAATGCTTTTTTATAATTGGAATGCGTTCATTACGTAAATAACTTACAAGTCATAATTTTTTACTGTTGCTTGAAACTGAGGGGAACTGATTTTCGTTTGTAATATATTATAGTCAAGTTCAGTTATAAGTACATAAATCTGAAACGTTTTATTCCTTCTGACTTGTTTAAAACGAATTTTATTTGAATTAAATATCTGTACAGTATATATATTATATATATATATATATATATATATATATATATATAATTTTTTTTGTATGTGCAATTAATAATCAAAAATGATTTTGATTGGTTTACGAAATTGATATATTTTTTTCATACACATGACTATCGTATATTACACATAATTGTAATTATATTTTCATTTTTGAATTATTTTATATCAGATAATATTAAAAATAAATTATTTTTTTAATCACTAATTTAATATATATATTTCATATGTTGGTCTTTAATATTTTTTTTTACATATATATAAAAAAATAATTTAGATCAAACTGTAGTAGATTTTGAATAATAACTTCTTCCTTGGGTTCATACAAATGTATTATTCCCCCAACACCACAAGATATAATAAAATGTTCAATAATCTCTTATTATTCACTTTGTTGTTTTACCAGAGGATTGTGTCACACAATGCTTTGGCGATGATGACATCGCCATCGAAATGTGTATTAGCCTATTTTTGTTATAAACAATAAAGTGAACAATTAATGATTATTGAACACTTTATAATATCTTATGATATTGGGGATAATAATTTAACTGCTTGAAAGTGAATTTCTCCCAGTTTTAATATAAATATTAATTCTTCCAAGGATATTTATATATTTTATAAAATGATCGCAAATTATTCATGTGGTTATAAAAGTATTTTTAATTAAAATAAAAATGACAGAAAGAAAAAATCGGTTAGTTAGACTAAGACCATTATTCAGACTATTAAAAAATAGGATCCAGGGACTACATACAGATTTATTCAGACGTTTAAATAGGTGATACTGCACATATATGTTTTAATATTTTAACGATAAATATTAATCAAATTCTAATTTTTATGGAAAAATTTATAAAGTTTATTTAGAGTTATTTAGTATTTTTAAAAAAGTTATGGTATCACAGATTTTGAGGACCATTATATTAAAAATTAATAGAATAAAATAAGAAGTTTTAATTTTTTATTAACAGCCCGGTCACACCTAAACATGTATTTCGTATTGAACTATTATAAGTCCGTTCACGCGTTAACGCGTGTTTCGTTGTATGAACTTTTGACGCCAAAAAATATATACAAGCTATATTTTTTCCAAATTCTATCAAAAGACGGTGGTGTATTTAATGAAAATATTGGTAAATTATAAAAGTTATGAAAAAAAATTTCAGATATTTTAAATAAAGTAATCTCTATCCCTAGCAAAGTTCTGTTTTTTGGGAAGAAAATCGAAATTGGTTCTCTTATTTTTTTTAACAACTTCTGTATATAGAATATATACTTTATGTAATTTATCATATTTATATTTCTTCTAGATGTTTTTTAAGCTAAAAAGTGTTTTTTTTATAATAAAGTAAGTTTATTAAGAAGTATATCTTTTTTGTACTTTTAAAGGTACACTACAGATTGAAAACCACTATTATATTTACATATATATATATATATATATATATATATATATATATATATATATATATATATATATATATATATATGAATCGAACCCTTTTATAGGCAGATATGAAATTTTATTTCAAAATGTTTATTGGTTTAAGAATTACATCGATTTTATGAGAAAGTTATTTTTTTGTGAAATTTTCCGGACTCCAGATGAAGTCTAGCGCGAAATACTGCGAACCGTAATGTGTTAATTATTTATATATTTTTGATAATTATATGTATTTTATTTAAATATCTTGTGATATATAAACATTAAAAAATATATACACATGTAAATACAAAAATATGAATGGTGGCTGTCAATGATTTTCACATTATCTCTTTATGCGTTTCAAACGTTCGTTCAATTTTTCAAGTGCCATTTACGATTCAAGCACTAAATTCATATTTGTCCCTAACAAGAATGACGCCAATGAAACTTTACACATTATACTATATCTCCCGCACACACACACGCTGTTCCTGTAACCAGGAAAATATATAGCGGGGCACAGCCTTAGTTTAATTAAGGTAATTAGTTCAAGTTTCCACCTTTGTCTAAGTGTAAGTAGTTGTGTAACGAATGCATATGTGCGGTTACTACATAAGCCTGACACCTGAATTATACAGACAAATCGAAACAGTCCGAACGAAGTGTTTGCTGTAATTGGTTTTTATGTGATATATTTGAACTATCTGCAAACTATTTATACGACTCCCCCACGTGAGATGCCCTCTCTGAATCGGATTTTATACCGAAATGGAGTTGGAATCATCTACACCATTCTATGTTGTATTTTATAAAATGTATAATGTATTTGTTTATATATATATATATATATATATATATATATATATATATATATATAAAGAAAAAATATTATAACTATTTTTCTCAACATAATTTTAACTAGTTATAAATTAATTATTATTAGTATTTTTAAAATAGATTAAAAAATAAATATCGAGTATAAAAATATATTATTTATTACCTAGTAGAATATTAATGATGAATGTACGTTAATTATTTATATATACATACAGCAGAGTTTTTATAAAAAATAATTATGGAAATTTTGAATTTTATACATATTTTGTTATGTAAGTGACAAATTAAAAATTATTTTTTTTAAATATAAAATTAGAATATAATTAAATCATTTATTAAACTGCAATTTTTTCTTGAAGTTTTATTTAATATTAAAAGAAATATTTATAAAAAATATTATACATAAATATTTTTATTTATATATATTTTGTTGTAATATACTGTTTAGTACTGTTTTAAGATTTTAAAAATTAGTTATTTTTTGTAAAGTAGAAATATATAAAAATCTATTTTTATTTTTTCTTTACAATATGAAAAAATTAATATCTAATTCAATTTTATTATATTTAATTTTTTCGATTTTTTATACTTTTTTTAGAAATAAAAAATATTTAAATTAATGAATGGCTACAGGTATAAATTGGTTTTCAATATTGTACATATTTTATAGAAAATTTAAGTTGAGATTTAGGTAGTTATTTACTATTTTTTTTTTAAAAAAATTAAACCCTAATTTATAATTTTTAAAATATATTTTTCAATTTTTCTTCATGCTCTGAGATAATTTTTATTTTATCGTTTTAAAATAACTTTAAACCGAGTTATATCTATTTTTAAAAACAATTTTAAAATTTTTGTATTTGATTTTTTTCCTTATTACGCTATTTTATTAATGATTGTTACAATAGTATGGCTCAAATAAGATTAAAGAAAAATAAAGAATTGTAAATGATTATAAAAAGGAAATGTATGTCAAAACACATCAGCCTCATTTGGGCTATTATATCAAATTGTCATTGATTAAAAGTTAAGATTCGTGTTTAGATTTATTGACCATATATATAAACAATACAAATTTAATTATAAATCATTTTTTTAAAACAAACTCAAAAATTTAAATGATCTTATATATTTGAAATTAAGTTCAAACTATTTTTTTAACTGTGAATTTGTTGTCATATTTTTTCCTATTATTGTTCAATTACTGATGTTGTTTCTCTATATCCGGATTTAATCTTCAAAATATTGCTAGGTAAATAAATTTCGAATTTTTGAAAATTTATTCAAGATTAAAAAGTTAATATTTCTGTACATGACGATAATTTATTTGTTGAGATAAAAAAATTCACATTTTCAAAAAATAAATTATTTATAAATGCTTTTAATATAAAGTAACTTCTAATTAATTGACAAGGGTAATAAATTAAAATTAAATTTGCATTATTTTCCTATTTGAATTTAAACTTAAAGAGATTGTGGAGAAAAATTATAATATTAATATAATTTTCAGAATGGTATAGCTAATAAAACTGACTAATAAAAATATTAAATACACAACTTTTTGAATCTTTTCAAAAAAATTAAAATATTAATAATTATTTTTTTGTACGTAGAATGCATACGTCTCATGCTGAATTTTCTTTGATATTTTCGTTACTTAATATGAAAATTATTAAATATGTTATCAAATTACATATTTATGTCTAATTATTTAATATAGTGCAATTATCATAGGGTGGGTCACATGGATTCAAATTGCAATCTGTTTAAAATTTTATTTGTATTTTAAAATTTCATTAAAATCAGTCATTTCTATGCGAATATTTAAAAAATAAAAATAAAATGTAAAACTGCAATCATTTATAATTTTTTGCTTTAAAAGAAAAGAAAAATGAAAAATGAAAAAGCACATACATAGAAACATATTGAAAATTAAATCTGTATAGTATTAGAAAAATATTTCGCCATCGTCTCGATGTATTATTAAAAATTGAAATGTATAAAAAATTCAGATTGGAATAAATGAAACAGACATTATTAAACAACTGTTTAAAAAAAGTTCTACTGTAAATTTTGAAAAATCCATCGCACGGAAATAAAAAGAAAAATACGTAAAAAGGCAACTCGTCACGTATTAAAATACCAAATAAAATACACATAGAACAAAATCCATATATTCTAATTCGAGAAAATGGAAGTATGGGAAAAAAGAGAGCGTAGAGAAAATATAACGACGACATGCGGCGCCCACAAGCTGACATGGCCGACGTTCGTCGGTTACTACGACGGAACGTACATCCAGATAGAAACCACTGCAGCCGACGGCCTGTGTTTGCTTAGTATTGTTGATCTTTATGTATGAACGGATATCTGCACGCGTCGATTGTTTTGTCAGAGTTTTAATGCATTTTTTATGAGATAAATGTTTGTTAAAGCGGTTTTTGATGAGCGTGTAATTTTTGATATTTTGTGCCTGATTTTAATTTAATATAGGTTTTTCGCTTCAACAGGGGCGATGTTTCCGAGAACTTTTCCCATATATATATATATATATATATATATATATATATATAAGCTTTTTCATTGGCCAATAAGTTTCAAAACTCTACACATCATGCACACACACACACATACATATACATACGTATATACACACATACACATTAATTTTACGCTTTTAATAAAAAGATACATCAAATTTCATTTAACATTGGTTTTTGTCAGGATTTTACTTAATTTACTTGTCGTTATTGGTACAATATATTTAATAAAAAAATATAAAAATCGGTTTTAAAAAGTCATATAAAATATGTCGTTAGATGAAAACTTGTGTATATTAATCAAAAATAATTTAAAGATTCATTAGTTTAAGATTTTGTACAATTATCTGTATTGCAAATAAATATATTATATATATTTTCAATATTAATAATTTGTAACGTACAGTTACGAATAATTTTTATGAATAAATATATGTACATACATATGTAAAAACATAAATTTCAACAATGTTGAAAAAATTTTTAATTTCAGATAAAAGACAATATCTTTCTCTCTCTCTCTCTCTCTCTATATATATATATATAATGATTCCATCGCAAAATTTATGCCATTATTCTACTCCGATAGTGAACAATTAACTCCGAACTTCAACGATTGTGAGTAAACATCATTCATGAGTATATCACAAGAAAATCTAGTAAATCTAATGGAGGGCGTACTCCTCCAAGGTGTTGGATAGCGTAACGAACAGAGGAAGGAGCTCCCTGGTATATATATATGTATATATATATATATATATATATATATATATATAAATATAACTGTATATAAGGGAGTAAACCCTTGAATAAAAAATCTTTATTAAAAATCCGCCTGTTTATAGTTTTTTATTCCCAGGTTGCAATGAACAAGACAAGAAATGGCTTTCGAACAGTATATAAAGACATATAGCTGGCGTGATGGGGTCACCTCCAGGAAAGCTAACTATACTTATATAATTGAAACAAACCCGCCAAGATACGCAACATAGGGTCAAAAAAATGTAATAGTTTCTTTTATCTTTTTATTAAAACATAAATTTAGGCGTCACTTTTGGATGACCTTATATATATATATATATATATATATATATATATATATATATATATATATATATATATATATATATATATATATATATATATATATTATTATATCCAAAAGTGACGCCTAAATTTATGTTTATATACATATACATATATATATATATATATATATATATATATATATATACATACATACATCACGAAATATCAAGAGAAGTAAATCCGGGGTTTTTGAAAATTTTCCCACATTAAGATAAAAGACAAACATAAACATACGAAAACAACTAAAAGAACATATGAAAACATATGATAAGTAACAGAGGTGGTTACGAGAAACCTCCATCAACATCGAAGAATAGAAAAAGAAATAGGAAATGACATCAAGAAAATTTGATACCTAAAAAAACAAATATATACAATAGATTACAAATCCAATTTTTCTAAAATATGTTTTATTTTCTATAAAATAGATAATACTAAAAATTTTTACTAGAAAAGTAATATTTCTATCATAAATAATCGCGGTGTAAATAAAAAAATGAATTATATTCAGTTTTTTAAAAAATCGATATTTTTGTCCAAAAAAACCACGACCTATAGTATGGAAATTTTGTCAAAAAATCGAAAGTTTTAAAAATGAATTATTTTGAACTAAAATCATAAATTATGACGTATTTTTGACGAAAACATCAATTATTCATCAAAATAATGTCATATGGCACATTAAAAATTTTTTTTGGGAATTTTCGACTTTGTGTATGAAAAATTAAATTTTTCATAATTTCGTCAATAATGAAAAAAAATGGTTATATTTTTTATAAAAAATGTTGTCTTTCAAATAAATTATGTTATTTATAATTATTATGTGTGTTTAATTAATTAAAATAATTTTTATGATAAAAATATTTTAATTTGTATAATCGTTCATAATGATTTTTTTTTTAAAAATAATTTTTCGTTTTTGAAATAATATATAATACGTGATAATATTCATTTTTGCTAGAAATACTATATATTTGTACTAAATAATCGTTGTATAACAAAAAATATACAAATTTCATTTTTTAAGAAATCGAAATTTTTGATTTAAAAAAATCACGACCTATAATATGGAAATTTTGATAAAAAGTTAAAATTTACACAATTGATTTCTTTTATTCTAAAATCATAAGAAATGATAAATTATTGATGTAAATAATATTTATTTTTTCGAAATATCAGTAGTTGTTGAAGAAAATACATTTTTTGAATCCTTGATTTATTACATCTACATTAAATTTTATTTTTGTAAGTTGTTCTTTCTTCAAATTTAATTTAAGAAAATCAGGTCATATAATAAAGTAACACACACACATGCATATATACATATATATATATATATATATATATATATATATATATATATGTGAGTATGTATGTATATATGTATTATTTACAATAAAATTAACTTTTTTATAACTTTATTGAAAAATTATGGATAGTAATATTTTGAATGACAGAATTATTAAAAATAATATTTCGCTACTTTTCATTACTCTAATAAAAATATTTTTTTCCTATTTTACACATTTTAAATGCTGTTTTCATCGAAAAGTTATTTAACATAAACAGAATAACTAATATTCTATATTGAACATTTCTAAATTAATTTTAACACTAAAATAAAGATCTTTAATTTACAACGAAATCAAATTTCTGATTTATTTTATTAGTATTGTATACATATGACACATACATACTTTTATGTATACATGTATATATATATATATATATATATATATATATATATATATATATATATATATATATATATAGAGCGGATATTTGGAAGAAGGGTAGGTAGGTAATTATTTCATCATTACAACCCCAGTTAGCAAAGCGATCAATCACCGTCAATTCGGCATATGTAGTCGTTTCAGGCGGGATAACAACCAGCGGCCGGGAGGATACAGACTTTCGTGCTCCCTTCCGTAACTTACTGATTGTCTTCTCTTGTTGTTGTCCCGTGGCTTGTTGCATGTACTGTCTAATATAAACTGATATATATATATATATATATATATATATATATATATTACACGTGCGCTTGTTAGTTTGATAAAATTAAGACATGTGTGTTTGTTTTTTAAAACTGAACTGAAAATGGAATTATGTACTATTGTATTACATTTGCTGGATCATTTTAATTAATTTGAAAGTTTGATAATACTGTACTCCGAATTTATCTCTCTCTCTCTCTCTCTCTCTCTCTCTCTATATATATATATATATATATATATATATGTATCTATATATAAATATATATATTTATATATATATATATATATATATATATATATATATATATATATATATATATATATATGTAAAAATAATTTTTGGCTAAATGAAATATTTTTATATTATAGATAAATGCATATTCAAAAATTTATTAAAAAAAATTGATTTTGTTAATCAATATTACATTACATATAAATTTTTCTTACTACACGTAAACTTCAGGTATTTTCTGTCATTTTGTTGTTCACAATGTTTCATTTTTGTTTTTCTACTAACAATTATGAATATTTATTTAAGTAACTTCTACAAATTTTTCATTCAATTTTATACCTTGAGATAAACATTATGGTCTCTCATTTATTGTATATACAAGTTAATATATAATAATGTCTAGATTTTTCAATCCTTAATTGTAATAATTAAAAGAAAATATATATACATGTTATTTTCTTTATTACTGTTTGTATGTCTTTTTATATCATTTTTTCCCTTAATATATTATTTTCATTCAAGAGGATATGCCTCATTTTTTAATTTTTGATATTTTTATAAACTTCTTTATTTTTCTATAAATATAGCTTCTTTCTGTTCAGAATTTCATTAATAGGTAATTTTTCGGTTTCTATTAAAAATTGGTTTATTTTCACATTCAAACACTTGCATTATGTTGGAATGTGTTTATTACTTTCCTTTTAATCATTATATAGGGTCATACAAATGTCACGCATAGATTTGTGTTTTATTAAAAAGAAAAATGTGTATAGGATGGTGTATAGTGACACATGTGTAAAGTTTCTTTGTTTTTGTTTTTCAATAAAATACAAATCTAAGTGTTACATTTGGATGACCATTTATACACACACACACACACACTTCACACACACATATACACACACACACTTCACACACACATATACACACACACATACACACACACACACATATATATATATATATATATATATTTTAATTTCAACACATTGGATGCCGATCTAATATTATAAGACCCACCCAAGGCGCCAACATGAAATTGTTATTATGCGATACATATGGCATCGTTGGTCACCGGTGACCTCCATGGCATTCAACGTGTTAATTAAAAAATAATATTGTAAAAAACAAAGTACTTTTAATTTAAATTCTTAAGTTAGGAATATCTTTAGGTATGGTCAATTTATCTAGATTATCATTTATATATATATATATATATATATATATATATATATATATATATACATATATATATATACATATATATATATATATATATATATATATATATATATATATATATATATATACACACACACATATGTATGTATGTATGTTTGTGTGTGTGTATATGTGTGCGTGCATCCTAGAACATAATTGCAATACCTAGAACATAACTACAAAGATCACTAGCAACCCTTAAGTATTTATAAATAGATGTTTGCTTAATATCTTCGGATCTGAAGAAAAATTGTTGAAGTGATCGCGAGATAAGCCAATCATTTATAAAATCAAGAAGATAAAATGAAAGTAGATTGCTTTCACTTTATGAAAATACAATTGTTATAGAGTCCCCATAGAAGGAAAAACGTAGGAGATGGAGGGTGTTTTGAAAGAAGAACATCGAAGATGTTACTAAAATGGAAAAAAGATTAGAGTAGAACTGAAAACCTTTGTTCATAAGAGGGTCTGTTAATGGCGATTCGTTTAAACCATTTGTTTTATATAAGAGAAAAGGGACGAAAAAAAATAATATTAAATATATATATATATATATATATATATATATATATATATATATATATATATATAATAAGTATCTAATTTATATTTGATGTAATTTTTCGAGCATTCAGATGTAAATGTGCCAATTTATTCTTCGATTTATTTCGAAACAACACATACAATAAAATACAATAATTGATAAACATATTTCCTTTTGTGCGTTTATAATAAACGACCGAACACATTACAACGCAATGATGACAAACGATATATAAATCACTGACAATGTGTGTAGAAATTATTATATCGGTTACACGAGGGGGCCGGAGCCTGTGGGAATTAAAATAAAATAAAGAACGGGGGTTAGGATCGACCAGACCGGCAACGCACAGCAAAGCACCAGCTGTGACGAACCGATCTTCACTTGTTAACGCACCCGACGCAACAATGAAGGTCGTGGCTTGCGGACCGTTTTTATGTGATTTTCTGTGTCGTCGTCGCCGCTAATTCACATAACATTCACAAAACAAATCGGTCCGCGTATACATTATCGTTCTTTACAACTTCGACGCCTCATTAAAAAATCATTTATGTGGCAAATATTTTTTTTGTCGTTTAGATTGAGCTGTACAGTGTTTAATTGATTGGTTGGAGTTACAATCAGTACCCGTGTTTCGTGTATGGATTTTAGTTTATCGTTCGACAACGATTCCGCATTGAATGTACAAATATCGTTCGCGTTTATGTCAAATCGATGAACAATAAACAAAACGTTTGTTCTTTTAAACGAGTTTTCATTGAATAGAATACAAAGCAGTCATAAGTAGATTAAAAAATGAATATTTTTTAATTAACTGAAATTTTAATCATTGTACCATTTTTTTTAAAATTTTATAGAATGAATCACTTTTATCATCTAATTATTATTAATATTTTATTTTGAATAAAAATTATTTTATTTTTATTAAATTAAATTAGAAAAGTTAATAACTCTTCTTTTTAATAAATTTCTTATAAAAATTGTTTATATAACATGACTTTGTAAAATATTAGTTAAATAATTTTTCTTCATTAGTCAGATTTAGTAGTTTGTTTTCAAACAGACTAATTTTAGTCATATTAGTCCTCACTAACCATAAATTATTAGTGATTAGTATAGATTAATTATTAGTCACTGTTTGTTTAAAGCGAAAAAATTTCTGAGAAGAAATAGAAAATGTGAACATTTCCATCATTAATTTGTACCTTTTGATCCTCACATGTATATTCTAAACCTTAAACTAATATTACATTCAATTCAATCTTAGACTCTCTTTGTAGACTGTTGATTGGTTACTTGTCTATTTGAAGAAAATTCACTATTCAATATATTTTTTATCATCGGTCAAAATGACTGGTTTCAAAATTACGCTAAGGAAAATGGAAAATAAAGTAATGGGGTTACTATCACTACCATTTATCATATGTAATTTTAATGTTTAAGTGAAAAATATAATTTCTTATCATTAGAAGCTCTTTTTTTATTACTGCTTGAACTAATTGATTCAAAATTATAAATACCAACTGGTCAAAATAACCGATTGATAGAGATAGGTTTATGTCAATTCGTGGAATATCTAGTGTTAAATTCAAAAAATAAAATGGTTACTTAAACTGTCTTTGACTAATGATTAATTATTAAACATTATTCAGACTAAAAATGTAATTGACTAATTCAAACATTTTAAACAAATGGCTGATTTAGTCATTAATAACTGATTAATTTTAGATTAATCGTTAGTTATAGAAGATTTGTGAATAAAAATAAACTTGTAGTCATAAGTCATTTTTCTAATTATGATTTCATCATAATTATTAGTCATATTTTTTGATGAGATTTTTCCAAATTCTGCTTATAGTGAAAATTTATTTATTTATGAAATCTAAAATAATTTAGATAATGAAGTATTGAAATTTATATATAAAGCCTTTTTTTATTAAAAAAAATTGCATTATTTCTTGCAAAATTAATTATACATTTTTTAGTAATTAATAAGTTACAAAAAATAATTTGTTCATATATTTGTTTTTTTTTTAAAAAAAATTCATCTAAATTTATAAATAAACGAAGATTAATTTTAGTATTAATTAGTTTTCCTTACTCAAAATTTAAAATGTCATGAGAAAAATGTAAAATAATTGAGTTATGAAACTCAACCACACCTATTTTCATTAATAACTGATTATAAATTTAAATTAGCAATACTTTTTCTTATAAAAAATCAACGAAATATTACAGAAAGTGTTTTAGACGACTACGGTCATTTTTTACGATCCTAGTTCTAATTTTCACATATTGTAAGGTTTTTTTTATTAAACCACACTACTGAGGGACAAATGCCTTTTATAGACATTTTATTAGAGTAACACTCGTTGCAATTACTATTACACTATTCTGACTTTAGCTTCATTTAGGACCTTTTTAGAACAATGCTTGTCTGCTAGCAGGAAAATCTGTGCGTAAAGGACCTTATTATTCTAAGCAGTGGCGTCGATAATAATTTCGTTTTTTTTTTGCAATTACAATTTTTATAACAGTTGTTGAAAATGTTTTATTTTTTTTAAAATTATTATTATTGTATCTGGAATTTGGTTAAATGAGATTTATTTTAATTGTAGGTGATTATATAATATTTGGAATGATTTTTGATCAAGTTTAATAAATTAATAAAATATTTTTTTAAAAAAATACTATTTCATTCTGTAATTTGTATGAACCAATAAATAATTTTTATTTGAAAAATAATAATTTTTCAAAATTGTTAAAGAATGTGATGCTAAAAATTATAATCAGTTTATTTAATAATTTTATTTTGTATAAGGATTAGTCGGAATTTTTTTCTGTTATTCTTTAATGGTCTTCAAGAAATATAAACAATATTAAATCTATTAAATGTTTTAGATAAAAATGTAGTTAAAAATGATTTGAATTTTTATTTCGATTTGTAATAAATTCCAACATGAAAATACTTTATTTTAAATTATTTATTTTTATTACACTATATGAGGATTTTATGCCAGTAGAGAAATATATGCTATTATTTAATTTGTTTATATATACCTAGTGTTATAGTTCAACGTATGCATTACATTTTCCTTGCATATAAATCAGTACGGTCAGATGAATTCTATAAAAGGACCTCTGATAATTTATTCAAATTAAGGACGAATGAACATAATGAGCGTCGTCAGACCGTGTCGCACCCAACACTAGTGTTACAGATCGAATTTGCTTCTACTTCTCTTTTCACACATCATTTAATCAGATGTACAGATATACACATTTCATAAATACACTTGTTACAAATAAATTAATAAATCCGCGACAACATCTGACTCTAATTTTACAATTATTTCACTCCATATGACGCATTACTTCACGCTACAATAAATACGAAGGGTTTTAGATCCTAACGGTATGAGCACTGTAGAATCATCGGAGGGTGTTTCTGCAGCCCGCCTATTGTTATTAGATAAATTATAGTACTCAAGTAATATGTGTATATATATATATATATATATATATATATATATATATATGGGTAGGATATTTTTTTAACAAAAAAAATTAGGGAAGATTCCTTTAACTTATAAATATCAAAATTTTTCAAAATATAATTTAGACTTTTAAATATAGAATAAATTAAAGTTTATTTTATATAATATACATTTTACTATTATTTTTTAAAAAAAGAATATACTCAATAATTTAAGTTCTACCAAATCAAACTAAAATATATTTTTTGCTTATATTATTTGATTTTTTTTGAAGTGAAACTTCTTTAGCGGCGTTTTTCGGAAACAGTTAGAACGGAACGCTGCATTGCATCAGTTCATCGGCGCGTCATTTGAAAATGTCTCCTTGGTCTATATCAAAACACAAACACCTACCTTCACTGGATACTGGTAAAATATCTTAACAGATAACAGACCACATCGACTCATTATCTCATTTACTGTAAAATTTATGTGTATGTATAATTTAGATTAAAAATTTTATTTGAATTTAAATTTGTATTGAATGCTTACAGTAGAGAGAGAAAAATGTAGTTGATGCCCATCACGCATGCGCACTCTTTTAACATGTGATTAGATATCTAAGCTATTTTAATGCAGGCAATCATTGTATTTTTACTATTTGAATGATTTCATTATTCTGTTTAGTAATTTTTATATACAATTATTTATTGTTAATTGGGTTTAAATAAGAGTGTTATTCAATGTGATAAAATTGATATTTTTGGTAAGTATATTAGTTTTTATAACCTCATCATAATATTAACCTCAATAATCATAAAAATAAGTCAATTAAATCCACGCGGTATTAAAAAATTTAGCAAACAACACGAAATTGAGGGAATTGGCACGTATACCAATATATACAGTATATAGTATTTTATAACATTACGTACATACTATTTATCAAATAAAAGAAATACTATTAAAAACACGTGGTGTTTAAAAATTATCGAAACCTATACAATTTTGAGGTTACTTGTTGTTTTATTTTTTGTAGCAATTTCTTATAATAACTTTAATAATTATAATTATGATTCAATTATTGTACACTTTTATCAAAAAAATTTATATTAAATTTATTATGAATTCTTTCTTCTTAGGTGTTACTGTAAAGATTTATTGAATTTTATTTTTACTTTAGACTAAGATAGTAATCACTTTTTATGTAGAGTTCTACATATTTATTTTCAATAAGCATAAACTATTATTAATAATGTTCAATATTAAGCAATTATTATTAAGTTTTATTAGTTCTATAATTTGTTTAATTTTATATCTCCTTATTTAAGTAACTACCATTAAAACGTGTTAATATATAAAAAAAGTAATCAATTCTTAATTATTAGATATTCAAACATTGATAATAAATAGTTTTTACCAAGTTTGTGAAACATAAATGAATGCAATTAAAATATTATATTTATAACAACTTACTGTCTAAATATTTTCACTATTGATTGAATTCGTTTTTTTTTTTAAAAAAAATTATGACAATTTAGGTAATACGGAAAATCGAAATATTTTGTTACATATAAACAAAAAAACGTTTGTCCCAAAAATGGGACAAACTTTATCCTAAAAGTTGGACGAACTTTTGCCTCGAACATGGGGCAAAAAATTGCCCTAATTAAAGCAAACTTGCCCCAAAATTGGGGCAAACTTTGCCCTCAAAATTGGGGCAAACTTTGCTCCAAAAATTGGGGCAAACTTTCGCCTCAAAAATTGGGGCAAACTTTCGCCCCAAAAATGGGGGCAAACTTTTGCCCCAAAAATTAAGGCAAACATTTGCCTCAAAAATTAAGGCAAACTTTGCTCAAAAATTAAGGCAAACTTTGCTCAAAAAATTGGGGCAAACTTTGCCCCAAAAATTGAGGCAAAGTCTTGCCCCAAAAATTGGGGCGAAGTTTGCCTCAAAAATTGGGGCAAACTTTTGCCCCAAAATTTCCTCAATATATATTTTTACAATTATATATATATATAATTGTAAAAATTTAATTTATTTAAAACATCAATTTTTACTTAAATTTTTATCCCTTGTATTTACCGCTTCTCTTCCTACTACATTTCTTCATTTTATTACTTGCTTTATTCTGAAGAATTTGTTCATCTACGAGTTTTAGGCATACGCTTGTCCGTGTACCTTTTGATTACTTTATTGAAAAGAAGTTTCACTTCTGGCATGTGTATATGAGTACACATATCCTTTTTTATTTGATTTTTATGTATTAGAATTCTTAAAATCTTTCAATTAAAATCCCTGTTTTATTTTTACTCACTTTATATATTATTTCATGTATTATTTTCTCTGAAATATATAATTAATTATTTGCTTATTTATTTAGGTGTTATTTTAAATAATTTACATGATTGCATCAACATTTTTTTATTTTTGTATTTTCTTATACAGCCTACATATGGGTTGTAAATAGTAAAAAATGAGACATAGTTCATAATTAATACAAATGAATTTGTATCCCTTACTCCATTTTCACAACAATGAAATGTGCATTAGACTATTGTTGTTATAAACAACAACGTGAACAATAAGTGATTATTGAACATTTTATAACATATTGTGGTATTAGGGGTGATAATTCATTTGTGTTAAAGTGAATTTGCCACAGTTTCAAAATAAACAGTATGTAATTTATAGCTTTTTGTGTTAATTTTTATGTAAAATGTTGATATAGAAGTGTGTAAAGTGAAACATAAGTAACATATCTTTAGTAATCCAGTAAGTGAAAGAGTGGTTGAATTTAGAAATAATTTTTGAAAATAATATTACATCACATTTCAATTTTCTAATGATAAAATAAAATGTGTAGAATATAATTAATATTTGTGTTGAAAGATTTTATAACATAAGTTATGACCATGATATTGTTATAAACAAACATGGTGAATAAGTAATTATTGAATATTTTTTAATATCTTGTGGTGTTTGAGGTGAAAATTTATGTAGGTTTAATGAAGTTTTTTATAGTTGAAAATGTTGGAAAAAAATTTAAAGACCACAATTTTTTTTAAATGAAGTTATTTTAGATGAAGCAAAAAAATAATTTATTTTATTTTATTTTTAATAATAATGAAAAATAAATAAATTTCTTTAAAATATTTATATATATTTTAATAAATATTTTTAGAAGTTTTTAAATAAAAATATAAATTAATATAATATATATATATATATATATATATATATATATATATATATTTAAATAAGAAATCATTAAAAAATCAATAATGCATTTAAAACTTCAGTTATATTTATCATTTAATTTATTTTTGTTTAAAAATAGGTTTTGTTAATTTTTAGTTAATAAATAAAAAAAATCGTTATATTGTTTTTTTATTAAAATATCGAAAAATCAAAATAATTTTCATATATTTAGATACTATAGTGTAGAGTAGCAACTTTAAAAAATATAGAACTAATTGAAAAAAAAATTTAATGATTTTTTAATAATTTTTTTATTTAATATTTTACAACCAAACAATATATATATATATATATATATATATATATATATATATATATATTATTTTTATATCAGCAACAATAAAAAAATGAAATTATTTACCTTCTATCATTTGTAGAAGAGTAATACAAAAAAACTTTTATAATATACTTAATTCCATTTTTACTTAAATATTTTCACATACGATGGTAATAAATTTTCGATATGTTTTTTTTTAATTTTTAATGATTGGTTAATTTTCTTAATATAATAAACAGATAATTTTCGTAAATTAATCTCAAATTTAATTTCCTCCGAAACAGCGAACACTGTTGAATAAGAAGACAATAGATTTGAGATTTTGCAATGTTAAAGGCCAATTTGCATACAATTACACGCTCACATATATTTGTATTGGAGGGTGGATACGCGTACTCATGTACACCGTTCACTCTACTAAATATAAAATCTATTTAAATTACTCGCGTCTATTACGTAATAGATAAAATGAATTAAGTCGAAATCTTTAATAGCTTAGTTTCTTGTACTTAGAGTCGAGGTCGTAGAGAATCCACTTTTCGAACTAGAAATGATTTATATTCACACATAATGATTTTTTAATATTGAAATGAATTAATAAAATTAATTTATGTATATTCACTTATTGATGTTTTTAATTTTGATTATATTTATAAAAAATATAAAAAATAAACCAAATTATTCTTTATTAAAATATAGAATCGTTATTTAAGAAACTGAATACTGTACGAAAGCATATCGAGCTACTGGCATAAATATTAAACATATTTTTGGCTGATTTCCTTGATGGACGAAACAGACCATAACATTTTTTTCGGATTGATGACATATCTTAAGTGGCAATGTTGGCATCTAAAATAATATTATTAAAGATGTATAAAAATTAGGCGAGTAACGTAAATGCTTATTAAAATATTTATAAATTAGTCTTTTTTTATCTATTTTCATTATTAAATTGACGTTGAAGGAATATTATTTTTAGTAACTTTATTAAATAATTTAAGCATAACTTAAATATTTTTAGGTAATATTAAAAAAGATATAAAGGTATTTATAGCACATTTATTTTTTTATATTTAGAATAGTGAAAAGTTATAATTTATGTATGTTAATTTCTAAATGTATTTTATTGGTGCATGTTTTTTATTAATTAAATTTTTATTGAAATTGATAGATAAATGATTGAATGAATTTCTTGTTAAATACTGTCGAATTATATGGTTTCAAAATTTTGGATTTAATATTTTATGCAGCGATTTAGATATGAAAATTTTTTTGAGTTCAAAGATATTTGTTTTTTTGCGATGAACATTAATAATCACATACACACACTTATATATATATATATATATATATATATATATATATATATATATATATGAGTGTGTTTGGATACAAAAAAAAATTAAAATTTTTTATCTCAAAACTATTCGAATACAAATTGATATGTTGTTTTATTATTAATTGTTCTGTTAAGTTTTAGTAAAAATGTTATATACTATTCTGTTCAGTTTTATTCCGACTATCGTCGATTCCGACTATTGTTTATATCCTTCTATTTAAAAAAGAATGGTACTCGGTCTCCACCTATGGCTTGATGTGAAAATTTCGTTTTCAAATTTTTCCGAGATTTACGGAAGTATAGGTTTTATAAAATATTAAATTAACAAAAAATGAAAACGATTGATTTTAGGGAAGTCTTTTTGAATTGACTTTCAGTCAGTCTTTACAGACAGATTTTCGGACGACTTTTCAGATGAATTTTCGAACAGATTTTGAAAAAAAATTCGAAAAGATTTTTGAATAGATTTTAGGACTTATTTTCGGGAAAAATGAATTATAATTGTATTGCTATTACATATATATATATATATATATATATATATATATATATATATATATATATAACATTATCTACACAGAAGCAACAATATAGCTTTTTAAACCACTAAATTACATTATCTAACTTATTTACATCATTAAATAGAAACAAATTTGAAGATCGACGAGCAAAGTGAGCAAGGAGATAGAGCCCACTGGTTTTTTAAAAAATATATTGCCAAAAAACAGAAATGATTTGAAAAATTATTTTATTTTTTAAAAATTATAAAATAACCAGGCTAAAAAGTTTTGATTTTTATTATATAAAGAAATCAAATATTTCTTATATTATATATAGGTTCATCCAAATATGACGCCTAGATTGGTGTTTTATTAAAAAGACATGTGTATAGTGAAATATTTGTATAGTTTCTTTTTAATAAAACACAAAACTAGCCGTCACATTTGGATGATCCTATATTTTATATGAGTTCATTAATGAATTTTATTTTTTCTTATTCAGAAGTTTATTTGCTTATTAGAAAAAATTATAATTTAATTCATTAATTGAATATTAAGTTGTGAAATATATTAAATTTCAATTATTATACATACACTGACACACACACGCACACACACACACATACATATATATATATATATATATATATATATATATATATATATATTTGCAGAGTACTTTTAAAATTCAAAATGCTATAATTAATCGGCTATATCTTTCAATTGCTTTGATCTATGTTTAATTTAACGATAACACTGTATAATATCTGTTTATGTATCTGATCGTTTTAAATTTCCATCAGACACTGTTAATTTATTAATTGATTAAACGATGTCGACTGAAGATTTCATATTGTCGATGTAAACGAACGACCCGATTAACTCTAATAGTACCAGCTCCATCGAAAAGATTTATATAAAACTTTTAAAAAGCATATAACATCATCCAATAGACTCTGTTCATTTACATTAATGTGTTTAGCGCATCAATTTCTCGGGTACGCTCCGGCCATTAGGCGGAAGTGTTTTCTTCAAGAGTCCACGAGTCCATATATATATATAGATATATATATATATATATATATATATATATATATATATATATATATATTTAAGTACGGCAAAACGCGGCGAACTGCCGCTGCTGCGCCGGCAAACGCTTTAATACGATCTCAATTTAGTTTAGTTCCGCTCTGTTTGAGTCGCGACGCTCCGGTCGCGTGGCAATCAATGCGACTTATTTCGATTTGAGTCCCAGAGAGACCGAGCGTTTTGTATTTGTCACTTTACCACACGCCATCGTTTCAACTTTCGGTCGACGGTGTCGTGGAATCGTGCTGTACATCCTCGTCCGTTGTTCGAGTCTCTCGTTCGACATGTCTCCGTTCGATAACCTCTTTTTCCCGAGTATCTGCTACGATACAATTTGTACAGAGTGTAGGTCTGGTTTACCAAGCGCATAATAGTTTTCTATTGCCTAGGTTGGTACTTATACGAGTTAAGCTATTTGCATATAAATACGACCGGTTTTCGGATTTCTGTCTGGCTGGTAGAGCGACGGATAGACGTACTATTTTGTGATATGTATTGTGCAGGAATTAGAGTATATGTCGAGAAATATACGATTTTGTATGGCAGTAGTGTTTGGAAAAAGTTCACATACATGCACACACATTTCTGTGAAATTGGTGTCTGAACGGTATTTATGTTCATTAATTTGAACAACTTTTTTTTGGATATTGAAACTAATGCTGTGAAAATGTAAAATGGTATCATTTTGTATTAAAAAATCAATTATACCTTTAGTTTATAT
Source organism: Neoneuromus ignobilis (assembly GCA_029203775.1). NCBI lineage: Eukaryota > Metazoa > Arthropoda > Insecta > Megaloptera > Corydalidae > Neoneuromus > Neoneuromus ignobilis. The sequence continues at coordinate 11,031,773 of CP092087.1, forward strand.
CTTATAATATCAAAGAATAGATATAATTTAAAATTACAAATTGAAAAATCTTATAATAAATCAAAAATATAATTGATAGTAGCATGAAACTGTTAACAACTATGAAATGTAAAAAAATAACTAATAATAATACATTTGAATAAAAAAAATATGGAATACTAAAGTCTGGGTTGAATATTGATGTACTCGTAAATTTCCAAAATTGTAGAATCCTCTATCTGAAACTTTATGAAATATTCATTAATTACTTATTGTTTATTTTCTCCTTCACTTATATTTCAATTAGCTTATTATCATCTTTACTGTATGCCTATAAAATTTAAATTGTTTTTATTTGAAAAGTTTCTGATTTTTGTCAGTAAATAAGCTAATTTATTTTTTAAAGAATATGATCAATTTTTTTACAATTTCAACTATTTTAACTGTATATACGTTATTTCCATTATAGTTTTGATGCATAAAATGGTTAAAGAAGATATCATTAGATAAAGGGGATAGAGATATGAAAAAAATGGAATGGAAGAGAAAGGCATTTGATCATTAGAATTGAAACATTTTGGAAAATACCTTCATCTATCAATAGGTAAAAAAAGGATCATCACCATCAACCACTTTCTATCCATTGCTGGAAAAAGGTTTTTTTAAAAATTTTCCATTTTAGACGATTCAACAGTTTTTTTCCAGTCCATTCTGACGAATTTTCTTATATTTTTTCTATTACATTTATCCATAGGTTTCTTCTTAGACTTTTTTATAATTAGGTTTTTAATTAAGCTGATGAATATATATATATATATATATATATATATATATATATATATATATATATATAAACTCAGGAAAGATTATTTTTTCTTATTTAAATTTTTTTAACAATAATAATGTTCAGCTTTGAAATTTTGATATATTAAAAAAAAATCAATGTCAAGTGGTTGTCTTCCTTTTTCGCTTTGCTCGTCAACCCTCCCTCCCATTTTTTTTCAACAATTTCAATAAGTTATAAAAATATTAGGTTTTGTGTTATGAAATTTCGGATTATTATATCGAAAATATTATAAAAATCTGACATTTCATATTATAAAACCTAAAAAAATGTTTAAAAAGTTATGGTTATGCTTTTGTGTAAACGATGTTTAGTTTAGATTGGTGATCTGATATATGGATTCAAATTTAATTCCAATACAATTAAAATTTATTTTAGTATACATATATATAAAACAGATTTTAATTTTTACCCACATTTAAAATCTCTTGCTAATAAAATTCAAAATTATTTTGTTCAAAAACCTGTTTAAAAATCTGCTCTAAAAATCTGCTTGAAAATCGATATTTTTTCTATTTTTTATTAACTCTGATATTTTATAAAATTTGTACTTCAATAATTTTCGAAAAACTTTGAAGGTATTTCAGAAATGGAATTTTCAAATAAATTTTTACATCATGTTTGGACGGACGACCGTACTTTTTCAAATAGACAGATTTTATTGTGATATCTTAATGACAACTTTTAGACTCTTTATCAATAAAATAAATTGTTTAAAAAAATAATCAATTAAAGGAGAGAAATAATTTGTTTAATGTCTATTATTACATTATTCATTTTTGCCATTATTTCAGTTTTGACTAAAATTAAACGTTTATTTTAAATTTATTACCAGAGAGTTCATGCACATGTATAAAATGTACAATTAAATTATTATCAAATTTAAAACTCATGTGTGTGTGTCTATATATATATATATATATATATATATATATATTACTGTTCAAGTGTTATGTTCCCACTGATTTTTTAATGATTTGAAAAAGTACCAAAACATTATTGTAATTGATTCTAAGAAAATATTAATGTAGTAGAAAATAAACATGAAAAGTATGACGAATGGCTTGAACCGCATTAAATCTAAATATTCAAATTAATATTTTATAAAGGTTATTTTATATATATATATATATATATATATATATATATATATATATATATATATATAATTTTTTATTCAGTTGTTCAATTATTTTTAATGGATATGAATTTATATTACTCATTAATTTTAATGTTTCATGTTTATATATATATATATATATATATATATATATATATATATATATGTTGAGTGCGTAATTAAGCGAAGAAAGAGTAGCAGCTATAAATATTACACTAATAATTCAAGCGTTCCGCGCAAGGACTTTTCTACAGTCACTGCACGGTACATTTACAGGACTAATTGCGGCTAAAATGTCTTCCACACATCGCTTAAGTCACACACATGTACGTTTGTCGTTGCGTTCAAGATGTGTCGAATTATTTCATAATTTGTGAACACCGTTACTTTGTCTTTCAATTAGTGATGCGACATCAAACGATGTTCGTTTAATATGCCGATAGGAACGCACGCGTGTGTGTATAACTTCTTCTATCTTTTTCGGTTTGAATAAAGACTATTGTTTATGTGGAAACATGCTAATTTATGCGAGAAAAGTTTCGTTTTATAGTCGATTAATAATTTAAAAAAGCGATGTTTATGAAATCATATCAAAGGTCGGCGACTACAAACGCGGCCATTGACGGGACGTGCGCTACTGAAACGTTTAATGTATCGTTTATTGCATGCAAAAATATTTTTATTCGTTTTTGAATGGTATTTAAATTTTCATATTTCATCGAATGTTTTATATATATAAAAAATGTTTGCTTATTTACGAGTTAATATAATCGTCTAGCTATGTTGATATTTCGGTGCACAATAAAATTTTCGAAAAAAATATATGTTTACTTATAAATATTAGGTGTACCCATAATGTCGTTTTACAAAATTTCCTCTTTGTAAAATGATTTTGAAGTAAAATATTCTTCGAGTGCAAATTTGACACCGAAAAAAACGACATTACCTATGTGTACACTTAATATATACATAGCTGGAATTAAAGTTGAATATTGCAGTAAAATACTTTATTTTGTTGTTTAAGATATGAAAATATAATTAAACTAAAAAACACATCTATTACTTACTGTTTTTTCAAAATGAATTTTTTTTCGTTACACTCAATAAATTCTAATCCTTTTTTATTTTTAATTCAAATAAGATTTTTTCTTACTATTCGACTAATAAAAACAGATTTTTTAATAAATTTCAGATGTGAATTACATTTTAATAAAATTTGGGATTTGTAAATGAAAAAATTATTTAAAAAGTAGATTAAAGTATTAAATACAAAAAAAATAATAAATATGATTATATAGGGTCATCCAAATGTTGAGCCTAGATTTGTCTTTCAATTAAAAAAAACTTTTGTATAGTTTCTTCTTAATAAAAACAAATTTAGGCGTCACATTTGGAAGACTCTCTCTCTCTCTCTCTCTCTCTCTCTCTCTCTCTCTATATATATATATATATATATATATATCAGTATGTGCATGTGTGTATGAGCATATTTATATATAATGTGAAATCGATAGGAATATGTTAGCAATTTGCATAGTTTCTCACTAACGATGAAAATAACTGTATGGCAAAAATAAAACAGCGAGTCCAATACCGCAGGAAATAGCGATTTAATATGCATTCATCTGTTTGAAATGTAACCCATATCGTCATTAGTGTTAATATGTGTGAATTGTGACATGAATGACGGCATTTCAAACGGCTACAAATGGTGAACATCAGATTCGAATCGTTTCGCTACTGATGTGTCTTATATGAATTGAGGATTCATAAAACTTCAATATATAGAAATCATTTTATCAGTGAAAATACATTCATACATACCTACATATATACATATGAGGGTCGTTTGATATGTATGGTAAATTTATTTATAGTTTAATTTAATTAAATTTTTCAATTTAGTTTTTACTTTTTTACCATACTTATCAAACGACCCTCATATATATCTATATATATATATATATATACAATTTTTAGATACCAATCATAATAGTTAAATTAAGACTAAAAGTAAATATAAAATTCATTAGGTCGTGTAATATGAAATGTCGAATTATTCAAAAAGAAATAAAAATTGATTTTTTAATTGAAATAAATATTTTATTAATCAAAATAAGTACCATTAGCTTGTATATACTCTTGCCAACGCATTTCCAACAAAAATATCTTCTTTCGAAAAAATCACAGTCTTTAAAAGACACAAAGTCTGTAAAAGTCCTTTAGACCTCATTTATATTACAAAAGGTCTTATTTCATATGTAGTGTTCCAAACTGCGAAATAAATGGTAATCTGTTGGTGAAAGATCAGGCTAGTATGGAGGATGCGGAAAAATCTCGTAGCCTAAGTCGTTCAGCTTTTGCAAGGTTATACATGCGGTATTTGTTATACATGCGGTCTTGCATTGTCGTGGAGGAGGATGGGTTTATGTCTGTTGGTTAATGAAGGGTTTATTTAGACATGTTTTCTATGCCTTTTTTTAATTTCCAGATAATATGACTGAGAAATTATTGTTCATCCAGGCCTCAAGAATGAATAATAAACGATACCCCTTGCAGTTCACCATACAATTTTTTAGCTATGTAGAGATGGCTTCAGTGTGTGTCCTGGGTGTTCACCACGATTAACCCACTGTCCTGATCGTAACTGATCCATTTTTTATCGCAGATTACAATTCGTCTCAAAAAGGGTGTCCTATTGTTCCTCAAATAAATCGAACTGCAAATTTCAAATCTTCACTGCAATTGCTGATTATTCAAATCATATGGAACTCACTTGTCGAACTTTTTAACCTTTTCCATATTCTTGAGATGGTTACTGATGGTTTCGCAACACTCCTCAAATTTTTCTGTGAGGGAAGATAATGTTCGAGAGGGATTAGTTTCCACTAGCGCTCGAAGAATGTCATCATCAACAAGGACAGGTGGTTTTTCGCAAAATTTATTATTTAAGTCTTCTTTTCCACAACGGAATTTTTTGAACCATCTTTGTATGGTGTGGTTATTAACGATACCATCGCCAAATACAGTGTTGATATTTTGAGTGGCATGTGTCGCCCTATTACCCAATTTGAATTTGTACAAAAAAACAATCCTTAATTCCTTGGTCGATACCATTATACAAAATTTCTGCAAAAATTACAGTTATCGAAAAAAATTTAAAAAAAGAATGGTAACTTACTAACAACTGTATGAACTTTAAATGAGCACAAAAAATTTATAACTTCTAAACAGAACTAATCACTTGAACGATTAACTTGTGACTGATGAGAAATCTGACATTTTGTATTACACGATATAATTTTGGAATAATTGATTAATTAAAAAGTTCTGTATGCTATAAACAAATAATAGAATAAAAAATATTTTTCAAAAAAAAATGTTACAAAAATAATGTTTATTTAAATTCATTTCCTATATTAATTAAAATATTAGTTTTTTTTAAAATATATATTTTACTATTTTTAATTGATTTTATGATTTTTAATGATATTATATATCACACTTTCATCAAAAAAATTTATATCATTGTTCTCATTTTATTTTTTTTAATTACTTTTTAGAAATGTGTTTCATATTGATATTTCAAAATAATTTTAGTAGTGTCTTATAATTTTCAGTAATAATAACTAATATATATGTATTGTGTGTGTGTGTGTAATTGATATTCATATGAATCAAATTAGTAAAGTATGTGGCCGTAAAACGTAGGTGGTCTTATTACACATTATTGAACATACATATGTTCTTGAGAATCCTGACCCACGATCCATCGTTACAAGCGGAACTAAAGCGAAGCAGGTGACTGCGATTGTCAACACAGGACAGCGTCTGTCGATGTTGACTGAACAACGACAGCATTATGTTTCCTTCGCCGCAGTCGCGTTTTAAAACTTAATTTGAATCTAATTTTGAACACTTTGATGCTCTTGATGGGTTAGGATGTAGTTAATTAAGCTTGTCTATCTCAGAAGCGACTGAGATGGCTGCTCGTCTATGATAGCCACGACAATTGTTGTTGCTTACTTTTCTTTAATATATTACACGTTCGATGACTGGTCAATATATCGATGGTAATGATCGGTTTTTTCTCCGAAAATAAATAAAAAATGAATTAACAAATATTGGCATACATAGAAATTGAACTTAACTGGAAGAAAAACATGTCCAATAAAATGTTTTTATTTTCATGTAGAAAGTAAATATACCAAAGAATTTTTTAAGACATACTATAGAGGTGGCCTAAAAAAGATAAGTGTTTAAATATATACGAGTATATTTACTTGCTTACTATTATTTACTATCCTTTAGTCTCATTTTGAATACCTGTAGTTAAAAGAAAAGAGAATATATGAATATTTAAATAGAAAATTGAGAATTTTTCTCTTTTTTTAATATATATATATATATATATATATATATATATATATATATATATATATATTATAATATCTCCCTTCCGCCTTCTGGTCTTTTGAATTTCGCAGATATGTATTTTAAAAAAAAAAAAAAGCGGAATAGATATATTTCTAACCTAATATATATATATATATATTAGGTTGGCAACAGACTTTTTAGACAAAAAAAAAAAAAAGCGGAAGGGAGATACTTGCCAACCTAATATATATATTGCCATCCAAGTGTGATGTCTAGATTTGTATTTTATTGAAAAGAACAAAAAGAAACTATACACATGTTTCTTTTTAATAAAAGAGAAATCTATGCGTCACATTTGGATGACCATATATAATGGTTGATTAAAGGATTGGAAAATAAGATCCCCAGATACAACTTACTATATATAGAATAAAAATGAGTGAAAATTTAAAAATAGCTGCCGAAAGTTATTATTATTATTGAGTTATTTTATAAATGTAATATTTTATGAATAGTTTATAGTTAATTAAACAACTTATCCATAAACATAAATCATTAAAATGTTTTGTGTTTTTATTTTTTTAAAAAATTGTGGTATGTATCGAGTGTGTTGTAAAAATTTTCTTTCTGAACTTTCTTGAAGTGTTCCGAGAATTACCGAAGTAGAAATTTTATAAAACATTAAAATTAACAAAAAAATGGTAAAATATATTTTCAAGTAGACTTTTTAAACAGACTTTTTAGACAGACTTTTTAGATAGGCTTTTTAAACAGTCTTTTTAGATAGTTTTTTTAAACAGTCTTTTTAGCCAGACTTTTCAGACAGATTTTCGGAATGTTTTTCAGATAATTTTTTTGTACAAAGAAAATTCGGGGCTTAACAAGCTAAGCGAGTATAAAAGGTGGAGCCTCCTGGTGTTCTAAAAAAATTAAAGTGAATATTTTTCATGTTAATAATTTCTCTATAATATATAGATATATTTTACATTTTTCAACTAAAAATGTATTTAAATAATTCTTATTTATAAAAGGTGCCCAATGAGAAGTGCCCAACTTAATTTTGAAATAAAACTCATTTATTTTTGAGTGAGCGATGATGTTTTTTTGAGCAATTATGAGTGCGCCTTCCTGATTAAACACCCTATATAATAATAATTACTTCTTAATTTTAATTTGAAAATATGGCATTTTCTTAAAGACTGTCTATAATTAATTTCGTATATAAATATTGGATGTTGCTTGGTGTTGAATCTTATTGAAATATAGTGAAAAATGAAAAAGAGAGCTTTTTTTAAAAAAATATTTTTCATATTATTTTAAAGATTTGAATAATAAAACTATAGTACATATAGTTTATTATTCTTTCTCTGTTTTCATATACATACATACATACATATATATATATATATATATATATATATATATACACATATATATATATATATGTGCATAAATGTGAATTACATGTTTGTGTGTATGTAATATATTTCAGTAATCATACTGAAAAATGAATAGCATGTTTGAAAACAAACAAACATTTACGACTTGTATCTCGTAACCGTCTGAAGAAAAATAAAAGATTTTGTAAAATATAATTTATTTACACCCAAGTATCCGACATCGATTTGAAAGCAAATCGAATGAAGTGAAACGCGGTATACATTTTTAATAAACGACAACACATAAAATGGCAACGATCCCGACAGGCCAAATCAAACCTCTCATCCACAACACGTTCTCCGACGAAACCAGACTCTGTTTCATCCATCGACGCATCCATAATAAATGAAGGCCGTTATATACGGATCAATCGAACATGCGACCGATTCGTACATAGTCGGATGACGATTGTGTATATGTATGTGTGTGTGTGCGTGCGTGTGTGTGTGCAAGAGGTTGTGTAACGGCGCCGCGCCAGTCAATGATGACGTAGGTTAATGACGTAATTTGACGATATGTGAACAGCTGTTGTACAAATGGCGGGGATCAGTGTACATGCCGCAGGGATTTGTCCCGAGGATCAATGAGATACTACGAACACATCCCAAGGGAACGTGCCTGTAGCACAGAGGATGGCGAGTTGGTGGTAGCAACTCTCCACACTGGGCGGCGTTCGTGTGCTACCAGTAAAGTCAGAGGTGCATTTTTTTTAGAAAAGAAAATCAGATAGGCGGAAATTATTTAAATGAATTTTTTATCGGGAACTTTTTCGAAAATACTGAAAAACATTGATGTTATAGAAATGATCTGTGCTGAAGAACGTATCGTGAAATTTAATAAATTAATATAAATACATGTAGTAATGGGTTTAATCATTTTTTTTCGTATTATATATTTATCTATAAATTATGTTTAATACTATTTAACAATAACTTTAAAAGTATATGAAAAATCAATGTAATATTTAAAAAAAGTATACAAACATACATACATACACATACATACAAACACACATACACAAATATATATATATATATATATATATATATATATATATATATATATATATATGATATATTCCTGCTTCATATGAATTTGAAATATAACTTGTAAGTTGATTTTTTTAAAAAAAATATATTAAATTTATATTAATATTGAAAATAAAATTTAATGAATACTCAAATAAAAATGAAATCATTATTGATTTACGTAATAAAAATTATTGGAAGCTCTTGTAAAAAAAATTAGGATTTTTGTTGAGGTCTTTTTGGCTAATAAAAATGAATTATTAGCCAAAAAGAAATGAATTATTATCGAAAAAGAAAACATTTAAATGTTTACTGAATTTTCATTTTAGATTTTTTTTAAAAGAATAATGAGATGAAAAATAGCCAATTTGTTTTCTTTTATTAATTGAAGTATTAGTGTAAATATTTTTCTTAATATTTTAGTAAAAGAATATTGATTTGTTTAATGATTTCAAACTGAGATAAAAATTTGTTTAGTTAATTTGAGTAAATATTTTCAGAAAAAGAAAATATTTTTTTGAATTAAATTGATGTTTGAATTCAACTGAGATATAGAGAAGTAAATTCATCGTTAACAAGTATAAATAATTGAAAATTATTCTTGTAACAAATTGATTTTTTATGAAATAAAAAATAACTGAAAATCATTCTTGTAAAAAAATCATTTTTTATGATGTAAAATATCTTGTTTATAATTGGATAAATCAATTAAAATCGATTTATATTGTCAATAAATCTAATTTACTCATTGAAAATAAATTATAAATCAGGTAAAATTGTTTAAAAGACATTAATTGAATTCATACATTATTATTTACAAAACACTATGACAAGACTAATCAAAAATGATTTATTAAAAACAGTTGGATTCATTTTGTGTCTAATTAACTGAATAATTAGATAGTAATCTTTTAAATGCTTGAATAACAAATTATCAATTATATTTCTAATCATATTTTTTATTATTTTGAGTCTTTAGTGCGAAATAAAATTTCTTGAACATTATTATTTAATAATTGAACAAAGTATAACTGCTTGAAGTTTAATCCTTCGAAAAGTATCTTTGTTTGATTTATTAATAGACAAAATTATCTATTTATCCTATTCTATCGATAATATAGAAATTGTAATGTATGATTAATATAATATCTTGGAATCTTGTTACGGTTTTTTTTATCGCAGGACGATTGTATAGGATGTTTTATTAAGCTTGATAGAACTTTAAATTGAATCCCTATCGAAAGTTCTATCTAACTTAAAAAATATATACACATATGTATAAATATATAAAGGTAAGCTGTTTTTAGGGTAGATAGAATTTTCGATAGGGATTCAATTTAAAGTTCTATCACGTTTAAAAAACACTTATATTTCATGTATTGTAAGAAAACCTCATAAAAACCTAAATTTTTTAAAAGAAACAATCGAGTACTGTTTTTCAGTTATTAAAGAAAAACCAATTTTTGGCTATGTTGAAATTTTTGCTTGAGTACTAGTGTGGGATTTACATTTGGTAACAAAAACGTGAATTATAGAATGAATAAAAAAAAATTGTTCGTTAGTATAAATAGATATTTCAGGATGGTTAATATGATAGAATAGTTCTACTAGGATATTTTGGAAAACAAATTGGAGCTCGTGACAATAGTTTGCATATTTAAAACTTTTATGGGGTACTCGGCCTAGAGAGATTTTAATTAAAAAACTGATTTTTCTTCTTTGTATGTTATAAATTATCAGATACTAAAAAGAGTTAGAAAATTACTAAAAATAATTTAGAGAAAGGTTAATATTTTACGAAGGTGCACTAATATGGAATATTGTTCATTTTAGTATTTTTAAAACATCAATTTTCTCAATTAAACCTTTTATCAATTAAATTAAGGGGGTAAAATGTATGATGTAAATATTGGTCCAAAATTGGAGTCTATACAACTGGACTTGTAATCCTAATTAGGCAATTATTATTATTAAATATAAAATCTGTACTTAATAATAATAATTATCATTATTACCATTGGCTCCAGATACTATTCCAGTCGCAGGCCTCTCTAACTACCAGTTCAATAGTCTTTCTTTTCAAAATTATTCGACAGTTAATTTTTTTCAAAATGAGATTGTCAACCTCATGCTCAACCCTCGAAAAATGAGGGACTAATAATAATAATAGTATTATTATTATTATTAAATATAATATCTAAAAATATATTTTCAAAAAATATTTTTGATATTTTTGGAACAAAATGAATAAAACTACATAAAATTTTATTAAATAAAAATGTAAATATTGATGTTAATTAAAAAAAAAACGTTTTTAATTAATATCAATATTATAAATTCAAATCGAGTAAATTTAATGAATTATATCAGTAATATATAGGATCATCCAAATGTAACGCCTAGATTTGTATTTTATTAAAAAGAAACACGAGTATAGGGAAACATGTGTATAGTTTTTATTGTTTCTTTTTAATAAAACACAAATCTAGGCGTCACATTTGTTTGATCCTGTATTCTTTTCTTTTACACTTACATAAATATAATAATTTTCTAATAAATCAGAAATTCGTTAGTTAAATATATATAAATATGTGTGTAATTGTTATGACTGATCTTGTATCCTGTAAAATGATATTATTTTCTGAATCCGCCACTGAACATGTTGGCCGTACTTAACAGCATTCTATACGTTTCATTCGACGAACTCTCTCCCCTTTACTCGATGCTGCGATGTATGTTTACACATAAGCTGTATGTATTTGTTTAGTGGTTTTTAATTTCATTATGATAAATAAATAATATTTGGAAAACCTACTTCAATTACATTTGGTAAGAGATTGTATTTACAGACAAATTAAGAGAAATAAAAATTCGATAGCGGAAAATACGGTGATGATTTTTAACAGGTGGTCATAAATATTTATGAACGACACATGTGAATGGATAATTTGTGGGGTGATTCTTTTTGTATTGTTATGTTCTTTGTTTTTACTATTTGTGATTTTGTACACACATTTCTAGATTATAGTATATGCGTAGCTAATGGGGTTCTTATTTAAACTATTTCAATTTTGAATGTTGCACTTAGAACAAAATAGTATTGGAATTAAAAAAATATTAAATTTAGAGCTGTATTATGTTCTCTATTTTTTTTAATAGTAAATGTTTGATCATTTAGAGTATTGTATAAAGCTACGACCAGTTTAGAAACATACAGGATCATCCAAATGCGACGCTTAGATTTGTGTTTTATTAAAAAGAAATAATAGAAACTATACACATGTTTCCTTATACACATGTTTCTTTTTTTAAAAAAACACAAATCTAGGCGTCACATTTAGATGACCCATTATGTCATTCTCAAACAAAAATAAAAGAATTAAAATGAATAAAATTGCTTATATTTACAAAGTGTTATATTTTTCAATACAATTTTGATTTTAAAATAAAATTATTAATCGAATTTTAATTATTATTTTTGATAAAAAGACAAATGATTTATTAGTAAATTTCTTTTGAAATCTCTTTAACTCTTTTTTTTGTTTCTGTGTGACCATTATTTTTTTATTTTCAATATAATATAGTTTTTTCTCTTTATAAATGATATATTGTTGAATTATAACAATTTTTCGATGTCGATTTTTGATTTGAAAAAATAATAACACATATTATCTTCTTACTATTGTAATTTCGAATTCTTCAATTATTGGTGTAGATTAAATTTTTAAAATATTCCAAGTAATTCAATAAAAATTAAATAAACTAATATAGGTATATTGTTTTATAATTTTTTATATTTAACATAAATGAGTTTTCACCCCAACATCACAAAATATTTCTAAGTGTTCAATGACGATGACCATATCATCATCGTCAGAATCTTTTTGTTATAATTTTTTTTAAAAAAAATACTTTGACGGTGATAGCATTGCTATCGAAATGTGCATTAGCCCATTATAGTTATAAGCAATAAAGTGAACAATAAGTGATTATTGAATACTTTATAACGTATTGTAGTGTTGGGAGTGAAAATTTATTTGTGTTGAAGTGAATTTGCCACAGTTTCAAAACAAACAGTTCACTTTTATTTAATTAAGTGACCCCGAAAAAAATATTTATAAACTGACAATAATTAAAACTCAATTAATAAATAGCACTATATAATTTTAATACTTCCCTTAAAGTTATATAACTATCTTCGAGTAGCTTCATTATTTTGATAATGTAAAAGTTGATTACAAGTTTACAAATGAACATTTTACGATTTTCTATGGTATTGAATTGAAACTTTTAATTGGAATAAATAACAATTCTCAGAAGTAATATCAGAAAAATATTTTTCTAAAATAAAAACAGTAAATATAATTCCTGATGATTCACATTGCATTTATAATTCGTCAATTCAAAACCTTTATCATTGATAATTGTTTTCAGCAGACCAAATTGCGAACAATACTTATCTAAATAAATAATTTGATTGTTTGATAAAAGCCTATTATAGGAATTATTCATTGATGTTTCAATTTTATAAAATGATTTAATTTAAAAGTTGGAATTTGTCCGATTTGTAATTATTTTTTTATATCTATATTTTGATTTCTTGTGAATTAAATTCGATAGTTTTTAGTAATTAAAAATTTATACAAAAGATGATTATTATTTTTTCGTTTTGTAATTTTTCATCAACAATTCATGTAGTAAGTTCGTGGCTCAAATTACATTAATTAAAAGCAAATAACAGTTATCGTATTTCAGCAACATATAATCGGACGATCGTTCGTTTTATTATTTAATACGGCATAAAGAAAAAACTCTAATACCTTAAACACCGATGCTCCTTTTACAAAACGGAATTAACAGTAAATTCGTTCATCTTGAACACTGACTAACGAAGAATAAAAAAAGTTAAAAAATAAATATTGAAAGACCTGGGCACTTTAAGCTGAGTAGTAAAAGAGGGTAAATGGATATCTCGTCTGAGCAGAGGATCAACTGAAAGATTGTGAGAATGGAACGGCTGAAGGGGGTACGTTAGGGGGATAGAGGGTGGTCGTCGTGCGAGGGACACACAGAGACTCAACTTTAATTGAAAACGACAAATCCGTCTATTGAAATGGTAATCAACTACTAGGGGAATCCTATTAAGATCAACTCACTACAAACAAATCAATATTACGTGTGATGTTGAAACATAACTCTTATCGAAACACAAAGTCGTTACTGGAAATTCATAGAGAAATTTCGTTTTGTCATTCGAATCGTTAGAATTAAATGATAACAGTAATTATTTTTTGTTTATCGTTGATAATATTCGTCACTATTAGTTAATAGTTAAGCATCTTATAAATTAAAAATTAATAAAAATATAATTAATTTATAATATGCATCAAAGTTATTAGAACAAATATGACATTAGTTTTATTATAAAATATAAAAAGATTAATATATTTTGATTTTTTATTCCATCTTTATTTTTTATCACTTGTTACATTTCGATATATAGAATGTTTTTTTCTTTACTTATTTCTATAATTAATATTATTCAATAGAAATTAACATACTATTTCAAAATCGAAAGCTATTTAATTCGTATATCAATGTTTAACGTTATTTCTTAATTCATTTAAGACAAATATACCGTTTATATCATTGACTTTAGTGAACTTATGATATTAGGTAATCTGAAAATGTAGGCGTTTATCGTTCTTCACCAAAGTTCATTGTGTACTGTGAATACACAAGTCACACAGGAACGTTATTTGTGTCAATCAATAATTTAACAGTGAAGACATATATGTATATATATATATATATATATTTGTGACAGTATTATTATAAAAGGTTCTTTAAAATTGAAAATTAATAGTAATAAATTGAATACCCGCTATATAATATAGGGAAGAAAATAATGCAGATTATACGAAATTAAGAAAGAAAACAATTTAGTAAATGCTGCAAAATGCAAAAATGGTAAATTTGCTGCGACTGTGATTACATGCAAAAATATACTATATTTCTTGTCAGATATTTCAGTCTTGAAATGATTCACGTTCTGAAAGATCGTCTGATGTAGATAATAGCAATTTGGATGAAAATAATAATGAAAAATTACAGAAAACAATGATTAAACTTGCATGTGATTGGGTATAACAAAATCATCAATATATGACAACTTATATAAGATTAATATGGTGAACCGGTATGATGTATATGGATCTCATCATCTTTCATGAACAATGTTTGTGTTTCGTTGTTCGATCGGAACAACAATGACCTATAATATAGGTTTTATATCTTTATTGTTTAGTTATGGCTATGAAAAATGGATACTATATATTAATAGAGAGAAAAAAACTTAAGTGTTTAACTTGAAGAATTTGCTCAAACTATCTAAAAAGCTGAATTTCATCCAAAAAAATTATACTTTACATGCATTTTTGAAGTGAAACTTCTTTAGCCGCGTTAGGGTAAAAAAATTACTGACGCGGAAATAGAGACCTACATGACGGAACTTGATTACGAATTTTTGCGGTTGATTTGAATTTGCATAAATGCTTAGACGATAGAGTGAGAAAAAGTAGTAGATAGAGTGAGAAAAAACCCATCACGCATACGCACTCTTTTACCATGTGATTAGATAGCGATAGCTATTAATGCAGGCAGCACGTATGTTTACTATTTGAATGATGTCATTATTATGTTTAGTAATTTTTATATACAATCAGTTGTTGTTTTTAATCTAACTATTTTTGATAGATAATGCAGATGTTGAACTATTTATGCTAAGTATGTTATAAAAAATAAGATATTTAAGTTATATAAATAAATAATTTAAATATCTATACAAGTAATAACTGACGAAATTGCTCCATAATCAACTTCGATTGGCACAACTCCACATGTGGACAAGAACAAATTGCATCCTTTTGTTTGTACAAATGTTTGCATGTACTTAAAAGCTCGTGTCATGTGGATCGGCTTTAAGAATGGCAGGAATTTGAAAATTTTGTATAAACAAGGATATTTGTATTGCATTTACAAATAATCAATTTTGTGGAATTATGCTAATCTATCTAATATTTGTCTGACACAAATAGGGCGATAAAATTTATCGTATTTATAGTATGAATAATAAACGATAAAGACAATTCTGAAAATCGTCAATTCTACATAAATCATTATTAAAATAATACTTGAAATATTCTAATCGTATTAGATTACACTTGTAAATATAAATATTAAAAAAGGAGTATTAGTATTTAAAAAAATATATATTTTTTACTAGAAACCTGGCATCTTTTGATGGAAGTTATTATATTTTATCAATATCAGGTGCAATTTTTGCAATAATGTATTTTATATTTTTTTAAATTCCTTTTTTTGAAGTGAAACTTTTTTAGCGGCGTTGGGGTAAAATTTTTACGTGACGCGGAAACCACATAATAGTAGTAACGGAAGTCTGATTGCTCACATTTTCTCAGCGGTTTAGTTGAAAATTATGTATATACATTAATTAATTATATATATACATTAATCTATTTATCAAATAAAAAAAATACTATTAAAAACACATGGTATTTAAAAATTATCGAAACCTATAACAGTTTTGAGGTTATCTGTTGTTTTATTTGTAACAATTTATCGGTCCGACATTATCGGTCCGACATTATCGGTCCGATATTATCGGTCCGACATTATCGGTCCGACATTATCGGTCCGACATTATCGGTCCGACATTATCGGTCCGACATTATCGGTCCGACATTTATCTTCCGACATTATCGGTCCGACATTATCGGTCCGACATTATCGGTCCGACATTATCGGTCCGACATTATCGGTCCGACATTATCGGTCCGACATTATCGGTCCGACATTATCGGTCCGACATTATCGGTCCGACATTATCGGTCCGACATTATCGGTCCGACATTATCGGTCCGACATTATCGGTCCGACATTATCGGTCCGACATTATCGGTCCGACATTATCGGTCCGACATTATCGGTCCGACAGGATCGGTCCGACATTATCGGTCCGACATTATCGGTCCGACATTATCGGTCCGACATTATCGGTCCGACATTATCGGTCCGACATTATCGGTCCGACATTATCGGTCCGACATTATCGGTCCGACATTATCGGTCCGACATTATCGGTCCGACATTATCGGTCCGACATTATCGGTCCGACATTATCGGTCCGACATTATCGGTCCGACATTATCGGTCCGACATTATCGGTCCGACATTTATCGTCCGACATTTATCGTCCGACATTATCGGTCCGACATTATCGGTCCGACATTATCGGTCCGACATTTATCGGTTCGACATTTATCGGTCCGACATTATCGGTCCGACATTTATCGATCCGATATTATATGATATAAAAGTTTTAATTTGAAAATAAATATTAATCTTACTTAACACTTGTGTGCGGACAACGTCTCGACGACGTATTTCGCATACTATTACTAGAGCGCGAAAGACATCATTGAGTCGCGTTGTCCGCATACGATGTGTTAATATGAAATAATTGTAAAAATTGAATTTATTTAAAACATTGATCATTTTCTACATAAATTTTCATCTCGTGTATTTGCCGCTTCTCTCCCTACTACATTTCTTCATTTTGTTACTTGCTTTATTCTGAAGAATTTGTTCACCTACGATTTTTAGTCATACGCTTGTCCGTGTACCTTTTAATTACTTTATTGAAAAGAAATTTCACTTCTGGCATGTGTATATAAGTACACATACCCTTTTTTTTTATTAGTTGTTTGGAATGAATAAAACCCTAAATTCTAAAAATCTTGTGACTATTTAGAAAATCTAAAAGCAGCAATTCAAGAAAATCTTCCTTCTTTGGCCAACAGGCATGAAGTTATTTCATCAAGATAACGTATAATCACAGAGTAAAATTAAAACATAACGGAAATTAAAGAACTCAGATTAGGATGTTATTAATCATGTATATTACTTACCTGATTCGTCATTTTCTTCTATTATTCCCTTACAGGAAGAAGAAAAAGAATATAAATGGTATCAAAAAAAACTAGAACAATTTTTTTCCTCTAAAACTGATAAATTCTTCAGAGATTATATTGAGAACCTTTTTGCATAATGGAAAAGATAATCAAAAATAATGGAAATCAGATAATTTATTATAAATAGAAACTACTCTTTTGTGTGTGTATATATATATATATATATATATATATATATATATAGAGAGAGAGAGAGAGAGAGAGAGAGAGAGAGAGAGAGAGTTTTCCAATAAAAATGTCAAACTTTGACAGCTAGTGGCAGCCAAGTTTGAATTTTTTTAAGCTCATTTTGAAATGTCAACTCAGTATAGTTTGGCAAATTATCATGGAACGTTTAAAACTTTAACAAAGCTTAGAACTTGTAAAAACTACAATAAACTTATTAAAACACAAGTTTAATAAGTTCATTATTTTTCTAAATAGACCTGTCAATGTGATCTAACTCCATTGGATTTTTTTTCTCTGGAGTTATATGAAATTATTGGTTTATGTTAATAAACCACAAACAATATAAAAATTAAAAATAAACATTAAAGTGTAATTCATGAAATTGGACCACATTTATGTGAAAGAGTGACTAAAAATTTGACTCAACAAATGCACTATGTCAAGCAAAGTCGTGGTGGTCATGTGATATTATATTTTATCATTAATGCCATAGAATATGCTTAAAAAAACTAATTAATTAAATACTTTTGTTTTGTTTCTATTTAAAATTCTGAAATGCTGATTTGAAAATTGTGTATATATATATACATTTTTTTAAAAAAGAAACATTTTTCCAAATGCTTAATATTTTGTAATTATCATAAAAATAGGCAGCAAAAGGTATTCAGTCATTTTATCCTTTTTATATAAATGTGTTAAAATTGTATAATAATAGAAATTATGAAATGTGATAGCGTAAAGATAAATAATTAATTTAGCGTAAAGATAAATAATTAATTGATTTATTCTTAAACTAGTTAATTAATTGATTTACTAAGATATATAGAAAATATCATTACTTCAACGATGATCATTATATTTAAAAAAATATTTTCGTATATGAAACCATCTATTATTACTACTATATAAGGATTTATATCTAGAATTTTTCTATAGTTTTTAATTTTTTTAAATATATTTATTTCTATAACTAATTTTAAACATCTCATTAATAAATTAATTAACATCTGTAAGTACATTAAAATAATTTATCTTATCTTGAATTTTAACTTCAATCAAGTTAAGAATTAATTAATTAATAATAATTAAATTCATCTTCATCTTTGAAAAAAAATCAGATCGTTTCTGTACATAAATATTTTAATTCAATTTTCTCGAAATTCGACAAATGTTTAACATAAATATATTTTCTTTTAAATTCATATATTTTTCATCAACTGAAATCGTATAGAGGATATATCTATATTTATATATATATATATATATATATATATATATATATATATATATATATATATATATATATTAGTAATACGTATAATGTATAAAATCCACTGTTTATGTTACAAACTATAAACGAACGTACATAAACTCGTTCAAGTGATTTGTCAATTGACTAAGATCTTAATTAAACTTAAAAGCCATCGAATAAAACACCAAACAAACAAGTGAATGTTGAAATACAAAAGAGGTACCGACAGAAAGGAGTTAATAAGGGTGCGAACTTGTAAAGATATCAACACCTCTGCACAAGCAACAACGCTTAAAGTATACGTATGTATGAGAAGTTTGTAACGTAACTCACAGCTGTCAAAACATAATAGACATTCGCTCGTCTCGAAAATATATACATTTACATACATATATATATATATATATATATATATATATATATATATATATATATATATATATATATATGACGCGTTGATGTTGATGTTCGAGTGCCAACGTGTTAAAGTCATTATCCACTGTAGCTTTAGTTATATACTCACTATTATTTCATGTTTTACGGTTTATGGTTTGTGTTGTCTATAATTTGGTCTATTTTATTTCTGTTTCTTTTTTTCTAAATTTTTATATATCTCTGTTGTGTTTAAGTACACATAGTTTTTTTAAAAATATCATTTATATGATGGAATATTATCATTTTAAAAAATGTGTTTATAAGATTGAATATTTAATGCAATTTTTAAGATACCAAAAATATAAAATCATTATTACAGATTCGAAATAAGCTGTTAATTATTTATAGTCATCCAAATGTGACGTTTAAATTGGTGTTTTGTTAAAAAGAAACTATAAATATTTCTTTATATATTTGTTACTTTTTAATAAAACACAAATCTAGACGTCACATTTGGATGACCCTATTTATTAATTTTCTACTCTATACAAAATAAGAACGGTATTTTGTAATTTGATGTATTAAAGATTATTTGAAATTACACATTTAAAAATTAGTCTGTTTGTTCAGACATTTATAACTTGATATATACAAAATTATTAAATGAATTGATTAAAATATAATGTTATTGATTGAATTTTTTAAAAATTACAAAAATTATTCTTTTCACTAATAAACGAAAAGCTATTCGTTTTACTCTGTCGATGAAGAATTTTTTTTTGGAATTGCATTATAATCATTTTTAAGATAAGATGGACAGTTTTCGAATATCGAAAAACAAAGGTCATAAAAACCTAAATTTCGTTAAAGGAAAATTCAAGTGACATAGTATAGTTGTTAAAGAAAAAGCTTGGCGAGATTTTTGTTTGAATAGTGTGGAAGTGTGTGATTCGTATTTGGTAACAACGTGAAATAAAAAAAAATAAAAAAAATATTGCTCGTTTAATGCTAAAAGGTCATTCCAAATGTGACGCCTAGATTTGTGTTTTATTAAAAAGAAACATGTGTATAGAGTGATGTATAAGGAAACATGTGTATAGTTTCTTATGTTTCTTTTTAATGAAACACAAATTTAGGCGTCACATTTGGATGACCCTATAGATACTTCGAATAGATTGTTTTAATGAATCGAATTGGGTAATTTGAAAAATAGATGAAAATTCGCGATTTTAATTTGTATGTTTAAATTTTTTATAAGATATCTGACTTGTGATGATTTTAAATCGAAAAATAGCTTTTTTCTGTTTTATGGAAGAAGTTATGCACTAAAAATTAAACAAGCTAAATTTAATAACAAAATATGGAAATAATATGATTTTCAAAAAAAAAAATATATATCCACTGTGAATCTCTAATTATAAATATATTAATAACCAAAAATTCTAATATACATATTTTTGTTTAAAAATAATATAGTTTCGCCTCCGGGTTAATGTGAAAATTTCGTTTCAAAATTTTTCGAAAATTATTGATGTACAAATTTTATTAAATATTAAAATTGACAAAAAATGAAAAAGATATAAAGGCAGATTTTTTAGACAGATTTTCGGATAAAATAAATTTTAATTGTATTTATATATATATATATATATATATATATATATTAATAATAAATAATATCATCTACAAACATTTTATTTTTCATAACTTATTTACATTGTTAAATAGAAGCAAATTCGAGGGTTCGCAAATGAAGCGAGTAGGGGATGAAATACTCTGATTTCTAAAAAAATATATTTACTGTGAATCAATAATTATAAATATAGGGTCATCCAAATATGACGCCTAGATTTGTGTTTTACTAAAAAGAAACTATACACATGTTTCTTTTTAATAAAACACAAATCTAGGCTTCTTATTTGGATAAATCGATACATCGTTAGCCAAAAATTCTAATATATATATAAAAATTTTTTTTGGAATATATTTTACATTTATGTGATTGGAATTGATATGGTCATTTTTAGTAAACACCTGTGTATTTATATTTTTTAATGTATATTATTTATATATATATATATATATATATATTTATATATATATATATATATTATATATATATATATATATATATATATATATATATATGTATAATATATTCCGATTTACTCAAATGGTGTTTTTGTTTTATAGTATATTGTTAATTTCAAACTACCCCGTATAAAAAAATAAATAGGGTTGCAATAAACACTGAAATATTCTTTTTAATTCGGTTTGTAGTTAAACTTTCAGCTACTTCGATATGAATTCAACATAAAAGACATACACGTCATAAAACCTTAAATTGAGTCTTGTCCTCGCATGTTAACCTCCCTCAACATCGGTCACCCGTTTCTCCGCGCTCGCCTCTACTATATAATTTCAGGTTAGAGTCAACTTGTTACGAGCGCGAGTCTCTAAACGAATAACCCGAACTTCCGGTATAAACGCCGCGCTTTTGTTGCAGCAAAGTAGTTTATTTTTTATTAAAAGCTAAATTCCAAAGAACACTGTGTCGTAATAACGTGCTCGTATATAATTCACCGAGTTAAATTCGGTGGGCAATTTCATAGAGAAACTCCCTGGGAATGAAAATCTAATGAAACACAACCCGCAGCGGCGAGCTCGAAATTGCTGTAAAACTTAAGCCCATCCCGAGACATACATGATTTTAAATTTTAAATATAAAAAACTTTTCTTATTTCGCAAAAGAGTGGAACATGTATTAAAATTTAAAAAGCTCATTTTCCACGGCGACACCTTGTACGGCGAGTGTGGTGGCCTCTCCGTGTATTTAGTGCGCCTGTGGTGGTAATATTAAGTTTTGATGTGGGCGACGGCTGGGACGTGGCGGAAATGGCGGAGACGACGGTGTGCAACACTCACTTCATTTGTACTTTATTCTTTAATTTCGTTTTGCGTACGAGTACAGGAAATTTCGTCTCCTTTTTGGGGAAGTTGTATATTACACGAGTTCTGTTTTAAAAAGATTCCACGAACTTTCGCTTTCAACCGCTACTTTAAAAGTTACGTTAACGTTCAAATAACTTCATCTATTTGCATGTGCGTGTGTTTGTGTTTTTTTCTTCTATCTGATTTTCAGATAGCTTTCAAGGCTGATTCAACAGTTTATGGAATCGTCGTGAAAGAAAATTAGTGTCACTTTTTCATGCTAAATTCTTAATTTATTTAAACCACTTTCAGATAACTTTATTTGCACAAACGTATTTTCTACAACAACCTAAATTTAATTTTAACTAGAAAAAATCAATTAACACAAAATCAATTCAAATACTAATAAGTAAAAATTGTTTTTATATTATAAAAATTGCATATTCCAAATATATCTTAACTCCAAAAAATTTGAAAAATGTCAAGCTAAGTTTTTATATGTAATTATATGAAAGATCACTGAATATTCTATTGTATTTTTTATAACAAAATTTGATAAGTCTGTATAAAACTATGTTTTTCTGTTAAGATTTAGTTTGTTTTTTTTTCTAATACCATTTTTAACTACAGATTCTCAAAATAAAATGTAATATAGTACATTAATATATTATATTATAGTTCGGTTTGAAATTTCCAAAAAAAAAAATTTTACTTGCAAAAAATTCTACTAAAAAGTTTTTCTTGAAAAAAATCACAGAAAATTAATACATAAAATTATTTTATACGTAAATTTTCAAGTTTTCCTCTTTATTATGAAAATATAATAAAAAAGAAAACCGAAATCGTATATGCACATTATGCGCAACGCATGCGCAGTTCTAGTTCTGTGTTTTTTTCTTTTTCTATTAGTTTTCGATTCGCAACTCGAGAGAAAAGTCGATTTTTTGATAATTAAATTTTAATAACCCATTTGAAAATGAATTTAAAATTTATTAAAATGAATATATAAACCCCTGATTTTGTTTTGTTGATACATACAAATATTTGAATATATTATCCATGTTTTATTTACTGAAAAACAGAAAAAAATGTTTGGGACCAATTACTGTTTTTTATATTTAGTTAATGTTTCGATTAGTCCGGCTGATCAGTGGAACCGATTAGCCGGACTGTACGAGGTATTCCTGTATTTTTTTATAAATTTTTATTCAAATAAGCAATTAATCGATTTAACCTAAATATATTTTTTTGTGAAAGAAGAATTTATCAATTTTCTTCTATAATTTTTTAATTAATAGATAATTTTATAGTTGTTTTTTTTAATAAATTTACAAATAGTTTATGTACATTACGTTTGTAAATACAAGTTGAAAAAATTGATAAAATAATAAACATGAGTATTTTCATAACTGTTATATATTTTCATACATATATTTCGTTATTTTAGTAAGAATTTTATTTTCATATCCATCAAAAGATATTAAACCCATTGTTTTCTTTGAATTAGTTACTATACAAATTTAATTCAATTATAAGTTAGTTTTTTATGAAAAAAGTTCCCTTTACATAACGAACACACAGCCGCAGAATATGTGGAAAAAAGTATACACACATTGAACTATATTTTCACGTTACGAAATGCATTCAACGCTTGTATACATGAACAAAACCGAACTAAGCTTTTTAAACTACATCATAATATAATCGTTTATTGTTTAGATTGTGACACGGTCGGCGCAACGATACGATGTTGTTCGAATGAACGTTGCTAAGACGCGTCACAGTCAGTGGACGAGCACTAGAAACGTGCATTTGCGTCGTTAAATATTTATTTCAGTGCCGCGTGATATGTTTTCAGTGATGCGGTCTGGAAAAATATGTAGTAATGTTTTTTGGGGTGTGTTTTTATTTAGTTATGTCTAGACGTATAATGAAAACTTTTCGTTCATGTCGACGCATTTTCACTTATTGATTTATCGTTTTATTCTTACTAAAACTACTTAACTATGATGTATAATACTTTTTATTCTCTCATTATTTTTTACATACATACATACATACATATATATATATATATATATAATTATGTGCAAAAAACAGCAGTATGTTTTTTTGAAGAAAAAGGAGTTTTTAAGAAAAATAGTGAAATACTTTGTGGTCAGACAACACAAAAATTATACTTTTGGTTTGAAAAGTCAGAGACAGTTTGTAAGAAGAGGCTTGAATAGTCAATACAATCCAAATTATATATTAGGTCTATCGGAAAGTTCTGTCCGTTTTTTAATTTAAAAAAAAATATATTTTCAATATATTTATTAATATTTACTGAACAATATAATTTTTCCTTCGTTACTAATGACCTCTTCTCAGCATGATAGTAATTTGTGAATTCCATTTCTGTAGAATGACTCATCTTTGAAACTTAAGATGATATTATCGGACAGAATTTTCCGATAGATCTAATAGTTAAAACTGTAAAACATAGTGTAACGAAAATCAATGTTTGGGGTTGTTTTTCATATAATGACACAAGGCTTATATTTTCCATCAAAAGTGACGGCCATTTCGTATGTGGACGATATTTATTATTTATTGAATGCTTGATGTGTATTTAAATCTAGTGTCAATATAAATCAAATTTGTTTTATTTGAAAATCTGCCTAAAAAGACTGCTTGAAAAATCTATCTTTTTCCATTTTTTGTTAATTTTAATTTTTCAAAAAATTTATCTTCGGTAATTCTCGGAAAATTTCGGGAAAGTTTTAAAACAATATTTATTTATCTCTCCATACAATTTCAATATTTATTTTTAATGTTTCTGTGGTTTTTGATTTATCAGCATAAAACAATGATTTCACATTACTTCACAACCCCAAATAATCCAAAAAAATAAAATCACATGATCTTGTTGGCCAATTGATGGATCCATTTCTTGAAATAATGGACTCATTATACTTTTATTTTAAAAAGTCTGTTGAAGTTATACAATTTCTTATGAGCTTAAAAAATTCAAAGATGGCTGCCACCAACTGTCAAAGTTCTGACATCCTTCCTGGAAAATTATATTCTAAAAATATATTTTAACCAAATTATTTCTTTTCATAGACATACACATATTTGATTTTCTCTAAATATCATTCTTATAACAATTCAGTATCTATTTCTTCGAATAAAAAAATAACCTGACATTGTTCCATACCCTTATCTTGTATATATGTTCATATATGTATTTACTTACGAATATAAATTAACATCCATACAAGAATGAACATGTCAATCGAGTCATCTTAAACATTACAAACTGAAATAGTGGAAGCGTGTATATATATTCTAGTTGTACGCACCGGTGAGTCCAACGTATCTACAAAGGTAGTTGAACACCTGCACGCAGGAAAAGGGAACGAAAATGATGGTCGTTATTTCAGTGCGGCTCGCTAAATATCTAACCAGCCAACATAAAAATCATTCTTCAGTCAAGCTTGCACAATAAAGCTTCACTTATGAGCCGTTACGATGTGACTTGTAACTATGTATATTTTGAATTTTAAATATACATATATATATAAGTGAATACATATCGTTTGAAGAATATTTTTATAGATGTTCCAATCATATTTACAACCATTAAAAATTATTGTGATTTTTTTAAAAAATGATAAAAATATTTAGTTGAAAATGTCATGACTTTTATTAACAATTGTCAGAAACTGGAAGAATATATAATTGATAATATAAAAAAAATCATTTGACTGTATAAAATTTGAATAGATTTAGAGATTACAAAACAGGCAATTAAATACGTTTCATTATATGCAATTCTCTGAATAACTCTCTTTTTATTGTTGAGTATTGAAATTTACTACCAAAATTCATTAAAGAACGTGATTACTAGGTGATTTATAATCAGCACCAATTATTATAATAATTATCTTTCAATTGATTGATATTAATTAATGATCTAGATATTTATTTGTATATCTAATATATATATTTCTTGAATATCCAGTAATGAATCTATCTAAATATTTGTCTATTTTTTAATTTTTTCATCTATCCAAATATTTTTTCATCTATCTAATTATACAATATATTAGAGGACCGGAAAGTAATGTCGTTTTTCTACATTAAATTCAAACAGATAAATTTTTACCAAGTTTTTATTTTTAATCAATAATGTAATCACCTTCGTTATCAACAACCTTTTGCCATTTAGTGTGCAAATTTTCAATGCTAGATCGATAAAAATCAATTGGTTTCTGAGCAAAATATCTGGAGATGGTATTTTGGACACCATTCGAATTTTCAAATTTTTGCCACTTAGAAAATGTTGTAGCGATCGAAATAAATGGAAATCCGATGACGCAATATCGGGCGAGTATGGTGGGTAAGGCAATACCTCCTATCCCAATTCATTAATTTTTTCCAGGGTTCGTCTTGCGCAGTGCGGTCTTGCATTATCGTGTTGCAGAATAACACCTTTTCTATTGATAATCGCTGGGCACTTTTCAATTAAAGATTGATTTACTCGATCCAATTGTTCACAGTAAAGGTCTGCGTTCACAATTTGTCCAGGTTTCAGCACTTCAAAATGAACGACTCCGCGAATACTCCACCAAACACACAAAAGCGCCTTTTTGGGGTGTAAACCTGGCTTAGCTGTACTTCATGGCGATTCATTCAGAGAGAACCACTGCCTTTTGCGTTTTGAATTATCACAGAGAACCCATTTTTCATCTTCAGTGATCAAGCGATAAAAAACCCTTCTGTATTGTGCCGCTGAAGCAATAAGTTGCATGTGGTGGATCGGTTAGCTTTGTTTTCTTCGGACAGATTATGCGGGACCCAAACACCTACTCTGCTTACTTTACCAATCTGCTGCAAATGTTCTTGGATGGTCGACCGAGGTTGGTTAAGAGTGTTTGACAGTTCCTCGATTGTCTGACACGGATTTGCTTCCACTTCCGCCCTTAACATGTCATTGTCTAAAGTTGTTGGTCTTCCTGATCGGTACGAGTCGGAAAGATCGAAATTACCGGGTTTGAACTTAGAAAACCACCTTTGGCATTTACGAACGTCTAATGCGTTTGGATAAACATCGCAAATGTTTTTGGTAGTAACCGTTGCGTTTACTACCCTTGTGAAACTCAAAAAGCATACAATACCGGATATGTACCTCTTCTGGTATTTGGCTGGCCATTTCACCATAAATTGCAAAAAAATCTAAGATTTTATTATTTACGAGTAAACAAGTCATTCTAACCTTAAAATGTCTTTGGCACGACTTTGAAGTACACAATGAGCTGATAAATGACTAACGAATATCGACATGCGCAGAAACGACATTACTTTCCGGTCCCCCTAATATTTCTAGTTATCTAGTTATTTAATTAAATATTCAACTCTTTACTCCAGATATCCATAAATCTGTCTAAATATATATCTAGCTATTTAGTAATCCACATATTTACCCATTTGTACTGTTGGATTTATATCTGTAGTTTAATAGATATCTGAATATTTATAGAGATGAATAGAATAATAGGTATCTGGATAATAGGATAACTAAATAATAATTAGCGATGGATGGATAATAGGATAATTAAACATCAAAAATTTAAATTTATATATTAGATTGTCACATAAATATTCTATTTTTAATTATTGATAGATGAAAAAATTGTTCGAGCGATTATTAATAAATTTGTTTTTTTTTTTAATATTTGATCCACATTTCTAAGGACATCATTTTTTTCTATTTTAAGGTTAAAAGTTAATAGTTGCGGATAATTATCAGGAATTAAAAATAATTTATTTATATGAATTAAAAAACAACATGTTTCTTTACACACCACCCTATACACATGTTTCTTTTTAATAAAACACAAATCTAGGCGTCACATTTGGATGATTCTATATAATAAATGTTATTATTAGTGTTTGTTAAATGAAAATTAATTTCGACCAGCATTGCACCTGTGTATAAAATTAATACGACCGCAAACGGATGTATATATGTATCATACAATGTAAAAAAATTGATAGTTCCACTTAAAAGCTATTATTTTGAAAACGTTCCTAAAATCATAAACACACATCAATTGAATCTCAGTCGATAATACATCACGAATGCTCACACTGTCATCATTATTCATTTAAGTGAAGCTTATCGTCGAACGAACAACATTATTGAACAAACCTGTTTAGCGAAAGCTTCGCTCGATTCCACCTGCCTCGTTCCAGTCGTTCCGGAGCCGGCAGGAGATGAAAAAAAACCCTGAAAAGTGTCATCGGTGCGACCACAGCACGACACTGTAACAGTGACTGCAGCGACGGCGTTTGTTTCACCATGGCAACCGCGTGAACAATCGTGTTTATTTGTCCTCGGGGGGACGTAACAAAACAGCATCGTCGCTTGGCTGCCTCTGATAAGACCGTCAGATATTTATATAATAATAACCGTGTTGGCGCTGGTGTTTCGCGCGCGCGCGCGACGACGATGCCTGTATACGATCGGACCGTATGTGCGACAGAGATGCTCGTATGTATAAATATCGAGTGAGCGAGATATCGGCTGTATCGTCTCAGTCAAACGCGCTCCGCTGATTGGTGTGTGGTTTCACGATACACGGGAAATAATTTGCATGTAATAGGAATGCGAGATTTTAGGGGTTCATCGTTTGTTCATGATACCCTATGCCTGTACTAATGATTTCATACTATTCCGTGAAAGATGTAAACGATATACATGTACGTGTTATATATATATATATATATATATATATATATATATATATATATATATATATATATATGTTTGGTTCCTATGTGTATGTACATTCAAATTAAGATGTCGAAAATTACGTGTACAAATTTAGTTCGAGTTTCAACACTATGACCAATTGTCATGTTGAAAAATTCGTTTTTAGCAAGTTTATCACACTTCATTTATTCTAATAATGAATTAAAAAGATGTTTTTGTATCGTCATTTCCGATTCTATTAAAAATATACAATTAATAAAAAAAGTCTATATACAAAGAGTATTAGCTGAAAAGTAAATTAGCAATTGAATTTTTTATTTTTTTTTATAGAGTAGCCCAAATGGAATTAAAAGATAATAAATTATAGTAAGTAAGTAAATATATGTCTAAACACTTTAGTCTCATTTGGGTCACTCTATATATATATTTCATTAAAATTAAAAACGCTTTTGTTGAAATTTATATTTTTCATAACAGATGTTAAATAATGTTCAAGATATTAAAAAAATATCATTTATTATTTTTTTGTATAAAGATGGTAAATGATAAATGGAAATGGTATTAAAATATATTATTAGCTAAGAAACTAAATTAGTAATTGAAATTTTTATATTTTATAAAGTAACCCAAATGAGATTGAAAGATAATAAATGATAGTAAGCAAATAAATATATTTCTAAACACTCCAGTCTCATTTAGGTCACCCTATATACATTTTTCATTAAAATCAAAAACGCTCTTGTTGAAATTTATATTTTTCATTAATTTTTATTTTT
Source organism: Neoneuromus ignobilis (assembly GCA_029203775.1). Taxonomy (NCBI): domain Eukaryota; kingdom Metazoa; phylum Arthropoda; class Insecta; order Megaloptera; family Corydalidae; genus Neoneuromus; species Neoneuromus ignobilis. The sequence goes on from CP092087.1 coordinate 11,061,876, forward strand.
TAACAGAAATTAAATAATGTTCAAGATATTAAAAAAATATTACTTATTAAAATTTGGTATAAAGATGGTAAATGATAAATGGAAATGGTATTAAAATATGTTATTAGCTAAGAAACTAAATTAGCAATTGAAATTTTTATATTTTATACAGTAATCCACATGAGATTGAAAGATAATAAATGGTACTAAGCAAATAAATATATTTCTAAACACACCAGTCTCATTTAGGTCACCCTATATACATTTTTCATTAAAAGTAAAAACGCTTTTTTTGAAATTGATACTTTTTATAACAGATATAAAATAATTTTCAAGATATTAAAAAAATATCACTTATTAAATTTATGTATAAAAATGGTAAATGGAACAAATATATAAAAAAATCATTTTTAATTAAAAAATCTTTGATTAAAATGACATTATGTAAAGATATCTGCATAGAGATCATAATTTATACTATCGTCATTTTTTCCAACATCTCAATAATTTGGTTTTAAAGGACCTAATATTTTAAATAAATGAATTTCCACCCACAACACCACAATGGGTTTTAAAGTGTTCAATAATCACTTATTGTTTACTTTTTCGTGTGTACCAGCTATTGTTATAAATAAAACACTTTAAAACCTATTGTGGTGTTGGGGGTAAAAATTCATTTGGGTTAAACTGATTTTACACGAAAAAAGTATTTATTTTTAGAATAAAATATTTCTTTAAAACCTATTGTGGTGTTGGGGGTAAAATTAATTTGGGTTAAACTGATTTTATATGAAAAAAGTATTTATTTTTAGAATAAAAAATTTCATAAAATATTTTTTTAAAACCTATTGTGGTGTTGGGAGTAAAAATTAATTTGGGTTAAACTGATTTTATATGAAAAAAGTATTTATTTTTAAAATAAAATATTTCTTTAAAACCTATTGTGATATTGGGGGTAAAAATTAATTTGTGTTATACTGATTTTATACGAAAAAAGTATTTATTTTTAGAATAAAATATTTCATAAAATATTTCTTTAAAACCTATTGTGGTGTTGGGGGTAAAAATTCATTTGTGTTAAACTGATTTTATACGAAAAAAGTATTTATATTTAGAATAAAATATTTCATTAGCTTCAAATTTTTATTAGTTTCCAAAAAATGTTCTTTTAATTTTTAATAAGTAGTATAAAACTTTTATAATTTTTTTATTTAAAAACTTTTTTCTTTTCGTATTAATTAAATAATTTATTTTTTAATTAAAATATTTATTTGCTTCTATATTTAATTAGTACCTTCATATTAATTTTATTATCTCGTATAATCATAAAACCTGTTGAAGTTCAATCCAGAAAAAATATAAATTTTAACAATTATTTGAAAAGATTGAACGAAAACTTCTACTTCTTAAAGTCGTTCTATCTTCTCTACATTACATTTTTATTATGTCGTTCTATCGTTTGTAGTTAATTTTATTGCTAAATCGTCAGTTCACTCAGACACTTGAAGAGACTAAATTGTAACCGGAGGGAAAAAATGAACTGAAACGATGATGACATGAAAACGACAAAAAAGCAAAATCGTAAGTCCGATAGAAATATCGAAATAATAATCTCAGCCAATTATGTTTTATTGCCGACTCGGATGTCCGCCTCTGGTCAAATGGACAGTTTACAACAAGAAATAGATATTTTATATCTGACTGGAAAAATGTATATGAAAACGAATATCGTCTAAATGCGTGTATTCGTTTATATATATATATATATATATATATATATATATATATATATATATATATATATATATCTGATCATCTTCGAATCGGAACGCAGTTACGAAAATTTTATACGGACAATATATAAAGTGTTATGGTTAGATTTTATTGTGTACGCATTTAGATAAAGTATATAGTTTATTGTTACTGAAAAACGTTACTTCTGTTACGTTTATGAGTATATATTTGTACAGATATGTGTGTTATATATTGTATGGTCGAGTGATATTTTTAAAATAACTGGTCTTTGTTTTCATATTTTTTTTTCTTTTTGATGTTTTTATTTTTTCGACTGATATGAGAGTTGATATTCTGTAAATAAATAAGATGTATATTGTTAGGTTAGATACACACATCTATTCATATTTATATATATATATATATATATATATATATATATATATATATATATATATATATATATATAAGGTTTTCCAATAAGAATGTCAAAACTTTGACAGCGGTAGTAGCCATGTTTTTAATTTTTTTTAACTCATTTTAACATTTCAACTCAATATAGTTTGGTAATTATTATAGAACGTTTAACACTTTAACAATACTTAGAAATTGTAAAAACTTCAATAGATTTATTGGAATAAAAGTTTAATGAGTATATTATTTTATAAAATAGACCCATTAATTAGCCACTAAGATCATGTGATCTAACTCCATTTGATTATTTTCTGTGGGGTCATGTGAAATCGTTGGTTTATGGTGATAAACTACAAATAACAGAAGCATTAAAAATAAATATTGAATGTGTAATTCATGAAATTTGACCAAAATTATGTGAAAGAGTGACTAAAAATTGAACTAAACGATTGCACTATGTGAGGCGAAGTCGTGGTGGTCATAAGAGTGAAATTAGTATTCCATTATTAATGCTATAGAAAAGGACTGTCCAACCTCTAGGAACCCAAGGGCCGCAATACAAAAATATAAATTATCCGTGGGCCGCACCCAGAATAAAAAAAACATTTATTACTGTTTAACTATGTTTTATTGAAATATTAGACAATATTAACAAAATTGTGTACTTCAATGAGAATTTTGCGGTAACTCTGATTCCTTTACTAATATAGCTATATCAATTTCAATGTTTGTAGTAGCCAAACGCAGTAAATTTGATAATGATTTGTCTGTCATGGAACTTCTATATTTAGATTTTATAAATTTCATTGTTGAAAAGGTACTTTCACAAAGATAAGTACTGCCGAGCATTGACCCCATTCTAAGACCAAAGTCTCGCAATTTAGGATACTTTCCTTCTGGTAATAATTTAAAAAAATCTCTTCGCGGGCCGCATAAAGCCCCTTCGCGGGCCACATGCAGCCCGCGGGCCGCGGTTTGGACACCTCTGCTATAGAATATGCTTAAAAATAAAAAACTAATTAATTAAATACAATTTGTTTGTTTAATGTAAATACATTTTTTAAAGTCTATTGAAGTTTTTACAATTTCTAAGCGTTGTTGAAGTGTTAAACATTCCATGATAATTGACCAAACTATACCGAGTTGAAGTGGCAAAATGAACTTTAAAAAAATTGATACATAGCTGCCACCAGCTGTCAATGTTCTGACATTCTTATTGGAAAATCCTATATAAACAATTATTATATAGGTTATTTATTTAGAATATTTTTTTTTTATTTTATTAACCAATAATTAACGATGATTGAATTTAGAGAAAAAAGCATGTACGAGTTATAATAAATTTTCATGTATCTTACAATTTATGTTGTTAAGGAAGTATTCTAGTCTGGAATTTCGAAAAAATCGATTTTTTTGCATATTTTCAAAGTTTAGATCTTTGAGAATATGTTCTTACAAGGATTTTTCAAAATTCGAATTATTTTCGGAGTTATAGCTATTTTTGTGACGCGCCAACCAATCCGGTCTGGCCGGAACGAATCAACTTTAAACGCGTTTTTCTCGAAACTACTTTTTTCGACACGGTTGACGTGATATCTCAAGTTCTAATGGACCGATTTACTTGAAATTTGGTACAGAGCTTCTCAATATAACAGTGATTTCCCTTACCTAGAATTTTTTGAAAATTTTGTTTTTTCCTATTTTTAAAAAATTTTGAAAGTTTAAAAAATAGGGCAAAAAATTACTATTTTTTCATACTGCTGCCATTTTGCGAAAAAATTTTTTTTTTAAATTTTGCTAGGCGAGGATATTACTACAACCTTCTTTTTGAATAATTTCAAAAAAAATGTTGTTTCAAATGACCGGAAGGGTTGGAACCACGTCAACCAAGAGACACCTTTTTTTTCGAGCCCCCACTTTGCCAGCTCTGTACCTTTTTCAATTTTGATTTTTTTGTTTTTATTAATACTTTTTTATACTCTTAAAGTGTCAATAAATAACTGGTAAAAATATTTGTTGGGTTTTTTTTTATAGCGCCCGAAAAAACACCTAAAATTCGTGCTTCTAAACTAGAATACCTCCTTAAAGTAAAATAAGTTTTTAGGTATTTCGAGATTAATTCCAGAAGAATAGAAAAGATTATTTATTTATAATAAAATTACTTATGTTAAATATAAATAGAAAGTAATTTCTTAGTAGTACCATCATGTCAAAAGAGTGGGATATTTTTTAAATTACTTTAATTTTGTATTGTCTTCAAAATTTTATTAAACGAAATTCAAGTCGAATATAAAACAATATGAAGAATTGATAATATTTTACTTTAACACTTATGATACTGTTGACCAATAGTGGTGACAATGAAACATACCTCATTTTTTTATTAGCTTTTATATAAAATTTGAATTTGTGGGAACACGTGTGGCAACAAAAGAGTTAAGGATGATGGTATGGCTATTTAAATTTGTAGTGTAAAGGTAAATAGTAATTGATTATTGAATACTTAAAATGTTGTGATATTGAAAATTGATTTATTTTGATGAGACATCAATATTTTTCTTATATTATATTTCATATAAAATGTAGTAGTGACTGTAAGAATTATGCGAATAAATGTAAATTTTCTAAAAATTATATGTGTGTTTTATGATAATTTTTTAAATTAATATTTTTTAAATGATTCATATTGATTCAAATTGCATATAAATACATAAATATTTCGTTAATGATTGATCATACAAATAGTTCGAATTATTTTCACACTTTATATCTGCACTTGGTATAGAGTGTGTGCATTAACGGAGTTGGTTACAACAACAACAACATCGGCAACCAACCATCCAACCAACCAACCGGTTGGCGAACCATGTGACACTGTTGACAATGTTGGTGTGAGATATGATATGGTAGCTAGTGAGCCGTCGGGCGGTTTCGGCTTAACGGCGTTGTTAAATCACGTTAATTAACTGATAACCGGTGCCGAGCGCGCAAACAAAACACGATAATTTACCGCTAATTGCGTCAGAACATTATTCGAAAATTATCGTTCGCTACGCAGTAATATCAGGCGACACTTACGCCATCTGAGCAAGCGAAACGTAGTTTTGAATAAATCGTAGTTTTCAATGCGAGTATAAGATTGGAGAACGTTTTAATATTTTATCAAAAAATGGCAAATTGTCAATAATTTTTTCAAAAATAACAGTTAAAAGTGTTACAAATTAAAAATTATCATTTTATGTATTTATAAACATATTAGACATTGAATTTAAATATAAAATTATCAAAAGTTAATCGGAACAAAATTGATATTTAAAAGGTTTTAATGTAGGAAAATTCTGTAACTCTTTTTTTGTATAGGTTCATCCAAATGTAACGCCTAGATTTTAAAAAAATAATATAAAGGCATTGTAATTGTTGATTTTTTAACTCCTGCGATAAATTTACTATTAATTTTTAAAATAAAAATTTATTGGATTTAAATTTTTGACATTAACTTCAATTTCATACTCTATGAGAGTGCTTTATTTGTTTTATCTTAATCCCTGTCATAAATACTTGAAGTAAGTTTGGTGTAGAAGAACTTAATATTAACATTAATTTATTTGTTGTTTTGGAACTGTGGCTGATTCACTTTACACAAATGAATTTTAACTCCAACACCACAATAAAAGTGTTCAATAATCACTTATTGTTCACTTATTATTTATAATTATATAATCTATAATTATATCGGTTGATGCATTTTGATGTCAACGCCATCATCATCAGAGCCTTTCTGTTAAAATCTAAATAATAATAATAATAATAAAGATTTATTGTGGCTGAGTACTTACATATACATTGGTGTATACAGAGTTTTTGACTTAACTTAGCTTATTATTATTTATATTATGCTATATGGGTTGGGATGGAGGAATGGTAAGGTTTTGAGGTTGGTGAATGTTTTGAGGTATCTGCAGGAAAGTTTCAAAAACCTGCGTTTTGTGTGTGTTGTATTAAAATCTAGACTAACTTTTTTATATATACCTATATTAATTTGTGTCTTGTGTCCTTATTCAATCCATCTACAACTAGGGGTTGTATCTTTCTTTTCGTCATCTGGTCTAGAAGCATGAAGTGCTTTCTCTTATTTATTGTCTTTGCAACATGTTCTTGTCTATGAAAAAAAGGTCACAAATCTATGAAAACGTAGATTTGTGACCTTTTTTGATGACATGAATTGACTTATTTATTGCTTGTGACGGTATTCGAAAATTTTTAACCATTTGTGAGGTCTGTTCTAAATGAATTGAATATCTGCATGCGTTAGTTTTGTGATTTAATTTTTTAAAAATATGTTAGTATTTTTATTTTTATTAACGTTAATATTAACAGTTCTGATTTTCATTACTTTATTAATGACCATTAAAAATATGATACAAGATTAAACAAAAAAATACTTAGAGAGAAGCTGAAAAAATTATGCACCAAAAAAAATTAGAAGTATTTTCAGTTAATTATTATTTTTTTTAACATAAAAAGCCCAAAAATTAAAATTTTATTTACTTAACTTAATATTTAATCACTTCGACATTTATTGAAAAAATAAATTATTTTATAGATGAATATTTGCTTGATACTGCGTGAAATTTCAATTTCCACAAATGAATTATTTATCTTAACACCACAAGATTTTTTTTCCTATTTTTAAAATAAATTTCTATTTTATTTTTCCATATTACTACTCCTGTTTATTTGGTAAAATTTGATATTTTGCTAAAATTGAAACCTTATTTCGGTTGAAAATATTTTTTTAATAACCAGGAGGTTCTGCCCCTCATTCTCTAAATGGTGTTTATTTGGAATCTTTAAAGTTTGGAGGTAATCGTTGATGATCGGATTAGATTAATGATATTAATTATACGATGGAACTCTTTTATATATAGAGAGATAATAAGATGTTGAAAAGTTCAAATAAAGAATGATATTATTTGTTAGTCAACGAAAAACATCTAGAAATATAGTTTTCTTTTTTAGCGTGACATCAGTAAGTGTGAAATAACAAACATGACGATAATTGTTGAAATCCCCGATATCAAGTTATCTTAACTGCCGACATAACGTTTTTGTGTAACACGCAATATTGCCACTCTTATTAACACGATGAGCACTTCGCATGTTAAGAACGGAACATCGTCGTCGTCGTCGTCAAAACTTCACTCCAAACACCTGAATTATTAATACGGAAATATAAACGGGAAAGCGCTGTAAAAAAAGTTTCAGAGTATCTCTACATAGGGACCATGGGAATTTATCTCCATTATTTTACATTTATTTCTTTGTATTTTAACTGCATCCCGCTTCATGTATATAAAAGCGTCCCTTGGTAATCGTATACAACGGCCACGCTTTGCGACATGGGACGACGAAACTCTTTCCATAAGAAAATAAGCGCGTCGGTCTATTCTAACGTATGGTTAAATGTGATATGCGTGTATGTCCGTCCTAGTCGCTCTAAGTATGTGCACGGGGATATTTTCGCATTTTTTATTTTCTACTTACTTGTTAAAATGAACACTATTCAGTATTTTCGAATATACAAAATAAGTCTAGTCGTTGATTATGTTGTCGGGCGTGACTTTTTATACATCAAGGGTGACAACAGCGAAAATATTTTGAATTTAAATAATATTTTTTGTCTGTGAGAAATTAAACTTTTCGAATTATTTTTTAGAAATTAAAATAAAATGTATAGTCGTTTACAATAAATGCATTATTTGAAGTGATGACAATATAAAATTCTATTTTAAATTACAAATAATGTGCTTTTTTCAAAAATTATTAGGTAATTTAATAAGAAATGTCGGATTATTATATCGGAAATAGAATAAAAATCTGATATTTTATATAACACGGCCTAATATTTCATTTTAATAACAAATATATTTTTGATGAAAATATTTTTTAAAAAATATATATATTTGAGCCAGTGATTATAAAAGTAGTCTAAATCAAAAATTAAAAAAATGAGTTTATTGCCAAAATCGTATGGAAATAATATAAGTTATAATAAACGAAAATATTAAAAAAAAAATTATAAAGTAACGTTTTTATTGAAACAATAATTTTTTCATTTACTGAAATTCAGTTCATTTGTATTTGATAGTGGTCTAAGTCACTTATTTTATTAGAAATTTTAATTTTATCAGAAAATAAGTACTGTTGTTAGATCATTAAACTAAATTTATTAATTAGTGTTGTCATCGGATTGTAGTTCAGGTAAATTACCATAAAAATAATATTTATTTAAAATTTTGTAATTAAATATATGCTTTATAAATATTATTATATACAACTATTTTAAAGCTCTCAAAATATCACAAACTAAATGACATGGAAAATTACGAGTAGTTGAAAATAATTATAATTTTTAAACTTGAAAATTTATTTTGTTTTTAATAAAATCTATTATTTTTTATATAAGTTTTTTTTGAATTTTTTATCAATTTTAAAAATGGTTAAGTTATTTGAGATATTAAAAAACATGTTTTATCACACGCTATTCTTAAAATTTTAAAATTACATAAAATAATTATTTTTCAAAAATAAATATACTGACTTTTTCTGTATGCCATAATAGAAAAATACTTCTTCAAATTTTTCGATTTTCGATATCACATTTCAAATGATATTTTTATTAGTTTGTAATAATTACTTAATGAATTTTAAATATGACTTAATTTTGAAACAGTCTAAATTGTGATGAATGGAAATGAAATAGTCTTAATTTCTTGTTATTTTTTTCTATTCGATATAAAGAAACCTCAATATAAATATATATAAAGATCAAACTAAGTACCTTTCTCCTGTTTAAGTTTATACATTTTAAGTGAAATAATTACCCGATAATTTTTTAAATTAATATTTAAATAATTTCATATGCAATTTAACTGTAATTTAAATATTATTTTAGTTACTGATTTCCACTGTAGATTTTATTAAATTTATTTTAAAATTTAATTTAATTTTTAAAATGAAATTGCAGACAGAAATATAACAGCATCACAATAATGTTATTGGACCATTTAATATTAGTATTGTATTGTAATTATTAAACATTCCAGTAAAATATTGTAGTGTTTGGTTAATAATTTCTCTATGAAAAGTAAAACGAGCACAAGGCCAAATTATACTGTCAAAGAAAATAACATAATATAAATAAGATATTTATAGCGACGAAAAAAGACAATGTTAAAAAAATATAATTAATTGGTAGTCTCAAATATTAGCTCAGTTTATAAAACAAAGTAACTTTTGAGTAATTTTCATATTTGAATTCATACATTACATCAGTTTCTTAGTACTTAAGTCTTTTTTTATATTGTGTTAATTAGAATAAAATGGAAATTTTGTATTCGGTGTGAAATCCAATTTTTAAGAAAAATTACTTTGATTGAATTTTAATGTTCTCAATAAACTATTAATTTTTTATTTATATATATATAATTTATATCGATTACTCGAATTTAATGTCTGGTATATTTAAACGATAAACGCAATACTATTTGTTTCAGTCATTTGAAAATCGAGAAAAATATCTAAACAAATGTAGAACATTAACAATATAATAATTACTAATTAGAAGATTGTGAATGCGGGTGTAGAGTAACGGTAGAATAATATCTTTGCACCCCATTTTATACGAAAAACAGTAGGAAAAATTGCGCGTGTAAGCGTAAACGTGGCGTTGCCTACCCACCCCTGTCCACCGACCTCCGACACCTCTGCGATTTAATTGGAAAAGTGTAACCGCAAAAACCAATTACGAGCCGCTGGCATTGCTGCCACCCGAGCAGCTAATGTCCCCAAGCGACAACGACATCCGACCTACACCTTCATACTCACACACACACACACACACACACACATACATATATACACGTATCCGTGCAAACGCAGAACGCGGTGTTAAATTACATCAGTTTCTTTGTGATTTTCTATCGGTAACAGCGGTTGAGCTCCGTTCGATATTCATTGATTTCAATATGTGTTTTTGTATGATACCAATGATGGCAGAAAGTAGAGAGCTTTCAGATAAGAAATTAACTTCATTTTATCAAATTATTATACTTTATATTAATGCCATATTTGTCACTTTGATAATTAAACTATAAGAAAAAATAAAATAATGTAGAGCTTTAAATAAAAATGATATTTTTAAAATATAAGAAATCATTTAGGGTGGCCATAATAAGACTGAAGAATAATAAAGAAAAATAATTGATTGTAAATAAATAAATGTATGTCTAAAACCTTGAATCTATTTGAGCTACCTTCTCTCTCTCTCTCTCTCTCTCTCTCTCTCTCTATATATATATATATATATAGATATATGACATTTATAAACATAATTTTTTTATCAATATAAATTGCAATATGAAACACGATAAAAAATATTTTGAATGATTTTTAACAACTAATAATATTTCTAATATAAAAATGAAAATATCAAATATTTTAAAAGTGATATTTTTAAAAGCTTGCATATATTCATTTATCATTTTTGCAACAAATGTTGTCAATAATTTTTTCAAAACCTAATATTAGGTTAATTTAACACTGCTTCAGTTTGACATTTGTCATGTTTAAACAGTGGTGATTATAGAAGGGTAGTTGATAAGTATGGTAAAAAAGTCGTTTGATAAGTATAGTAAAAAAAGTAAGGAAAACTAAATTAAAAAAATAATTTAATTATTTAAATTAAACAATAAATAAATTTACCATACTTATCAAACGACCCTTCTATAAATATATATATATATATATATATATATATATATATATATATATTTATTATTATTAATATTATCATAATAATCAAGCTTTTTCTATCAATTTTTGAATAAAAGCCTTTCCAAAAATTATTTATATATTTTTTTAATTTTAATAATCTAATTCTCATTCTCGTTCATTTCTCATTAAATAATTAATTAATTAAATATATATATATATATATATATATATAAAGTTTTTTTTAAGCGTGATAGAACTTTAAATTGATTCCCTATAGAAAACTATCTAACCTAAAAAACACCTGTATCATATCTTTATATATATACATACACACAAATGTATATGTAAAAAGGTGCTTTTTTAGGTTAGATAAAACTTTTAATAGAGATTTAATTTAAAGTTCTATTCCACTTAAAACTCTCTCTCTCTCTCTCTCTCTCTCTCTATATATATATATATATATATATATAATTATTGTCGTTTATAATGTGGTTAAATTTCTCAAAGTTTCTTTCGCTGGTATTTTTGAGATCATTGATTTAAAATATTTATAAATTATTAAATAAGTATTTTTTAACAAAAAAAATATTGCTGGTAAAAAAGTTGTTTTAATTAATTGCTGTTTACCTAAATTTTGATCTCAGTACTCATGCGAATTTTAAATTAGAAATCCAGTTTAGGATTTATCAGACCTTTTCAAAGAAATGTAATTTTTCTAGACTTTTCTAAAAACTTCGATAAAGTTTTTCGTAATTTTCTTTCACACAAATGAATTATTACCCATAGTACCACAAGATATTACTTATTATCTATTTTGTTGATTTTAGTAATAATCTAATGTGTATTTTTAGTACGGTACTATCCATCATGGTCAGAAAATTGTATTATTTATAAAATTTATTCCATAATTTAGTTATTAATAAATTTCATTATTTTGGTTTTGATAATAAAGTCATTTGATAGCTAAAATATGATTTATCAATAAGAATGAAAGGATTAAAATTAAAAAGCAAACTGTCAAAAAAAATTAATAGTAATAACTTCAAGAAATATAATCGGGGCTCTTTAATTATCTATTTTTTAATAATTTATCACACCAAATTCACAATTCAATTTTTTGTATATCATCAATTCAAAAATTACATTTTTTACTGATTAATATGATATTTGCAAGGAAATTTTACCAGAATCCGAAGATTTTATTTATTTTACCATTTATTACAAAAAAAAATATTAATTGAAAGAAATATATTGATATGAAATTGAATCCCTCGAAAGTACATTTTTTGATTTACTAATAGTCGAAATTTTATTTATTAATCCTACTTTGTCGTTGAAGTAAATTTTTAGCATTTGATTCAGATAAATATTTTGGGATCAAATTACAATAATCTTTATCATGGAATGAATACCTAGGGTCATCCAAATGTGACGCCGAGATTTGTGTTTTATTAAAAAGAAATATGTGTATAGGGAAACATGTGTATAGTTTCTTTTTAATAAAACACAAATCTATGCATCACGTTTAAATGATCTTATATTTTAAGTATCGAAAAAAGCTTATGAGAACCAAAATTTTATTGAAAGTACAATTAAGGGATACGAATTTGCTATATATAAGTGTTTTTTAAGCGTGATACAATTTAAAATCAAATCCCTATTCAAGTTCTATCTAACCTAAAATATACCTTTATATATATATATATATATATATATATATATATATATATACATGTGTATGTGTATATATATATATATATATATATATATAAAGGTATGATAAAAAGTGTTTTTTAGGTTTGATAGAATTTTCGATGGAGATTCAATTTAAAGTTCTATCACTCTTAAAAAAACAATCTATATTAGCTTAATGAATCAAAGTATAATAAGTAATTTTTAATAATTTTATATTTTGTATGAAGTGGAATTTATTAGTAAAGATGAAAAACATGAAGTTTAAAGTGCTATTATATTAATAATAATGGTTATTATTGCACATTTAAAATATCTAAATAAAAAAAATATTTTTATTCTTGAACAATAATTTAAATTCTCTATGTAATACGAAATTTAACGATAACGATTTTAAATTTGATAATTTGTCCTAGACAAATAATTGTTTTCTCAAAAAAGACATGTTTACACCTTTAAGTAAACTTAATAAACAATGTTAGTATTTCTTTCGGAAAATGAATTTCAAAACTATTTTCAGAAATAGCAAAGACGTTCGCTTATTTAATAAACGGTTAAAATGAATAATTAATGTAATCCGAGTCTAATAAACAGGTTTGTAATTCTAATTTTCACGCATGTTAATATTTCATGTACGCGTGTTCTAAACTGACTTAGTCTCGTGAGAGAGTACGTGCGAGCCCGGTGCTGATAAATATTTCACTTTCGCTGATAGCGAACTCAGCTTAATTTGACCGTATTAGATGACAATCATAAATAATTTAGAGTCTAGTGTGAGAGTATCGCCAAACGGTTGGCTGAGAAAGTAGCTCGAAGCGATGTCCTAAGCTGTCATACAGATTAGAGTCGTGTATGTGTGTGTGTGTTTATACGATGGTGTTGAATGGAGAATTGAAGGGAGGTCGGTCGGTTCGTTCGTTCGACCGACTGCGGCGCCAATGACGGATGTGAGAAATGGTACACACGTCGTCTTTATAAAGTATCTTAGCGTGGAACACACATACATATACTACTGTGATTTTTCTGCTATTGTTTTATGTCCACTGATGGATGTTAGTTTTGATACGAAAAACTTTACTTTTTCAACAGCATTACTTTTATTTGATATTAAAAATTTAACGTAGATATTATTAAAGTTGATTGAGGATGATAATTTGAAACACAACTGGATGTAAATTGTATTTATTTTTCATTTCAGTATTATGTATTTGAATATTTTCTCGCATTTCAATTTTCATTCAATAATTAATTTGATTTTGTATCTAATTAATTGTAAAAATGATAAATAATTACTTATTGCCATTTTTTCATGTGAATTTTTTTCGATAACTATGCAATTATCTTCAATTCAAAATATTGTATAATTTTAAAGATGGAAATTTTAATCCACATTGCTCAAAAAAAGAACAATAATTGATTGTGTATTTTTTAGTTAATTTAAAATTTGAATTTACACAAATGAATTTTAACCCCAACACCACAATAATTTAAAGTGTTCAGTAAACACTTATTGTTCACTGTGATGATGATGGCGTCGCCATCGAAATGCATCAGCCGATATAATTATAGATTATATAATTATAAATAATAAGCGAACAATAAGTGATTATTGAACACTTTAAATAATTGTGGTGTTGGGGTTAAAATTTGTGTAAAGTGAATCAGCCACAGTTCCAAAACAACAAATAATTAAAATTTGAATTTTTTAATGATCAGTTCAGAAATATAGGGTCATCCAAATGTGACATCTAGATTTGTGTTTTATTAAAAAGAAACAAAAAAAAATTATACAAATGTTTCTTCTTAATAAAACACAAATCTAGGCATCATATTTGGATGACTCTATATTTTACATAAATAAATTTATGGACTTAAATTTTATGTATAAATATATGAATATTTTCTATTTGTTTACTCAGTTACGTAACATTTTTTTTATTATCTCACATTTAGTGGTAAATGTGAAAAAGTGATATAAATATACAATTTAGTGTCCAATATTTAAGATTACTTCTGTGATGCATACACGAATTTTATTTATGAGTCAGAAGTTTAAAAAAAAATAAGGATTGAATATGAATTAGTTCATAAATCAGAATTTTATATATAAAACAAATCATATTTTTTAAATAATGGAATAGATTAATAGATTGAGTAGATTAATAATTTTCTGATTATCAAATAATTAAAAAAAATCATAAAAATTTTCTTGTATCTATCGAATCAAACTACTTAGTATTCAATCAATTTTTATAAAAATTCAATGAAAGATTTTCACATTCGCACTTTTTAAAATAGCTAAAATAAATATTAAAAATACATGGATATTTAGTTTATGTATTAAAAAATTATAATGTGCTAAAATATTTTTACACCTATTATTTATCTTGTTAATTTTTTACATAATTTTCAAGAGTGTGTGTTATTTTTTAAATATAATTTTGATAAAAAAATAAAATTGGTTATCAATATTTCGGATATAACATCACATTATAGATTAATTTAATTGGATTTTTTCATATTTGGTTTTTAATAATGATTTAATTTTTCAAATTAAGTTTCGTTATCAATTTTTACTAAATTTAAGGAAGTAGAATTATATGAATGGATTTATATTATTTTTTATTATATATTTTTTCTTTGTATTTAATTTATAAAATGTAACAATATTTATATAAATTATCCATAAAATAAAATAATAAACGATTAAAAACTATTACCAAAAGTCAAATAGATATATCATTTTAGACAAAACAGTATTACGATATCAAAACTTCCATATATCAAAACTGTATTCCGTTTTGACGTCGAGTCCCAGAGGCAGCGACAGCTCAACCAACCTCTTATCCTTTAATCCGCAGCGGTTGAATACATGCATTAGCCTCACGGCCTCCGGAAAGGACGAGTGTCCATTACACTCAACGAATTTTGTAATTGTATCTCAATTTTGTTGTGTTACAAGTAGATCGTTTTATGTCACACAGACTGTAATTGATTTACAACTTAAGTTCTTATACGATAAGTGGTTACGTTTTACTCAACAGTGTTGGATTCTAAAGTATTTTCTATGCACATATTATATATATATATATATATATATATATATATATATATATATATATATATATATATATATTAATTATTAAAAACTCATATTAAATTTTCACAAAATTGTCAGGAATGAAATTATATGAATTTATTTTTACTTACTTTAAAAAGAAATAAAATATAATTCAGTTCTAAAAATGGAATACAATATTTTAGAAATTGCTTGAATATTATATATATATATATATATATATATATATATATATATATATATATATATATATATATATATATATATATATATTGAAATATAAATATTTGATAATTTATAACAATTTTTTTTTAATTTCTATGTTCTAAAATGTTTATAAAAAAATTATAATGTAATTATATTTTTTTTATTATTAAGTATTTTTCATAAGTTTAGTATTTGTGTAAAAATCATTGATATTAGTATTTAACAAAAAAAATATTTAAAATATATTAATTAAAAAAAAATATGGAATTATATAATATATTGAAGAAAAAAAATGTTTGATGTTGAAATTCTTATCGTAAGTTAATATAATCTGAATAAATTTATTTATTATTATATTTTTGCCTAATACCCTTCATTTGCATATGTGTACATAAACCAAATATTGAATATTTCTCTTTAGTTTATATTGAAATTTGTGTAATAGAAGTAAACAATTTTAAACAGGTTAAAGCATAATTATTGAGTAATTATGTTTTACTATTTTAATGTATTCACAACTATATATGTATATATATATATGTATATATATATATATATATGTGTGTGTGTGTGTGTGTGTGTGCTTTAAAAACATTTTTAAGAAGATAAAAATTAAATGAGGGTTATTTTATTTCATATTTATAAATTATTATTGAAATGATATTTATGGGAATAATTGCTAAATTTTCTACTATGTTCCCCAAAAAAATCATAGAAATAAAAATGAAAGCAGTGAAATAAATTACGATTTGTATGAAGGTAATTACCGTTGTGTACATATTACTTAGAATGTGATACAATCACGTATGTAAAATAATTGACATAAATATCGTTTGTTGACACGCGGGTAGGCAAAATCAAACAAATTACAATATAATGTTCAAATTTTATTTGAAAATCGTCCAGTGGGAATAAAAAACAATACACGAAATGTTATAAAAACAAAATCCCAAATATCAATAGCGAATGCAAATGTTATTATATGGGGAATAAAACAACAACAAATGCCGGGTAGAAAAAAAAACGATAAATTTGCGTTAACGACTCGCACCCATAAACAAGTCTGTAAATAAGCTGTTTAATTATGGAAAAGGCCTGGGCGAACGAGCGAGAGCCATGGCGCGACGATGCCAAAATATGTCGACGGGCCGCAGCGTGCGCGCAGTTAAATTAAAGCAATCAAATTAATGGTTGAATATATACTATATAATATCATTTGAAAGGTCCGTCGACAGAGATGGTGCTAACGGCAATCTCATTCATTTTAAATGCTTGCACAGGCGTTGCCACCGCGTCATTTTCCGAACATGTTTGCGTTATTATGCCTGAATATGTATAAATGCAGTTATCTCGTACATACACATTTATATGTTTTGATTATTTTTTACATTCATAATTTGACGGAACGCCAACTGAAAAGTCATTATAATTTTTAATGTCGCCGTTATCACAAATGTTCATTATTGCAAATCCGAAAAATTTTCAGCTCGACAACGTTTTAAATATAACGACTATAAATATATAAAATGGGATGTTTAATTTCACTGCAGGTTGACGTATCGAAAAAATTCATATCTGTTGACACGCATTCTATGGAAAAATTAATCATCCAAACATATTACATTTACACACATTCACACCTATGCACACACTTTTAACATGCGCAATTGCACTGCTTATATATATATATATATATATATATATATATATATATATATACACACTCACCAACCCGCTTACTCAACATGGTAAATATGACCAAGTACCTGTGAACGGTAACATTAAATGAAGCTTTCACTCAGCAGTGGGTTAATATAAGCTAATTTGATGATGATTTATATTTTTTAATCAAATAAATCATTTCTCCAACACCATATTTTATAAAATTGTTAATTTTTTTGATACCGAGTGTGGTTCATTTTTATTAGTGATTTAATTATAACACTGCAACGAATAATAAAAAAATGTGCATTTAGATGAAAAAATATTATTGTATAGAATGTTTTTTTAAGCGTGATGGAACTTAATTTTGAATCTTTATTGAAAGTTCTCTTTAATCTAAAAAAGCACTCCTTATATATATAGTGATGAAGGTGTTTTTTTTTTTAGGTTAAATAGAACTTTTGATAGGGATTCAATTTAATGCTCTATCATGCTTAAAAACAGCCTATATTTTTAGACATAGGTACAGAAAATTGTCCTGAAAAGTTTTATTTACTTCCTGTATTTGAAAATTAAATATGTTCAACAAAATACTTATAATTAAATAAAAACATAATGTATAATTATTAAACATGTGATAAAAAAGGGCGTGTGTACTTATGTATGCACGCCAGAAGTGAAACTTCTTTGCCGTAAATTAATAAAAAATTATGAAAATTTATTCGTTTTCCATTACTTCCTCTGGTGGTAATTGAATAGTTATAAAGTATATAATTGATTTATGATAAATAAAGTAAGATATGAATACCTTGACGTCACATTTTCTAAATACTTCGTGAATACGACATCAATTGTAGTACCATATCTTGTCGTTGCAACAATTACATAATAAATACAGCGTGTTGCTTATTTGCTTTACAATAGTAATCATGTTAACACGATGCTCATGCGTGATGGGCCTCACTACCTCTCTGCCCTATCCTCTATGTATACTATGTAAGTGTCTCATTTTTCATCACTGTGTGCGTGCGCAACCTTTGCATGTAAAAATTTCATCCCAACGCCACTTAAGAAGTTTCACTTCAAAAAGTTGTGTTTAAGGAGGTAATTTTTTGTAGAAGTGAATTTCATTATGTAGGAAAATTAGTTATAAACTAATTAAAAAAAAATAATTGCTTATAAATTTGAAATTCAATATATGTATTCTCATCATCATCACTAACCCTTTTCAACCCATTGCTGGATAAAGGCCTCTTAAAATTATCCACTTCGACTGATCTAATATCTTTTTTTCTAGTCCCATCTATCTATGGGTATCTTTCTAAATATTCAAGTTCCTAATCAATAACTTTCTTTATCCATCAGTGGTCCATTTTTCTTGATTTATAACAGGCCCATTACCATTGAAAACTTTTCACTTGTGTTTTAGTATTTGTTTTCTTTCTGATCCATTCATTTTTCTTCTTATATCTTCACGTTATTGCCAACATACATCTTTCCATGCTTCTTGTTATTATCCAGAATTACTAAAGAGTTTTGTTTTGTTATAGTGAAACACACCATTACGATTCACCGATTCTGAACTTTCTAGTTACAATAAGACATTTAATTTAGTTAATTGTCAACAGTACACATCTGAAATGATCGTTTGGTTTCTTGAAAGCAGTTCAAAAATAATTCCTTTGTAATCCTTCCAAACTAATAATAAAATAATATTTTGATGTTCTTTGAATTGGTTCCTCAGATTGCAACCACGATTTTTTACTAAACATTGTTGTAAACAATCTATTTTTCATCACCTGTTATCATTCGTTTCAAAAATGGATAATTTTGTTACGTTTTATGCGTGAATCGCAAACATTTATGCAGACAATGAGATATTTTTTTTAAGTCCATGTGGTACCCAAATATCGAACTTATTATTGTAATCAAGTTGTTCCAAATGATTTTCAATACTAGTGTGTATATGTTTGGTTTGTACGATTTGCTTCAATTAATACTTTGATGTTGTTGTCATAAATTTCAACTGGATGGCTAGAGCAATATTCATCTTTAAGTAAAAAATTGCCAGAATGAAATTTAGCAAACTAATTCTATATTAGTTGTTCTTTTAAGACATCATCATCATTCACAGCACATGATTTTTTTTAACTTTGGCGTTTTTCCTTTGTGGAAATAATTAATTAAAATATGGCAATATTCCTACTTTTAATTTTCCATCTTTAATTTGATGCCAAATAAATAATTTTTAATAAAATTACTTAAAATTTCTTTCTAAATCAAGCTTGAATTGTCCTTTGTCAAATTTCATAACGAATTCGTAGTTTAGAATAAGGTTAGATCCATTTCATGACACATAAAGATATCTATTAGTAAAAACCGCAATTACTTATTTGGCAACACAATATATATTGAAAAATATATAATATTTATTTTTGAAATATAAATTTATTCATTAAATTAAACTAATAAAATACTCTATGTAGTATAATTTACCAGACATTATAAATATAATATTTAGTTGTTCATAGATGAATGTTTGAAATGTTCAATAAGAAATGAGATAAAAATAACAGCGATGAGTATTTAATATTAATGTTTAATAAAGGTCGTTAACGTTGAAACGAATATAAGATTCAATGACGTAGAAAGAAAAAAAGTTACAAAAATCGAAAAGTTCATAAAATCAAATTGCTCTAATCAAAATTTAATTGATATATAATTTATTCAGTGAAAATTTACCCTTCATTTCCAAATAGCGACAATTTTTACGCTCCATATACTCCAATTAAAATTTTTCAAAAATATATATCAGGTAAAAATGCGTATATATAATTATAGAATATATATATATATATATAAAGTATTCTAGTTGAATAAATCTCCATTATAATATCTTTTATAATTGAACGACCGCGGTCATTCGAGTAATTTTATGTCGAATTTTATAACATCGTTTCGACATTTCCTCGTCGAGATTAAAAGAGTTTTCTGTGTAAACATGATACGGTGTACAGTCGGTCGGACGGTAGGTAAAGAGTCCCGACAACAACAATCGCCGTACTTCAAATAGCACTTTGAAATATTAATATTTCGTCAGACTGGAGTGATACGTTCGTGTCGGTTGACCCACAAACAAAGGCAATAACATCAAAATGAAAACGCAATTCAAGAGTAATTTTCATTCGTCATTCTCGTTCGGGTTGGCGGCAGTCACATATAATTCTAAATTACAAATGAAACAAATTGGCAAGCATTGTGCGTATGTGTGGATGTAACTTCTGTAGTGACTTTCGCATTTAAAAACGAAACGTCGTTCGACAATAATGTGCCGTTACGTGCGTTTTTTGTAATTATGCTCGTCGATAAAACACGCTTAACGATGGCAACGATTGAATCGATTTTGTTTATTGGCCTAGGTGTTTTCTTTTTTGAACCACTTTTTTTTAATATGTTTTGTAATCTTTCTAAACATACAGGTTGTCGGGGAAATATATTCCATAGACATTTTATATAAATTTATTATTAGTGACCAATATATATTTAATGAAAAAATTTTGACATTTTAATTAATAATAAATTTATTAATTTTTAATTTTTTTAAGATATAATTAAGTAATTTGAGTACTAATAAGGGTAGCATAGATAAGATCCCGAATTATTAAACTTAAATAGAAAAGTCATATAGAGATAATTTATGATTTGCAGTAATTAGAATAATTTTCATATGATTGATAATAAAATCGATATTTTAAATATGGTTGATAATATATAAACGAAAAATTTATTTCAAAATATTTAATAAAAATATTCAGTAATCACTTTTTGGTCACTTTATTTACTGGTATGCATTTCGAATACATTCTCAAAATCAAAGTACTGAATTAAAAAATCCTTGTAATATAGAGTCATCCAAATGTGACGCCTACATTTGTGTTTTATTAAAAAAAAGAAAAGAAGCTATACACATGTTTCTTTTTAATAAAACACAAATCTAAGTGACACAATTGAAAGACACTATATAATTCTTTGATATTGAAAGCCTAGTTATCAGATCATCAAATAAAATAAATAGCAAATAATTATTGAATATTTTTTAAAATATTGTTGTATTGGAATGAGTGATTTATTTTTGTGAAATATTTAATTGGTGTTATTAAAACGTATAAACTTTTTTAATTATCAGGGAGATTTGCCCCCTTACTTATTTTCCTCGTAGACCTCTCAATTTGTTCCTATTTAATAATGTATTACAAATAAGTTATGAAAAATAAAATGTTAATGTTTTTGTATAGACGATTTTTATTATATATTGTATAATATATAATATAAAAGCAATATATTTAAAATTAATTTGGTCCAAAAATCTACCTTAAAATCTTTTTTATATTTTTTGTTAATGTTATTATTTCATAAAATTTGTACTTTGGGAATTTTCGAAAAACTTTAGAAATGAAATTTTCACATCAATGAAGCAGAGATGGAGCATCATTTTTTAAAAAATATAAAGAAATTCGTGGAATTTTACATAGATCACAAATAGAAAAAAATACATAAGATAAAATTGGATGATTTTTAAAAACCGCTCGATTTTTTTCAATATATTTCATTTATCTAATCTAAGATGTTTAAAATAGAATGAAAAATTTTTTCAGTATTAATAAAATCAAGTTTTGTCATAATAAAATATGAATCCTGTAGGTTTTTATTTTATTTGAGTTATAATTTCATTATAGAAGAATATATTATTTTAGTGTGGAATTAGAATGTTTAAGAGTTCTAATTACTTAATTTAGATTTTCGCAAATTTTGTTTATTGCCAATATTAGCAATTGTCAAACGATAAAAGAACTATAGAGTGACTCAGACGAAACTAAATGATAATAAAAAAATAAATATGTATAAATCCTTCAATCTCATTAAGGTCATCGTGTATAATAAACCATTTATATGAATTCAGTGGTCAGTTTTTGTCAGATCGAACGAAAAAAATACAACATACAATTGGGTTATTGTTTGTTTTGGAACTGTGGTGAATTCATTTTAACACAAATGAATTTTTATCCCCAACGCCACAATGGTTTTGAAGTATTTAATAATCACTTACTGTTCATTTTTTGTTTATAACAGTAGTCGTCTGTTGCGCATTTCGATGGCGATTCCATCAACGTCAGAGTGTTTTTGTTAAAAATCAAAAATCTCTTTTTTGTTATTTTTTTTTAACAAAAAGACTCTGACGATGATGGCACTGCTATCAAAATGCGTATCAACCGACTATTGTTACAAATAAAAAGTGAACAATAGTGATTATTGAACACTTTTTAACCATTGTGGTGTTGGGATAAAAATTCATTTGTATTAAAATAAGAGTTTCATACTATCTTTTCATTATCAAAAGTATAAATTAATTTAAATTGAAAGATCGTCATTAAACATTGCGAGAGAAGACTATAAAATATCGAATTAGATCATCTTTGTATCAGTTGAGGATTTAATTTAGTAATGTACCAAAATCTTGTTTTGCCTGAAATTTAAAAAAGTATTTAAATATTTATTTTCACGTTTAAAAATTAAAACATAGTGAATGAAATAAAAATAGATTGTAACCAATTATCGACGTATCGCGTATGACGATTTGTGTTCATTTACATTTTTTCCAAAAAAAAAAATGGATCATCAACCCTCACTTGATATTTATAGACTCGCTGAACACACGGTGCGCTTCAAGATTGCGTTCATGAAATATGCATCGAAAATTGTTTCTGAAATTCACTCCGATTTCTAGTCAACACGAACAGGAGCCGACCGCCTAAATGCTATAAAACACATAGTGAAGTGGCATATAGCTCCGCTACATCACCGACTATATAATACACACTAAGTTCGTAACCGTCGAGGCCGTATCTCCCAACGAGACCATTCCACATCATATTTGATACAGTAATGCCATCATTACAGTGCAGAAGTACGTACCTCTAGTGATGCCACATTAATAAATAAAACGGATGTGCCAGTGTTGCTAACATATAGTATAGTCAAAATAAATTTGCAACGTTATATTATGGTTCGTGTCATAAAGAATAATGAAATGAAGTTCTCAAATATCTTCATTTAATATATTGAAATAATAAATGTAAATTGTGTCATGAAAAAGAAAACTGGAGTGCGCGCGGACGGTTCACTCGATAATATTTAAAGAGTAACGTGGTAAATAAAATATTTCGTACGTCAACTATGTATTTATTTAAAATTGTATTTCCGTATTCATTTCATTGAAATGTCGATTAAACATCAACACAATATCAAATTAAAATCATTCAGAAATATTTATTTTATTAATCGTTTTGAAAATTAATTAAAAGCTTTTCTTAATTAATAATCACAAGAAATAAAATAACGTATTTCAATATAAATGAATAAACATTTAATATTTTTTCTAGAGAAAAATAAATAAAAAAATTACTTAAATAAATTTTTACCATTAATTCTTTTTTGAACTTCTTTCGATTTATGAATTTAATGTTAGGTTTTTAAACTCAATTAATAACATACAAGTATAACCATCCTCTAGAATGAAATTTGAGATTTAATGTTAATTATGATTGTAATTAAGAATGTTATTTAATTTTTAATATTTTAATTGACTAGAAATAAAACACTGAAATATTTATGTATTATAAATATTATAAGGTCATTCAAATATGATGCCTAGATTTGTGTTTTATTAAAAAGAAACATATGTACAGGGTGGTGGTGTATAGGAAAACATGTGTATATTTTTTTTGTTTCTTTTTTATAAAACACAAATCTAGGCGTCATATTTGGATGATTTTATATCATAGAATGATTTCTGTTGATACTCTTTTAATATATTTTACTATTATTGGTTTTAATTTTGTTATCATTTTTAAATTTATTTTTAATCTGCTTGAAAATGATACAAATCCTTTACCAACAATTACTAGAATTGATTAATAAAAATAATGTATAGTGAGAGATGTTTAAGAAGATCAGGAAATTTTAAAAGTAAATTTATTCGTTCATTATTAAAATATCCTATACCAGTAGTGTAATGAGTTGATTGTTGAGTTAGTATTTAGTAAAGAGAGAAAAATGATACGTTTTAAATGGTATATGTGTTATCACATTATATTCCAAAAAAAATGATAATTTTAATAGGAGTAAAAAATATATTAGAACTTAAGTAAAAAATAACAATATTTTTTTACTGTTATTTTGTATTTAAGAACTATTTTTTATTTAAACTTATATAATGTGTATTAATATTTAATTAACAATGTAATTCCATTAATATAACCAACTTCTCAATTTCATGAAAGCTTTTGAATTCTCCTACGATAAAATGTTTCTTGGAAATTATAAACTCATTCAGTTCATTTTACACATTTCCATTTTAATTTTTTTTCTATTTCAAATTTTTTGTAGAGCCAAAAGTAAATGGTAGCCGAATGGTGTTATATCTGAAGAATATAATAAATGACTTAGAACCTCCTAACCAAATTTTGTATTTTTTTTGGATTTCTACAGAAACACGTGGCTTTATATTGTCATGCTGTAAGATAATTTGCTTCCTATTAATAAAAGCTGAACTTTTTTAAGTTCATTGTTCAAATTGCACAATTGTTGATAATATTTTTCAGAATTAATGGATTTTTTGGTTTTAGAAATCTATAATAAATTGATTCTCTTATACAAGAGTCGTTTGATAATTATGATAAAAGGTAAAAAAAATTAAATTGAAAAATTTAATTTAATTAATTAAATTAAACATTAAATAAATTTAATATACTTATCAAACGTCCCTCGAATTTCATTACTTAGATGACAAAATTGTCATTTTCATACTTAACCGAACTTTTCAGAACTTTTCTGTGAATTATCTAGGTATAATATTTTATGATATATTAAAATTAACAAAAATGGAAAAAAGATTTTCAGGCAGATTTTTAGGATGATTTTCAAGCAGACATTTTGGACAAATTATAGGACAAAACAAATTTTAATTTTACTGGTATTAGATTTGAATGCACATCAAATTATCAATCTATAATAAAAATCGTCTACACAAAAGCATTAACATAGTCTTCTAAACGTTGTATTTTTTATAACTGATTTATATTGTTAAATAGAAGCAAGTTTTGGGGGTCACACACATACACACACACACACACACACACACATATATATATATATATATATATATATATATATATATACTAATTGTTAACAAGTATATTTAATAATTTAAAAAAATAATTTTAACTGCATTACCTATGCATGTCGATTTTTAATTTCTGAAAATAAATATTCTAAATTTAAATAACCAGAACAAATAGATGTAAATAAATTTATTTGAAAAAATTTTTTATTCTCAAAATAAAAAAAATATTTTATATTATATTAAATATATATATATACATATTATATTTTAATTATTAAAAAAAGAAATTATCACTTATTTTAAAAAGTTAATATTTGAATTGTACAGGATCATCCGAATGTGACGTCTAGATTTGTGTTTTATTAAAAAGAAACTATACATATGTTTCATTATATTCTATCCTATACACGTTTTTTTTAATAAAACACAAATCTAGGCGTCACATTCGGATGACCCTATAAAATAATATTCTTGTGTTGAAAAATTCAATTGATCAAAATGTTACATGATATTTTTTTGCAAATATTTTTTAATTATATTACATTATTTGTAAAATAATTTTACATTTAATGATATAATTAAATATTGTACATTAGGTATTTTTTGCAATGCTCAATTACTGAATCCTTTAAATTTTTTTTGGTAAACTTTCTTTCAACGATCGATCATAGTTGAAACATCGCATTTCGGTCTATTTTCTTATTCAAACATTACAAAATATGAAATTGATGTATTATTATTAACAGCAAAAAACAGACACGTACACATTTTAGCGATCACGTTGACCGATTGACAATCCCGATTTCCTTTTTTTATGTTATGTATTCATAAGCCAAGCACACATAAGATACGATGTATATAGACAATTCGTATTTTTATTCGAAATGATAAATGTAATTTTAAATTGCCACAACAGATGTTCGGCTTTGATTAAGCGCGGCATGTTTGAATGCGGTTTGCTCGTAAGCGAACGCACGCACAAGGTGGGTGGGTCGTTCGGTCCGTCCCTGACGATGGATGGAAGTGAGAGCCACTCTCTGTGTATGTATGTGGATATGGGGGTAGGTACGGTAGATGTGTGCACGGGGTGCGAACTCTCATTTGATTAGATTTGTGTTGTCGGGTCATCTATTATTGAATGCCGCGAAAATGATTCCGTGAATTTGATAGTAGTTTCGCTAAGGGCTCTTATTCCCAAAACATATTGCTTCGCGTCGTACGAATTGTAACGCTTGTGTTCGTGTTGTTCATCATGTTGCTCAAACTAAACACAGTTACACACACACACAAATATATATATATATGTATATATATATATATATATATATATATATACATACATAGATTTTTATTATATTTGATATCACCACCTTTGTAACTCTCAGGAATTTTATGATTTATTTTAAGTAATTTTTTATGCATATATATTTAAATATTTTTAAGTACATCACTTCAACACATTTAAAAAATAAAAAATATTCATATATCATAAATTAACATTCTTTAACATTTTTACTATAATAAAAATGTCTCTTTGTTATTATCATTATTTAAATAAGCGTGTTTTTAAGCGTAATAGAACTTAAAATTGAATCTCTATCAAAAGTTCTATCTAACCTAAAAAACATCTTTTATATGTATGTGTATATATATTTAGGATATTTTTTTAGCTTAGATATAAACTTTGAAAGGGATTTAAATTAAAGTTCTATCATGTTTAAAAAAACACTTATATACCTTAAGCAAAATATTCTCTTATTCAACACCAAATTGTGAACTGCTCGTTAAACTCAATTAAACTGAATTTAAATTCATAGAAATTTATCTCTCTTGTATCACTTACATTCATATCACTTTAATTTTGTCTCTATTTTGAATATTTAAATTATTGAAATTTCATTCGTGTGCTTAAAAAATGATTTAACTAACTGAGATAAAAATCTAATTTTTTAAAGAGACTAGACATTTTGATTTATGTTATTTTCTAGAATATTATTTGTTCAAGAATATTAAATAATGTCTCAGTTTGTATTTTAATAATAAGTTATCGTGAGGGAAAATAGTACATTGTATAAAATGGTGATAATTTGAAAAGAATATATATATATATATATATATATATATATATATATATATATATAACTTTGAAATAAAATAAATTTATTTTATTTTAATACTGGTCCGATTTTTTTGTCTTTCCTCAAACATTTTTTTTAAATTAGAGGTTTTAATTATTAATTAATCCTTGTATAGATAAAATTGATATTTTTTTTCTTTGATGTCACTGAAATAAAATTAGAGTATATTTTTATATTTTTCAAAGAAAATATATTTTCATATTTATTTTTTCAAAGATAATAAATCTTTTTTTCATCCATATATATTTTTAATAAATTATTGTAAAGGAAAATGGTACATTATATTAAATGGTAATAATTTAGAAAAAAATATATAACTTTGAAGAAAAATAAATTTATTTTACTTTAATATTGCTCCGATTATTTTATCTCCGCCCAAACATATTTTCTAGAATTGGAGAATAATTTATTAATCAACCTTCATATAAATAAAAATAAATATTTTTTTTTCTTTGATGTAGTCATTTTTAAATAAAATTGAAGTATATGTTTATATTTTTTAAATTAAATTTATTTTCATATTTATTTTTTCAGGAAAATTAAATAATTTTTTCATCTGTATTTTGTTAAATAATTATTTTGTTAAAATTATATATATATATATATATATATATATATATATAATATATATATATATATATATATATATATATATATATATATATATCTCTATATCTATGAGAAAATAGTGCATTATATTAAATAATAATTTAGAAAAAAAAATTTAACTTTGAGGTAAAATAAATTTATATTATTTTATTGGTCCCATTATTTCATCTTGGTCCAAACATATTTTTTTGAATTAGAGATTAACCTATTAATCAGCCTTCATATAATATAAATAAAAAAATATAATGTCTTTTTCATTTTTTTTATATTATTTTGAAATAAAGTTGAAGTGTATTTTTTGATTTCTTAAAGTAAATTTATTTTCATATTTATTTTTTTAGGAATATTTAATCATTTTTCATCTGTATTTTGTCAAATAATGATTATATTAAAGCTATGTATTTTTTTCTAATAAAAAACAGTGCATTATATTAAATAGTAATAATTTAAAAAAATATTTAATTTTGAGCTAAAATAAATTTATATTATTTTACTGGCCCCAATATTTCATCTTGACTTAAATATATTTTTAGAAATGAGATTAACTTGTTAATCAACCCTCAGATAAAAATAAATAAAATGGATAAAATATCTTCTTATTTTTTCTTTTTGTTGTCGTTTTGAAATAACATTAGAGTACATTTTTGAATTTCTTGAAACAAATTTATTTTTTCAAGTATATTAAATTGTTGTTTTATCTATATTTTGTTAATAAATTATTTTAAGGAAAAATAGAACATTATGTTAAATAATGATAATTTTTTTAAAAAAGTTCGTAACTTTGAAATAAAATAAATATATTTTATTTTAATATCAGTTCTATTATTTTATATTGTTCCAAACATTTTTTCAGAATTGGAGATTTTACTTTTTAATCAACCCTCGTATAAATAAAAATAAATAAAATGAATATAATATATTTTGTATTTTTTTATCCTCAATGTTGTCACTATGAAACAAAATTAAAGTACATTTTTTAAGAAAATATCTTTTCATATCAAATATTTAAATATTTTGACAATTTTTATATTCTAAAAAGTTTTTTGAACCTGAATTCTAGGTAAAAAAAAAACTTTTGTACAGAATTAAAACGGTTTGTCTATTTAAAGTGTATGTTTTAATTTAAACAAGACTATTTGCATTTTAAACTAAATAGATATATTTTTCATAGTATGTAGCTTTAATATTGCATAGAGCTTTTATCACACTCAACAAAAAGATCATTTAGAGACAAGTATAACATTACATAACAATACTGTAAAATCACAAAAGAAACACACACATGTCCTTTTACTTAAATAAACGTGAAAGACACACGTTTACTGTTACTGTAAAGCAAACTGTAATTCGTCTCGTGTAAGAGAAGCGCATAATTAAATAATTAATTAATTAATACGGCCATCTCTTCAAACAACGAGCCTTTATCGCTAAACTCTGCAGCAGTTACGTGCACAATTTTACCTCACTAAATAAATACCTGCTCTCAAGTACACCGGTGCAAAATTAATGATACAATCTGAGATGTACAGTAGCTATCTACTGCAAACCGCCTGGGGGAGTCGAACGTCTTCACCGTAGACTAGATTATTCACGGACAGTAATACGGAAGACCGCATAATGGCCTAGTGTGATTGTTGTAAGGACCTAATCAATAACACATAAAAGCTCGCCATACGCTCATATACATTTAATGATGACCTTTCCGACTCAAAAGCGGAAGGGCCGATGTTGCCTCGGCTATTGCTACTGTTGCTGATACCATTATCAGTTACCAGACTAGACGAATGGTTAGTAGGGAAGATAGAGGAAATAACGAGGTCGACATACAGTAAACACCATATATGTTTCACGGGAAGAATTAGTTAATTGAGCTTATTTGTCTAGATTTGTGTTCAGTTTTGATTTGTTCGAACTTGATGGAATATTGTTTTTGTGGTTTATTTAAAATAAAAGAAAATGGTTTAACAGTACATTTGATGAAGTTTGATGAGAATGAATACATTTTTTTAAAAATAATTATTATATTTTCAATTTAACAATAAAACTATTTAGAAATTAAGTATCCAAATTTTAATATATTCTTTAATAAAGAATTTTATTAAAAATTTGATTTTTTTAAATACATTTTTTTAAATACTATTTTTTGATTTGTTATTGAAAATACAAATTAAACAGTATTTTATTTTTTAAAAAATATAAATATTTTTACACAAGTGTACTAATTGTTTTATAAAAGACGAAAATGTAACTTATTTTTTAACAAAGTTTTTTGTCTGAAATAAAAATCTTGTATTTATTTTTTTATAATTTTAATTTTCCATTATATTAATCAATATTTGTTTCTCTATTCAATATTTTTAAATTAATAATTTATTTAATAAATCTTAAAAAAATATATTATATACGAAAATGATTAAAGAATAATTTAACATACTTTTTATGGTAAATTTTTTTACTCTGACTTTAAGACTTTGGGAAAAATTTAAAGACAATATGTTAATTATTTTAATCAATTGTCCTCGTTTATTTAAATACTATTGCATATAAATATAATACTTAATATTAATAACAGTAAAGGACAAATTGTATTCTTTAACCCTTTCGCTGCGATGAGCGACTATAATCGCTCGAAACGCCGGAAATTGTCCACGTGCAATGTTTAATAGTGACATTTTGGTACAAAGAACCGTTGTAGTAAAAGCATTAACATAATGTTTTTAAATTCCAAATATAGTCTATTTTTTTAATATATATTTTTTATATAGAGTAGCCCAAGCGAGACTGAAGGATAGTAAGCAAATATTTGTATGTTTAATTTTCAGCCCCAGTTTAATTTGGGTCAACTTATATAATAACGCTTGTTCACATTCTTCAAATTTAAAAATTTCGACTTGTAGGAATCTTATTTGGCATTTAATTATATATGGTTTATATACAGTGGCTCAAATGATACTGAAGATTTTAGACCTACATTTACTTGCTTACTATCATTTATTATTCTTTACTATAATGTAGTCTCATTTGAACCACTTCATGTAACTCTAACTTAATTATAAGCAAAAATATTTTTTTAAAATTTTTAAATATATTTTTAACTGATGAATAATCTTTGTTAAGCGAAAAATTAATATACTTCATAATAATGAATTTTAAAAATATGCAGATGGTTCAATTATAAATAATTTATTGAAATCTTAATTTTGTATTTAATTATCATTTTTTTTAACACTTGTCAAATATATTAATATATTTCATGGATTTTTTTGATTTTAAATTAAAAAAACATTTTGCACTTTTCAGAATATAGAAACAGTCACAATATTAATTGATTTTTTTTTCAAAAATACACTTGATTTTAAATTAAAATAAGATTTATATTAAAAAAATAATTCTTTTAAATATTAAAATATACATTAAAAATTTATATAATTATCTTTTTACTGAACAAACAAAATATATTTTTTTAAACTGAATTTTTATTTTTAGATGTTTTTGAAAAAAATACAGTTTGCTATTAAATGAAAGTATTAATTAGTATTTTAATAGATAATTCATTTATATATTTATTTCTAGATTACTCAGTATCTTTAGTAATAATTAAATTGGCAGAATGTATTACGATTTTAATTAATTTTAATCTCTTTAAAAATCTGTTACAAAAAAACTGCTTATCCGTAAATTGGAAAACAAACGGAAATTTTAACACAAGTATCAAACAAATACGTTTTTTCGTCTGCATCTAGATCAGTGTAACAGTCAAAAAACACGTTGATTTAACTATGACTTTTCCAACCCTCGTGCTGAAGACATTCTTTCTCTATATACATACATACAAATATACAAATATATATATATATATATATATATATATATATATATATAATATGTATATGTATACGTATGGTTGGGTGATGTGGGGCTGTGCTCAGTAAACTGACGATGATACCGGAGGCTCAGAGACCTCAGAACACTTGGCGGGCTCTCAGATTTATGCACAAACCGTGTAAGGCTCAGAGTGGATCATTTGGTATTCTGATCCGCAAGAAGTTCGCAACTACTCGTCGAGTGGTGTGTGAAACATTTACTTCTCACATACATATACATTCATCCATCCATCCAGACGTTGTGCTATATACACGTACAATGCATTCGCACATATATACATTATATATATATATATATATATATATAAAGTACAGATATATTTACGTACGTATATAAATATGCGTGAAACTACGATCACATATATTGATGCATGTGAATATCTCTGTACATAAAGTAGATGTACTTGCAAAACTTAAACCATAGAATGATTATAAACACTTTTGAAAATTTACATTAAGAAGATTCTGTAACTATTTGGTATTCTATGTGGTTTGAAGGATATAAAATTCATTTTTGTAAATTATTTTTTATATAGAGTAAAAAAATAAAATTATATTTTTATTTAAATGTTAGTTTTTTGCATAAAACGATGATCATTGAAAAATAAAATTAATACAAAATCAAGTTTCATTGGTTGATATTAAATTTATAATTTTATTTAAAATATTAATTGGAGTATTAATTAAAAAGCAAATAAATATTATTTAATTAATATTGTCTGATTTGTTATTATTGCACAATTTAGATTTAAATATTTTTTTGAATCTAATGTTTTTTTAAAATGTTTATTTTTGTAGTATATTGTATTTTGCAAACATTTATTAATAATTAAAAAATATTTGTTTTTAATTTATCATAATAACATAAAGAACACAGATTAAAACATACAATAAAGTTTACACAAATGAATTTTAACCCCAATACCACAATAGTTATAAAGTATTTAATAATCACTTATTGTTCACTTATTATAAATTATATTACTTTATAACTATTGTGGTGTTGGAGTTAAAATTCATCTGTGTAAAATGAATCAGCCATAGTTCCAAAACTACAATAAAGTATTTTTGATATTGGTAGATTTTCTATGTACAATAGATTAACTATAAGAAGTGATATAATAATATTAATATATATATATATATATATATATATATGGGGTCTTCCAATAAGAATGTCAGAACTTTGACAGCTGGTGGCAGCCATATTTAAATTTTTTAAGCTCATTTTGACATTTAACTCAGTATAGCTTGGTAAATTATCACAGAACGTTTAATTCTATTCTTTAGTCTAAATTGAGCTACCCTAAATATATATATATATATATATATATATATATATATATATATATATATATATAAAGGTCATCCAAATGTGGCGCCTAAATTTGTGTTTTATTAAAAAGAAACTATAAAAATGTTTCTTTTTAATAAAACACAAATCTAGGCGTCAAATTTGGATGTTCCTATATAAACATGGATGTGTTAAAGAAATTGTTTTTAGATATTTATGATTAAACATATTTTTATCTGATATTTATATAGCCATTTTATGTTATTGAAATTGTTAATTTAATATGTACAATACATTAACAGGAATACGCTACTCAAAAAATTATTATTTTCTTCGTAAGTATTTGTTGACTTATTTATTGTTTAGCATTAATACTATAAAATGATTTTTTTACGTTTGTATTATAATATAACAATTATATTTCAATAATTTTTACAAATAAAGATATAATATATATATATATATATATATATATAATATATGTATTTATAGGTTGGCAAATATATATATATATATATATATATATATATATATATATATATATATATATATATATATATATATATATATGTAAATATATATGACATTATGAAAACTTAAAAAAATTTTTATAGTTAAAATTTTTCTCATACAAAATTCTACTTCTACTGTAAAAATAAAATAATTACGTTTAATACAATAAATAATTGTATTTTTAAAAGATTATAATTATTTAAAATTAATTTAATTTTAAAATTGTACATTGAATTCATTTTATTATTCAAAAAATTGTTAGTAACTACGTTATGAATGACATTTAATTAAAAAGTTGATAATAATTTTAAAAATAATATTTTGTAATTTAATAAGGAAGTAATTGTATATTTGTATACATAATAATCACTCATGCATGTTAAAGGTGTGAGGTATATATATAAACTGAGTATTTTATATTATGTATGTATAAATAAAATGATATAGAAATAAATATACATTAAACATGGAATAGGTAAAAGAAACTAATTTATTAAAAGGAAATATTTTATTGAATAGAATGTGGCTGCTAGTGCTAATTTATATTTTTTTTAAATTTATTTCAACATTTTGATCATTTTTATAAAACTGATTTTTCATATTTCAAAAAAACTTATTTATTTATAATATGCAAAATTAAATATAAAGATTATATTTATATTCAAAATTATAAATGCAAATATGATATATATATATATATATATATATATATATATATATATATATATATATATTCGTGTCCAATGATTTTAAGATCGACACAATTCTAGCAATACGTAACATACGACATTGGTGACATATAGAGGGCTCAAACACTTAAGTAACGGAATTAGTAAATAATTTCAAGTTGAAACTGTGAAATTATTAATAGAGCATTTTAATTACACTTTAATGGAACTTAATGAAATGTGAAGTAATTTCAAGGAACTTTTAGCGTTACATTTTACAATGACGAAGTAATATGTCAGTGTATTTACCTATTTTTGTATGTGTGAATTTTCTATCATACATACATACATACATATACATATATATATATATATATATATATATATATGTGTGTGTGTAGGTATGTATATACTACTTACATTAATTAATAAATCTGAAATGAATATGGTAGGCAATAGTAAATAAATAAATGTTTTTATAGTTTATATGATTTTTAGAGTATTATTTAATTTTTGTTAAATTAAGATAGTTTTGAAATTATATGATTAGGAACATAATATTTTGTAATGACGAATGGAAATATATATATATATATAATTACACAAACGAATTATCACTCCCAACACGACAATATATTTTAATTTTTTAATAACCGGTGTTGGAGGTGATAACTAATTTGTGTTAAGTGAATTTGCCATAGTTTCAAAACAAACAGAAATGTATAATTAAAAAATGTAAAAAATATATTTAGTATAAATATTTTTTAAAATTTAATTAAAATAAATAAACGTAATTTATTGACTATCTGAAGATTTATTCATCAATTTTTTTCGAAAAAGAATTTATATTTAATTATTGTGTATCCAAATTCTTATAAAATTATGGTCAGTATTTGTCATTCTAAAAAATTGATTGACTAGTTGAAGATTTATGCATTTTTTTAAAATATTTATATTTATATTTATTTATATACAAACTGTATATCCAAATTTTTGGAAAATATATTGTCAGTATTTATTATTTTTAAAAATTGATTAAAGTAACGACATAATGGAATTCGATTAAATTCTTATTACAATTAAATATTATTTATTTACAAAAATGTACAGAGTTAAATTGTGCAAAAATTATAAGTAAAAAAATATATTATTTATGAAATATAGAGTGAAAAATTAACAAATACATTAATAATAGGATTTAAGAAAATTAATATACGATGGTGGTTTGATAAGTATGGTAAAAAAGTAGGGAAAACTAAATGAAAAAAATTAATTTAATTAATTAAATTAAACAATAAATAAATTTACCATACTTATCAAAAGATCCTCGGAATTTTTTTCAAATATATTAGGTTGGCAAGTATCTCCCTTCCGCTTTTTTTTTTTTTTTTTTTTTTGTACATAGCTGCGAAATTCAAAAGACCTGAAGACGGAAGGGAGATATTTGCCAACCTAATATCAGATATAAAAATATATTAAAAGTAAATAAATATTTAATGATTTTAACAAACAATTTTTTATTAAAATATTAAACTATTTGAATTTCTGTTATATATATATATATATATATATATATATATATATATATATATATATAGGGTGTTTCGTTAGGAGCCCATAGCTTAATTTTTAAATAAAATCCATTTTTTTAAGTGATCGATGATGTTTTTTGAGAAATGATGAGTGTGCGTTCCTGATGGTACACCCTATATATAAATCAATATTATTTTAATAAAATAATTCAGAATGAAAGATTTTTCTGATTTACTGAAATTTGAATAATGAATAATAATTTTTTATCTATTATAATTTTTTTAGACAAATTGAACTTTTAATATTTTTTAATTCCAGTAAAATATTTTAAACGCATATTATATTATTTCATTTTATCTCTCAATTGCCTTTTAACATGATTTTTTTTGTATTTTTGATTTTCATCAATATTTTTTGTTATTTTTTCTACCTTTTTCTTAGTAGTTTTTCTGTCTATTCCTTTTTGTATAATTTTCTATTTTTCGTTATATATATATATATATATATATATATATATATATATATATATATAAATGTATTATATAAGAATGAAATATAAAAAAATAGAATTGTATTTGTATCAAAATATTATTTAAAAATGATATATAAACAAAAATGAATATCGACAATTTTCAATTTTCTTTAAATCTTCTCAATATCTTAACGAATCCTCTATACATCTCGCCGTGACTCAGTTGATGAACCCGAATCCGAACTGAAAGAGACGATTTCAACCACGCCAGCGATTAATTTTATTTGTCGGACACTTTAGCGAGGCATTAATGAAGTCCCGCGGGTATGATTGTCACGCGCGTCATATTTTATCCGATACGGACGAGATGGGGACGCACCGCCGTAACTTACTTTAGACCATTTCGGGTAACGGGTGACAACCAGCCGTTGAAGACCGTCGCCGATGTAACGGGATCGAAAAACAGGGTATTATTATTATCTCGAGCAGGATAATCGGTCGCGTTATTCTATACTATTTACGCATATGTCGTTATTTTCGTTTATATCGTACAGTCTTTTTGTTAACGTGTCATAAATTATGACTTTTTTAGTCTTTGTTCAACGCGTCGTAATATATTTGAGATTGTTTATCATAACGTATTTAAATTGTTAAAAAAATTAAAAAGAAGATAAGATCTTATTAAAACTTTAATTTTTTTTGATAAAATAAGAGAATAATTTTCAATGGACACTTTATTTTAGAGAAATTTTGATAATTGACTCTCTCTCTCTCTCTCTCTCTCTCTCTCTCTATATATATATATATATATATATATATATATATATATATGTGTGTGTGTGTGTGTGTGTGTGTTTGTTAACTATTAATTTTAAAAACTTACCTTTGAAATAATCAAGAAAAATATTCAAAATGTTCAATCGATACTTATTGTCATTAGAAATAAGGTCATTAATATCAATATTTTTAATATCAGAGAACTTATGTTAAAAAAATTGAGTTTTTAATATCAGAGAACTTATGTTAAAAAAATTGAGTAAAAATATTTATTATAAGCAATAAATTAATTTATATATTATATTTTATTGTTTGAAAATTATCAATAGAATGTTAATATTAATATATAATTCAGTTAAAATATAAATAATATATATTTACATATTTCTGTGGTTATGAAAAAAAAAATCACAAAAAATTTCAAAGATTTTTCATATGAAAATTATATATTTTTTTTATATTACAACTTTTTTTATACAAAAAATTAATCAAGTATATATTCTTGAATCTTGCCAAATGATACTATAGCGTTTAGACATACATTTACTTGTTTACTATCATTTACTACCCTTCAGGCTTATTTTGACTTTCCTATATAATAATTTTATTTTAATGGAATGAATTATTCATATTAACACTACATGATTTTTTAAAAAACATTAAAAACCACTCATTGTTCTAATCGAGATCCAATTTACTTAGATTGCTATATAAACTTTTAATTTCGAATTGGCACTCTTTATTTTTTGAAAACTGTAATGTTTTCATATTTTTTTATACAGATTGATTTTAAATAATCTATAAACAAAAATTTAAAAACTTTCTTTCTTTAGCAATTAAATAGATTTTTTTGTCTATTTTGGTTGACTCAATTTTAATCTTTATTTTATGTTACTTTTATAGTTTTGTTGATTGTGACAACATATGATCATTTTTATTCGTCTTGATACTAAAGAAAAGTCATTTTAATATAAAATATCACTTGCTTTAATGCTATAAGATTTTATATAATTTTTTTTAAAAAAACACATTATTTATTTTATCTACTGATTCATATTTTGGTTAAAATTCTATTATAATCAAAGAGCTGCATTATTAAATCTTCATTTATTAGAGTGAATGTCTTAGAATTATAAAATTATTTTGATATAGTTCCAAAATGAATATTGACTATTTTATTTATTAGAAACAACTCTCTTTTATCTCACAAATAATCTTTTAATTCTTTAAGTATTGCTAATTTTTTGTAGGTAAAAATTTTGTTATTTGCTTTTAATATTACAAATTTATTAAAAAATTCCATTTTTAATCATATTCTTGAGATGGATTTTTTTTGATTTCAGTATTTTCTAAACGTCACCTTCTTCAATTAGATTAAGAGAGGTAAAATGTATTAATATATATTTTTTTGAATTGGACCTCTGATATCCGAATTGCAATCCAAATCAAATATTATTACAATTTTTTTATTTTAATAATTAATTGACGATAAAAATAAAAATAACTCAAGGTCACAATAATTTGTTACTTTAAACATTATCATTTTTTATAATTTAAATATTCATAATTTATATGAATTATTATTGTGACATAATTTTTTTCATTTTAATAATACATTTTCTGTTTATAAGTTGTGAATTATTTGTTTTATCTAAATTAACAAATCGATTGCAAGTATTTTTTAAAAAAAAATATTCTAATCTTTCAATTTCAAAAACTCTACAAATATATATAACCCTTTATAAAAAGGTAACAAATTGTTCTATTGTAGTTATAGTACCTCATTGGTTAGAAAAAATGTTTTTTCTTGTAGGTCATTTATATCAATTCTAATTAATCAATAAATTCAAAAAATTAATAAAATATTCTAAAAGAAAATAAAGATATATTTACTTAATTTTTTTTATGTAGTTTTTATTATATCTTCAACTATTTCTCTGATCATGAATACATTTTTTAATTACGATAAAAAATGTTCAATTTGCCTGTATGTAATTTTTTATATAAAAAAATTAAAAATAAATATGAAAAACAATTTATATCTATTTTATTATTTTTAATTCATTAGTAAAATATTTTCTTGTTTAATTTTTTTAGTAATTGAAATTAATAGTGTTTATATGATATAAATGAAAATATGTTTAAAAAATATTGAACATTTTTTTTCCCTCAACGAATATAAAATGTAATGAAAATGCTTATATTATTGTCAATCATTTATTTTAAATTTCAAATATTATTTTCAGTAAAAACAAATTAAAAATATACGAGTGAACTGAATAATACAAAATAACGGCGTACAAAAAAAGAGATAAACAGCACCGTCCTATACAACATATCAAATTCGCAGCATCGAAATTTAAATTTCATCGAATACATTGAAAAGAATGTAAAATAATTCCCGTTAAACAGATTATGCTGGAAATATTTTTTTTGCTTGTTGTATTGAAAACACACACATACACATATAATAAACCGATCTTCGCCTAATAAACAATTTATAGCGGATCGTTTCGAAAATCGTTTATATTTCGCGCGCGCGTCAGATTGACGGTGAGGCGATTGACGCGAGGCGGCGCGGCAGTCGCAATGGGCAACGCGCGCGTTGAGGGTGGATCGAGTTACCATCGCTGTGGGGGCCGCACACGAAATTGGTTTTTGTGTCGTCTGTAACAGATACCAGCCGAGATGATTGGGGAACGGTTGTTGTTAGGGGACCGATACATTCATGATGTTGTTAACTGATTTTCGCAGTTAATAACTTAGCGGTATATCAGTGATTATTATTGTTATTTGATAATAATACTATCAGTCACGTGTCACGCGTATATCTTTTCATTTCTTAAAATAGACAAAATCATGTACGTCTTGTGTTCGATAATTATATTTAGTTCTCATTATGACAGCTATTCTAATTAAACTATATAAACTAATATTTATGACAATTCTAATTTTGAACAGCCTATATCAATAAATATAGCCCATTTTTAAACATAAAATTTTTCTTCATTAATATTATTTTTTTAAAAAATAACTCCAAAATACCTCACTTCGAAAATATTATCATGGCATTAATTATTTGGCATGACAATTAAATCATTTTTGTACAAATTAATCACATAATTCAAACAAATTTTTTTTTATAAAAGCACTCAATATTTATTCACTTTATTCCTTGATAAGCATTTCGATGTCTATGCTGTTATTATCAGAGATATCGAAATATATATTGGGGAAGAAAATACTTGAATTAGAAAAGATGATCTTGTCAGAAAATTTCGAGAAAGACCTGAAGATTTTATAGACAATTTTAGATTAAAGTTAATGGTTGAAGTTGACTTAAATGTAACTATGATAAATTTTATAATTGATCTAAGGATATCTGCAACTGCAGCGAGTAATAATAACTTGACTTCTTAGATACAGACGAGTAGATAGTAAATACGTATTCATACACTTATCATGTGATAAAAAAAAGAAAAAGTCAACCACCAGTTGGATATAGATTGAAAAAAAA
This sequence comes from Neoneuromus ignobilis, assembly GCA_029203775.1. Lineage (NCBI taxonomy): Eukaryota > Metazoa > Arthropoda > Insecta > Megaloptera > Corydalidae > Neoneuromus > Neoneuromus ignobilis. The sequence goes on from CP092087.1 coordinate 11,103,005, forward strand.
GAAAATCAAATTAGTATATAAGTAGATTTAAATAATTATTCTAGATTTTATAACAAAAAGACTTTGACGATGATGGCATCGAAATGCGTATTAGCTCATTTTTTTATAAAAAAATAAAGTGAACAATAAATCATTATTGAATACTTTATAATAAATTTTGGTGTTGGGGGTGAAAATTAATTTATGTTAATAAATTAAATTTAGAAGTTAGATGAAAAAATTGGATGAAAATGTGTTTTGTAAATAAAAAGAATAATAGAAGTATCGGTGCATGGAAATTTCGTCACTATTCCTTACAAAAAAAACTGATATATTTTAAGGCCAGTTATAATATTATCATACAGACAAACAGACCTTATATTAAATAAATATTTTTTTAAATACAATATATTACTGTGATTTTGTATTTAAAATTTATTATTATCAATAAAATAAGTTAATATAACATAATTGTAGTTTGAAAAATTTTTATAAATAATTTTCCACAGGTGATGAAAAAATTTGGAAATCACTTGAATTATTATTTTATTAAAATATTAAAACAATTATATACAAATGATTGAAACAATTTTCTATAATCATTTGTATTTTTATTGAGATTTAAAAGTCTTTAGTTTTTTTTTACTCAATACAGAATAGAATAGATTAGGCAATATATATATATATATATATATATATATATATATATAGAGAGAGAGAGAGAGAGAGAGAGAATGACAAAAATGATCCAATTGACGACTGGCGACTAAAATTCTAATCGTGTAAAATTAATCGTTAATTATGATTAATTTATTAGTCGTTTCAAGTGATTGATAAAACGATTGATTTGAAATTAATAATTTTTAAATCAATCGGTGACTAATGATTAAAAAATTAATTGTTAGTCGTGATTGATTTTTTATTTATCATTCGTTTTAAACGACTGATTTGAATATTCAAAATTGTGCAATAATATTTAAATACAATAATTATTGAATACGACTATTAATTAAATCGTCACGAAAATTTATTGAAAATTTAAAAATGAAATTTTCAAAGAAAATTATTTTATTTGAAGAAATTATAAATAATTTTTAATGAATTTTAGTTTATAATTTTAAACGATTTTTAATGAAAAATAAAAATTTCTAAATTATTTTCATGGGAGTATGTGAAACAATTAAAATAAAAGACAAGTAAGGATTTCATTCACACTTTTCATCCCATCTTTTAGGAAGTAAAATGAGATTAATTTTGTTTAACAAAGAAATTGATTTCCAATACTCAAGGGAAGAAAAAACTGATCTTGAGATTTTAGTCAGTTTTTTTATATTTTTATCAAACTATATTTTCATTCAGATAAATTTTTATTATATTGAATTTTTATCGAATTAAAAATGACACGATTAATTTTTTTAGTCAGATGATTAATCGGATGAAAATTTAGTTGTTAGATTTAATAATTTTTACGATTGAAAAATTATAACTAAATTTTTAATCCAATGAATATTTAGTTAGATAATGTTTTATTTTATATCTATATAAGGTTATCCAAATGTGACGCCTAGATTTTTTATTTTATTAAAAAGAAACATGTGAATAGGGTGGTGTATAGGGAAACATGTGTATAATTTATTTTGTTTCTTTTTTAATAAAACACAAATCTAGGCGTCATATTTGGATAACCCTATATATATATATATATATATATATATATATATATATATATATATATTTATATTAAACATGTTATATGAGTGAATATAATAATAAAAAATGTATGATGGTAATATAAATAAATTGATGTAATTATAGTAAATTGATGATAGTTTACACTAATTATCGGTTATAATTGTGTAACGTGTTTCGTTTTTATTTAATACAATAATAGCAATAAACATTGTAAGGTATTGCAAATCGATTAAAATATACATTGTTAAATTTAATATAGACACCCCATATTTTAATCGTGTGTGTATATATATATATATATATATATATATGTATGTATATATTTATATATGTATACACATGTCACCCCAACTTAACTATCAACTAACAGTATTATACAATACAATCGAATATAATTAAGTGCAATGACGCTCAAAATAAATTTCCCCGTACTACATCTATAATGGATCCCTCGAGTTATACATCTCTGTCAGACATTTATTCTTTTATGGTGTCTTAGTTCTCTGATGGAAAAATTTAAATTACTATTGGTCTAGTTTCAAAAATGGACCTTTATTAATTATATTTAATATAAAATAAAACAACAATTTTACGCTGTAGAAATCGTGGTATGTGTCGTGGTCAATGAGCCGTTAAACTGTTTTTTCTACCAACGTATCGTTATCTTCAGATGATCTGTCATTTTTCTGTTTTTTCGATTTGCAGTCGAACGTATTCGTAGAAATTGAACTATCGCTAAATATAAATTAGTTCTTTATAATCATTGAATGTGGATTATTGAGATGAGTTGTTTGAAAAAAAATATTAATATGTACATGTTTCAGTTAATTCGCAGAAATCGGTAATTATGTCTCGATGTTGATTTTTGATTACAAAATTAGATATTTATTGTAATATTAATTGAAAATTTAATTCTGCTGTATTTTAATCAATAAAAAAATAATTCAATATATAGAATCAATATAATTATCTATGATTTCTAGATATAAATAATTGGACTGGTACTCTGGCTAATTTAATTTTTAATTAGCATTTTTCCATATCATAAGTTTTTTTTAAAAAAATCAATAATCACTCATTATTTTATTTTTTGTTAATGAAAAATTCGATAACCATATTAATTTTATCTAGAAATTATTATACATTATAATGATCTTCATTGTGAAAGAAATTTAATTATCTATTTTAATTAAAACTTATAAAAAATTCAATTTTGTAAAAATTATTACTAAGAGGTGGTATACTAAAAAAATATACATGTCTTTAGTGAGATCGTTGTTTGAATATTTTGAGAATTTAAGGATTTTATATACAATGAAAAAATCAAAATATGAAATAAGTAAAAAGAAAAAATGTACAGATTTACAAGAAAATAAATAAGTGAAAATATCAATAGAATTTATTTCTATTTGTGAAAAATAACACTCTTCATATTTACAAATTTTGGAATTTTGATATACAGTGTTTTATTTAATTCAGTCAATTATTTACAACACCAATTTGAATAAATTGTTTCACCTGGATTTTAAAAACTCTAAAGATATCTGTATAAATAACTATGGACATTAATAATGTGCTCCATTATAATTTTTAGGCTGATTTCTATTTTTTTCATCGTTTTTTTAATTTTTTATAATAAAAATGTCGACTTAAATTTAGCTGTTTTATTTTTTAATACTAAATAATAAATCTTTCACAAATAAACTTGAAAATTTTATTCCTATGCATTTATGAGTTATTATTTTTCAACTGAATTTTTTTATCTTGTTTAATTACAATTTTGAGCTATTATATATATATATATATATATATATATATATATATATAATTTATTTATTATTTTCATATTTACTAAAATAATTTATACATATGATTTAACAATTCGAAATGAAATGCAATAATTGTTAATTATTGTAATCAAATGGGAAAAAAAGAACAAAATATAACTTTATCGTAAATGAATTAATAACGAGAAAAAAAATGTGCAAATAGTCAGCAATAAAATGCTCAGTTTCGTCACGGACCGTGTCCGATGTTTCGTAGGCGCTTCGCTCAATGAATTGCGCGACGCACGAGTCAGGATTACCGCGGTAGCCCCACTGATGGGGTATATACATACATATATATATATATATATATATATATACATATATATATATTCACCCATCCGATGAGATGATGCACATATAAACCTATTTCACGGTTCGCCCCCTTGCAATAACGCTTACCACATTATAAATTCAATGCAGAGGTTAAGTGAGTGTACTATCAATGTTAGTTTTAGTCCTTATATCTTAGGTATATGAAAGTCGTTGTTCGTGTAGTTATAGAAATAAACGCAAATGTAAAAATTGGAAATATAAATATTTACAAATATTTAGTAGCGAGCAAAATTGAATACCTGATGCTTTTTCGTTAATATTAAAAGATGTTTTTATTAAAAACCAAATTAAATAGTATTATTTCATATTTTTATTGAAAATATATCAAGTAACTTATTTACAAAAAATTAAAAAAAAATTGTCCTAAAAATAAAAAATAGGGTTATCCAAATGTGACGCTTGGATTTGTGTTTATTAAAAAGAAACATGTGTATAGTTTCATTTAATAAAACACAAATCTAAGCCACATTTTAGATGATCCTATATAACTCAAAAAAAATTTGGTTTTTTATTTACCCAGTTTTGCACTTTTTAATATTTATTTATTTTTTATTTTCAGGTAGTTCTTCATATTGACGCAACCACCTTTTTACAATAACCCACAAGTTTTCGATTTAAATTAAATCTGTGCAATTTGGATGCCGTTTTATACATTGAAATTGTTATTCGTGGAGTCAGCTTGTCTCTATTTTCGCATAATGTATGGAGTGGCTGTCATGCTGGAAAATTATTTCATTGATTTGATAAGAACATTAGTCAACAAAGTCAAACTGGTAAGTCTGTATAATATTAAAATTATTTTATTTCTTCATTATCACATTAATTTTCACAAATAGACATACATATCACCATTTGATTTTTATCTGATATTTTTGAATACTTTTTTACGTAGACGATGCCAAAATATGTTTTACATAAAACTGAAATTTTGCTTTGGTCTCATCAGACCAAACAATTCGTTTACAGTCATCAAGGATCCAAATTGATGTTCCTTGCAAAATTTTAATTGAACGTTTTTGTTTTTATTTAATATGGCTAGATTTTTGGTTTTACTGAGGACTCTAATCCAATTCTCTTTAATTCTTTTCTTACAATCTATTCGCTAACTTTTTAAACAGAGCTTTGGTAGCTTGTTTGGGTGTTTTGGCTCTTTTAGTTTTCGTTAGAAGCACCATTGAACAGGCATCAACATTTGATAAAAATTTAGGACGGTTTCCTACAATTTTTCTTATCAAACGAGCAATTCATTGATACACCTTTACCATCTCAGCAATTCTTCTCAAAGAAAATCCCTAATTGATCAAAGAAACGAAATTGTTTTCTAAATAAACTGATATTTTCTTCGATTTTTTTCACGTTTTTTTAAAATATTAATTACTTAAATATTAAAAAAACTTCAAATCAACTAAACAGCTTTAATAAGACTGACGATAAATATAGTGAAATTCATAAAGTATTGAAAATGATGAATTTCTTAAATAAAACAACAAAAATTGAAAAAATGTAAAACTGGATAAATGAAGATCAGAAAGTTTTTGTATTTTATATTTTATTTTTAGAATTATATTTTTTTTTATGTTTGGTAAATAAGTTATTTAACATATTACCGATAATAATGTGAATAATAATATTAATTTGATTTTTAATAACATTTTTTTTAATACTAACAAAAATGTTTAAATCATGTATCCAATTTTGCTCAACACTATATATACATATATATATATATATATATATATATATATATATATATATATATAAATATGATTAAAAAAATAGTTGTATTTTTTTGGAAAAAATGATTTTTGAAAAAATGGCGAAATATTTTGTGGTCAGACGAAACAAAAATTGTACTTTTTAGTTATAAAATCAAAAACAGTTTGTGAGAACAGGCACGAAAAGTCAATATGACCCAAAATACGTAGTTAAAACCGTAAAACGTGGTATAAGGAAAACCAATGTTAGGGGTTGTTTTTCATAAAATGGCACAGGACCTATATTTTTCATTGAAGGCCATTTCGTATGTGGAAATATAAGAAAATACAAAGTTTCCATAGACCGAATGGAACATGCAATTAAAATGGTTATATCAACAGGACAATGACCTTTAGAAATCAGTAGACTAGCAAAAGACTGATTTACCTAATAAGATTAATGTTTTAGAGTGGCTAGTGGAAGTCTATTCCTGTTGAAATATGCCAACAATCAATTAAATCGATGTTGTGAAAATGTGCTGTAGTATTGGCCAATAAAGGATATTTTCCTAAATATTAGGTTCTAAGGTCTTAAATTAATTTTTATTAATTCGCTGCTATTTTTTGTATAATTAAAAATATTACTTGTTGTTTTGGAACTGTGGTTGATTCACTTTAAAAAATGCAATTTTCTTTGTATTGTAAAGAGATCCATAATATTTATTATTATTATCTTTAAGTGCATAAAAAGTTATTAAATTCATAGTTGTTAAAATAATTCGATATCATTGCAATAAAGAATAAAAGGAAATTATCAAATACTGCTGTTTTTTGCACATAAGCATATATATATATATATATATATATATATATATATATATATATATATATATATATATATATATATGTATATGAATAATGTGTATATATGTTATGAACGTATTTCTAAAGACCGTTTATTTTACTATTGAAAATTGATAATTGAATTCATGTATAAAAACATTCGGTCTGCGCTCACGGAATTCAAATCGTGATACATGAACGTCGAAACCTAAATTCTCGTATACGGCGCAACAAAAGAGTCATTCAATCAAATGACAGTTTTAGAATTACTTTCCATTATATGGGTTTTATGTATTTGAAATTTAAATCCGTATGATCCGCTATCAAAATATTAAAGTAATTATAATCGATGTTTTTGTTTTCATTAATCAATTTTCGAGCAGACAGTCGAGTGTTCAGCAAGCGTGCAGTAATGCGTAGCACCGGAAGGGACTTTTAATTATAAAATTTGTCGAGTAATTTTTTTCGACGAAACGTGTAATATGCACAGATTCATATACATACACATATCGATATTTATATATATATATATATATATATATATATATCTATATATATATATATATATATATATATATATATATAGCTGTGTGTATGTAATTCATGTGTAAAAATACTTTAATAAAACTTTAATGAAAAAATCAATTAATTTTAAAAGTACTTAAATATTTTTATAATTAAAAATGATATTTATGAAGTAAATCAATTTAAAAAAAAATTTTATTGTAGCGCATAAATTGAATTTAATTTTTTTAAAATTGTGTTATTAAATATACTAAGTTGGTAACATTTGTATCTTAATTAGATTTCGAATTCATTTTTTCATCATCTTTCAAATCTATCAATAATTTCATGCATATTTATAACACATGTATGTTTGCCATTATTAATTTCTTCGAAAATTACATTTACAAATATGACAAATATTCACAAAACAGTTTGAGAGTATGACTAAATACTTTTCAAACAATTGTAATTAGAATAATGTATTTTTATGGAAAATAGAATATTTATTTAGTTCATAAATGTTTTTTTTTTAGAAAAAATCTATTAAAGATAAAAGAAAAAATGGTAGGTTCAGAAATTATAAATCTTATGTTTTTATTTTAATGGAACATGATTTAATTTCATTAAATTTTGTATTTACTTTTAAAAATAATTAAGATCGCTTATATTAAAACTTTAAAATATTTTTAGTGTTAATAAATACATTTATTTTAAATTTGAAATAAATTCATAAATACAATTATGGATTTTTACTTCAATATTATTATTATTTTATGTGTAAGAATTTTTATGAAAAAATTTGAATTTTAAAAAAGATCGGCTCAAAAGTTAATAAAATGAAAAAAAGATTAATGAAATTAATTTTTTATTCATGAAAAAATTTAATACTTAACTGTTTAATTTTTGAGAGAAAAATAAGTTTAATTTAGTAATTAAAACATTAAATTATACACCTGTTTAGATTTATAAGTCCAGTGGTAGTTTTTTTAAATTTTAGAACAATCTCTATCACACTTTACCTATTTAATGTGGTTTTTAAACAATTTAATTGAAAATAGCGATGATTTCAAAATGAAAAACCTGTGCACCTATGTGAAAGATTGAATTTTACCTACCTTGTTTCTTTAATTTAATTTTTGTCTCCTGTACATTTCTGCAATAGAAATGAGCAGCTATTCGATCTTTTTCCAAGCTACATATTCCATAAAAACTTTAAATGTGTAAATTGAAGTCATAAACTTTCTTATTTTTTAAAATTGTTTCATTCGAGCTAATTTATTTTTTCACAAAAGACTGTCTATTCTAAAATATCTCTTTAGTATGAAATGTGCAACGTTTCTTTAATTTTTTTCTAAATTCTACATTTTGTAAAATAGATCTTCCATACTCTCATAGCACTCAAAAGTCTTATCAAAGTTAAATATTATTTCTCTCTAACGATGGAATAAATGTAGTCTCCTCATTGTTTTTTTTATAAAATTAAGATTTTTATAGGTCTTTTATTGATTATATTTAAAATATGTCAATTTTATGATTAAGGTGACAAATCACTCGAATGTGGTTTTATAATAACATTAAATATTATTTCAATAAAAAAATTCTGATCAATTTATAACATAAATATTCAAAAATATAAATAAAGCACAAATTAATTCACCTATAAAAAATGAATAATAATTCATACACACAAAAAATATTTCTATAATCAATTTTAAATGCAATAAAAATATTTCAGTAATTTATCCTTTTTCGGGTCATTTCTTAAACAATAAATCAAATAAAAATTATAATACTTAAATGCGTACACAACTTATTAATTAGCTTTCGCACGTTTCATCTTTAAAATATAATATTTTACGTCTAAATCACTGTCGACAAAGATAAACCGCAATAAACCGATTCGTCCGCCCATTGTGGTCCACTAACTAAACACACATTTTTACAACGAACAGAGTATCAGTTTTCATAATTTGCCGTTGCTGTCGATGCGTGGAATCGAAAGTGTCTCCTCTATGTTTCGCCGACACGCTGTACGATGCTGTTGAATGAACGCTGTATGATTTATGTGACATCTGGAAACGGAAATCATATGTTCGGAAATTCTATTTAATACGCGTTAGTTATATATATATATATATATATATATATATATATATATATATATATATATATATATATCACATATAAACAGAATACATATTTATTTTAGAACAATTGTCTTCAATTAAAATGTATTTATATTAACAACATTTATAAAATAATTGTGTGTAATTAAAGTAGTATCGCACAACTGCCAAAGTAATAAATAACATTGTTAAAAATGTTGTATTTATGATAAAATAGTATTGATAATTTAAATTGAAAGAAACTGAAACGACATGAAAAAATATCTTAAATAGATATTTCATATTTTAATGAAAATATTTATTGAAAACTATTCTATTGAAATTTTTGTTTGCTTTATAATTTTAATAAATCTATATTCATATTTTTGCACAAATAAATTACTCACTTTCGACTAAACTTCATATGTTTAATAATTAATTATTATTCACTTTATTCACTGATGTGTATTTCGATACTCAAGCTTTCATTATCAATATAAAATTTAATTTTATAGTAATAATCGCATGATCATTAGAATAAATCTTGATAAATAAAATGATTACTAAACACTTTTATAAAATCTATGTTGTTGGTATGAATAGGTTTATGAGTGTACAAGTGAATTAGCTATAGTACCAAACTAATGACGGAGAAATATATTTATGGTAGTTTATTTTTAAAATCGTTTTGTTTTCTTTTCTTTAATATGGCTATTTTATATTAAATTATAAAAAAATCTAGAACAACAAATTATACGAGTATATAAGTATTTCTAATTAATATGTACTTAATGTTAATATCATTTAATTTTATATATTTTCTTTATCAAATTTGATCCACTAAAAATATATCTTGAAATAACTCAATTTCTTTGTAATATTGTAAAAAAATACAAGAAAAATATTTTTGAAATAAAACTCAAAAACATAATCTAAATTTAAAAGTCTTATAAAATTTTTTTAGGAAAAATAAGAGAGAAATTGTAAAAGTTGACCACGAAGCATATTCTTTAATTAAAATACAATAAGCAACAAAATACCTTTTTTTAAATTAATTATACCAAATAATCAAATATTGGTTCAGAAAACAATAAATTTATCAAGTTAGTATTATAAATATAAAATATTTATAATATTATAATTTAATAATTATTTTAAATATAAAATTGTTACATAGATAAAAAAATATTATTTATTAATAATGTTACTTTTTATTAATTTTTAGAAGCTAGTAACTGAACAAAAATTTATAAAAAATTCGTAGATATAACCCAAGTAAATTAATAATGAAATAAAGTAGCTCAGTTTTTAATTCAGTTAAATTTATCAATTCTTTATATCGAAATACACAAACAAAATATACTCCAGTGTATAATATATTAAATTAATAAAATTATAATTAATTCATTGCTAGAATAAAAAAATAAAATAATCATCATCATATGCATCTTATATTAACCCACTGATGAACAAAGGTCTCAATAATTTTTACCAAACAATGGTATTTGGTCATATCACCATGCTAATCAGGGAAGTTGTTGAAAATTTTTATTTAGGGTTACTCTCTTAGGTAAATTGCTTTATTAAGGAAAAACTAGCTACTAAAAAATACCCATATCTTATATTTTTTAAACAATTTTTAACAGTATATTTTTGTACAAATTTTTCAGTCGATATAAATAATGAATCTAAAAGAACAAAAATAATTAAATATAATTCTTTATTAAATTATCATTACGAGGTATTGATGGATTTAGGAAAAGTCAAAACAGATAATTATTTCACTACAATTTTTTAATAGTTAAAAATAGAATTAAGCTTTCCTTTTTTTAATAATTTATAATTATATATATTTTCATTATATATATATATATATATATATATATATATATATATATATATATAACGAACAAATATATACAAATTTATTAATGTGTTTGTGTATTTTTAAACCCACATCACTTTTCTTTTTAATAACAAACTGTATTTCCCTTATTTAGTTTCTAAACATTTTACAATCCAATAGTTTCATATAATTTTGTCACTTTTATATACTTACCTTTTTAAGTTTACTTACTTTTTTGTATTTTTTATACAAAAAGGCAAGTTTTTGATTAAAATATTCTCATTATTTTCCATTGATTGCCTTTTTAAAATAAATACTATCCGTTTTCATTTCAATTGCTTTTCTTTTTTATTTTATCCTTAATTCACATTATATAGGCTATTTTTTTAAACGTGATAGAACTTTAAATTGAATCCATATCGAAAATACTATCTAACCTCAAAAACACTTTATATATATATATATATATATATATATATATATATATATATATATATATATATATGCATACATACATACATACACACACACATAAAAAAGGATGTGTTTAGATTGGATAGGAATTCAATTTAAAGTTCTATCATTCTTAAAAAAACACCTATATATCTATTTTGATTTTATTTCTGATTATTCTTCTCTATATTTTTTTAATTATTCGTGTTTCTTTCTTTATATTAGCCAAATTAACTCGATAATAACAACATTTAAATTTTGTATATAAAAACAATAGCTTGATATAAAATTATTTTCTCGAAAGTAAAATTTTAACTTACTTAAAAAAATATCTTCAATCTCATTTTCATTCTCTTGTCGAATTTTTATATGCAAGTATCCAAATTTCACTTCGAGCCACTGTATATCTGCCTACGCAATTTTAAATTTTTATTCAACGATGTCAAAAAAAAACTTGATTATATGATAAAATTTTAATATTGTAAAAAATACAAGATAAAAAGTTTGTTGTGAAATGTGGCTTCCGTTTTACTTTATTAGAATTATTATTAAAAAAATGTCATATATATATATATATATATATATATATATATATATATATATATAAGTAACATTCTGTTTTCGACAACTCTTTCAAATATATCTGAATTGACAACTCTAGTGTATAAGATGACAATATAGTACAAAAGTTCGACGGGAAATAATATATCTCTCAATGACGTTTCACATTTTGTTTTAAGCGGCACCGTTCATTCACACAAATTATTAGCTAAAACAAACATGCAATCATGTGTTATCCGAGCTCCGCCTTGTTCATAACCTGGCATATTTGTTAACGCCGACTGACATCTGGCACAAACGGGCGGCGATTCTAAAGATACATCTTCACACTTTTCGTGCTTGTGTGTCTTTAAATGTCTACCGAATTCATGCTTGAATCATTCGCATTTTTTTCAACTTGATATCTTACATATTTTTTTTCAGAGTTCTGTGTTTCATTCGTTTATGATGCCGTTTGTAATTAGTTTTTGTTATCAAACTATTAAAATGACATACATATTATCATTTGTATAATTATATATATATATATATATATATATATATATATATATTATATGTATATAAACATAATCTGGAAGATATTGTATCTTTTATTAAATATAAGCAAAAATCTATTAATTATTATATATATATATATATATATATATATATATATATACGAGGGTCGTTTGATAAGTATGGTAAAAAAGTAAGAAAAACTAAATTAAAAAAATTAATCAAATTAATTAATAAATTAAATTGAACAATAAAAAAATTTACCATACTTATCTAACGACTTTCGTACTTATTCATATATCGATAGACAGCGACAGAAATTATTTTCTTGCATAAATAAATTTTGTAAAAAATATGGAATTAATTGGCACGCTTAATATATATATATATATATATATATATATATATATATATATATATATATATATTATATATATATATATATATATATATTTATATATATATATATATATATATATACAGCTGGGTCTGTTTTTGTGCGGATTATTTTAATGCGATTTTGAAGTTATACGATTCATATTTTTTCTTAGTATCTTTTTATGCCGATTTTTTTAAAGAATTCCTTTAAGTGGTTATTTAATTCAACGAAAAGCTCTTCAGTTTTATAAACAAATGAAGGAATCAGAGCCATTTACTTCCGCTTCTCAAACTGATAAGGAATTTTCGACTAGCAAAGGATGGTTAACAGGGTTTTTAAAAAGGAATGCACTGCATAACGTGAAGATTACGGGCGCGTTTGCATCAGTAGATAAAGACACTGAAAAAAAATTTTCCAAAAGAGTTCGCCAAAATTATTAAAGATGGTGGATATTGTTCACACCGAGTATTTAATGCTGATGAAAAAAAAATGTATATGAAGCAAAAAGGTCTCGATTTCAAAATTTTATTATTTGTTAACAACGAACAAGGTCATCCATGTTTAGAACATCTAAATGTAAAGATAATGTTTTTTCCACCCAATACAACAAGCATTATTCAGCCATTAGATTAAAGCATAATTGCAACTTTTAACAATATTACGTTAAACGCACTTTTCAATTTATATTAGATAAACTAGAAAATGAGTCAACAGCAGTAACTGACGCTTGGAAAATTTTTCAATCTTTGACTTTATAAATCATGTTGCATTTGCTATTACTCAAATAAAACCACACACTTTAAATGCCTGTTGGAAAAAGGCTTGGCCTATATGTCTTGAAAACATTGCAGCTATTAACTATCTTTTTTATTTTCTTTTTTTTATTCTAAACAGTGCAGCTATTATTGCGATGATGATTAAAATATGTATGAAACATTTTAAAATAAATTACACATATGAACATATTGCTTTGAATAAAATTAAATAGTTAATTAAAAAATAAAGAAAAAAAGCTTTGTTTTGTATTAATTTTTCGCAGATATTTGAAATCTTTTTAGGCATTCTTTATTTCCTGATTTTTTTATACGAATTTTAGAGTAATTTCACTTTGTAGCTTTGGTTTTATGCGGTTTTTGAAAATTACGGAACGTATCTCTAATTTTTCAATGTAAGTTAATTTTTTTTTGTACGATTTTCTTTAATGCGGTTTTCTGCGGAACGTATCTACCGAATAAAAACACTCATGTATATATATATAGAGTGCGATAGGAGGGGGGAAAGAAAGGAGGGGGGAGAGAGAAAGAGAGAGTCTAATCAGAAGTTCACACCTATAAAAAAATGTGCTCAATAAAAAAATATGTTTTATTTAAAAATTAAGTTATGCACTCCTAATAAGGTCTTTCTCTCACTCTCTCTCTCTCTCTCTATATATATATATATATATATACACGTCTCTTAATTGTGAAACTATGAAAAGTTTCTTATCAAATAATAAAGTTATATATAGGTATTTTTATTTTCTATAAAAGCAATCTATTATTTTGTAAACGAAAAACGATATCTCAACAAATTTCAATGTGGCATTCTCTTAATCCTTGCTAAATAAAGTAAAGACAAGAACGTAATGGTTCGATAGAAGTATGAAAGAAAGAATGGATTTTTTGTATGATATAAAGAAAAAACATATATAATAGGATAAGAAATAATGGACGTAGAATGTTGTTGAAAATAAAACATCTCGTTTTCCAACTAGACTTTTTTTTCTTCATAATATGTACAAGTTTTATTTATTCTACATAAACTTATAACTAGTATAACTTTGATCATGTGTTTCTACATTAATAGATACATTTATATAAATGCAAAACAGTCGAATTTAATACTAATTAACATAATTTAAGGTTTGAGTTTTTTTAAAAAAAAAAATTAAACAACAAACTGAACTCTTTGTACAATATGTTTTTCTTTTTTGAATTGTGTTTTAACTATGTTTGCATCGGGTTTACAACTACCATTTTTTATACAAAAACAAAAATATATATACGAACGCCTCAGCGTATTTTTTTATTTCGATTTTTTACATTTAGTTATTTGTTTATATCTTTTTTAAATACATATACATAATCACTTTATTCGTTTTGTCTCACAAGGCGTTATTCAACGTATTGAGTGTTTAATGGTTTATGTCTTTTTTTTATATTTTTTTTTTATTTAAATAAATGTTGAATAATTGCACATGGTTTAGATGTTTGGTACAATGTTTGATTCAATGAACGTGTGATAATTTACGTATTCTATTTTTGCTTATATATATATATATATATATATATATATATATATATATATATGAATAATTTTAATAAAAATCAATATAAAAATATTTTATGAAATAATTACCATATATGATAAATTTGAAATAAATACATTTTCACTTCTACAAAAAAATATATAAAAATGTATATATACATATAAAATCAAAATAAAGGATCATTGATGAACAAATTATTATTTGGGTCCCTAGATACATAAAAAGACCCAGGAAGGAACTCATGGATAGATGGGATATAGAAATAAAGAAATTTGTTCGAATGGATTGGAAGGGGAATATTGGTTGTATTGGGGTTGATAATATATATATATATATATATATATATATATATATATATATATATATATATATTATATATATATATATATATATATATATATATATATATATATATATATATATTTGTTTTTATATTTAAATTTATATTCCTTTTTTTGTTGAATATAAGTTTTATCTCGCTGGAGTCGTTAATTTATATTAAAATTAATTTAAAAAAGAACATATTTGGTTTCATAGAACATTATTACATATATATATATATATATATATATATATATATATATATATATATATATATATATATATATATAGAATAACAAATATTTATTAGTTTTTCTTTAAAATAGTTGTCTTCTACACTATTTTTTATAATAAAAGATAAACATTACGAATTTTTAAATAACAAAAACAATAAATGTATTTTTAATAAACTGTGGAAATTAATTTTGTGTATTCAAAAGATTTTAATTTCATTCTTCTTAGTATGACTACTTAATTTATTTTACAAATTTCAAATATATAAATTTTCTGATAGAAGATCCTGGTTTCAAATTTCATTGATTGAACAGAAATAAAATTATATACAAAGTAAATAATAAAAAAGTCTTTAAAAACTTGGATGTTACAAAAAAATCAATTTATAAATTGGAATTCGTTATTTATTGGCAGTAGAAAAATTTTGATCGAAATAATGTTTTTTTTTGTTGTTTAATTAATAGTAATAATAAATTTTAATCACGTACATAATTGGAATTAATTATGGTTTATCGTGATAAATAAATAAATAAATAGTCTCTTATTATGTGTCCAAAAAGATTAGACCTATTTTTTCTACATAAATCGATTAGATATTCAAATATATTACATATTTTTTTTACAGAATTAATAAAAATGCAAATATGTATTAATAACTTCAAAATATGAAAAGTAATTCAAATTTAAATTTTACCAAAATATCAATAATAATAAAATAATTGCTAATCAATGTAACTTCTTTAATAATTTTTATATTTTTTTAAATGTAACTCTTTTTAAAATATATATGTAGTTCCACACTTTAATTTTCGTAATTATTTTTTTCCAAACTTGATCTTTTAATATTTGATTATCAACAATATGTAAAACAAACTATTAATAATTTCATAATTATAAATACTAAAAATGATTACAGAAAAATCGAATTTTTAAGAATAATAAATTCATTAGTTATTTTAAATATAAAATTGTTACATACATAATAAAAAATATTATTTATTAATAATGTTACTTTTTATTAATTTTTAGAAGCTAGTAACTGAATAAAAATTTATAAAAAATTCGTAGATATAACCCAAGTAAATTAATAATAAAATAAAGTAGCTCAGTAAACAAAAATTAGATAAACTAATAAATATTTTTGAATTTCTATATTTTGTTGCTAATAAAAACATAATTAATTTAACTATATTTCTTTATAAAGAGAAAAGTTTATGAAATATCTAAATCATTTTATTTTTACTATTGTTTGTTTTTTTAAAATATACAAAAATAAAATGTTTAAAAATACCTTTGAAAAAGATTTCGTGTGATCAAGTAAATTCGAATACGCAATTATCCAACGTATTGAAATAACAGTTTTAAATATCACTCGACACTTTCATTTAGGTTCACGACGAATGTCCTAAAGAATGGTGTCCGTGATTTGCTAAATGATGAAAATAAGGTGAATAGTTTCCCGCTGAACCTGCGCCACCAGGTAACGGATAAACGCCACCGTATGGTACATGGTGTGCCGCAGAATACAATAACCCTGCTGCTGTATGTGAATGATGTGTCGGGAAACCGGGAAATCCTCCGGACGACACACTTGGCGGAGGCACCGTCGGCGAATTAACATCCATACCTGGGTTCTGTTTTTTCCATTTCGTCCGTCGGTTCTGGAACCAAATCTTCACTTGCGTCTCTGTTAGACTAAGACTGAGTGCCAAGTTGAGACGTTCGCACACCGAAAGATACCTCGTCGTCTTAAATTTATTTTCGAGAGCCACTAATTGTTCGTATGTAAAGGCCGTGCGCGCACGTCTCGGCTTCCCGGCGGACTGTGAATTTTTACTCGAATCGCCGTTACTGCTACTTCCCGATTTCTTTTTTTTCGATGACGAATTTTGGTCTTTCGATATATCGTCGCTTATATCACTGCCAAGATCGTCATGGTCCTCACCATCTTCTTCAGATTGATGCATTAAAATATCCTTACCTGTAAAGAAACAACATATTTTTAATTAATTTTCTATATTTCCTTCAAAAAAATCTAAATGTGTACATAAGTTTTTATTTATTATCTTTAATATTGTTTTGTTGCTGAAATCACAATTTTATATTTTATATTTTACAACCAGTTTATTTCAAGGATCGTAGCACTTAATGTGATTGCCTCTTAGATGTTATTACTGAGATTTTAATTTAAACATCTTATTGATCAACTAAACACACAACATTCATCGAAAAAAATTATCTGAGGATAATTACAAAATCAAAAGTTGTTATAGAAATATGACAGAAAATAATAATAAAGTACAGAAAATAACACAGTAACTCCAAAAATAAAATCAATAATAATAATAATGAGTTATCCAAATGTGACGCCAAGATTTGTATTTTATTAAAAAGAAACATGTGTATAGGTTGGTGTATAAGGAAACATGTGTATAGTTTCTTTTGATTCTTGTTTAGTAAAACACAAATCTAGGCGTCGCATTTACATTTACAATAGACGAAGAATATATTAAAATTATTTCTATTATTTTTTTATAAAATCTAAAAAATATATTTATGTTAATATATGATAATATTTTGGGGCATAATTTTTTAAAATATCTACAAAATTGATGTACAAAAAAAATGTTTAAATGGTAAAGAAGATCAAAAAATAATATAATATCCTTGATTTCAAATAAATATATTTTTTTAAATAAAATAATATATTTTGAATAACACATTTATTGCAAATTATATAATTATTGTTTATTGGTTACTTTGTATTTTAATTCAATGTATATCATTAATGTTAAATATCAGGTATGAAAATATAATATTTCCAAAATATTATTGGAATGATAATAATAATTAACTTTTAAAATAGTAGTTACTTGATACTTGAAGTGCAGAAGTGTTAAAATCACTCATGATAAGATTTTATAAAATCACTGGTATTAAAGCTTTATTTAATATGTACATACATGCATATATAAATATATATATATATATATATATATAATAATTTATTTATTTTTATTTACAATTCTAATGACTTTTATTATTCATATACATTAAATCGATGCTTTTTTTTAGAAAATTCAAAATTGATTTATACAACCAATAATACAAAATTAATTTTTCAAATATTATTTATCATTATCTATATACTCTTGCTATTTTAACCAATTTTCTGATTTCATTGCAAAAATAACAAAAATTTCGATCAATTTTTCAAAAAGGACTTGAAAAATGGATCGATTCTTCCATCGACTAAAAATCTTAATTTTTTACAATGAAATCAGACAATTTTTTGTGTTTCGAAGTGTATATAACAAAATAAATGTTGCATAAACAAAAACATATGAAAATTGAAGAGTTTAAAGTTTTCATGACGTGAAGATGAGTGTTATAAAAGAGCAATATCACCTTTCATGTTCTTTTGACAGTGTATGAGGTTTTGCACTTAAGTTAATAAGCTGTTGCTTGTAACTATTTGTTTCACTTGGTTTTCAAAGTTTATGTACAAAAAAACCCTTCTTATCCAACCAAACATACAATCAAACTTTATTACTCTAAATGTTCGATTTCGTTGTTGATGTTTTCTTATATATACTCTTGACCTCCGTTATTTGAGATTATTGTATATGATTCATTTTAATATATTTTGGTATAAAAAATATTTTTTGTAACTAAAAGAACAAAAATTTAACGTATTTCCTTATTATCGGTGATAACAACATGTAAAATCCATTTTGTTTCTTTCTGTCTTTTTCTTAACTTTTTCCAACATTGCCAAATTACTTTACAATTCAACTCAAATTAAATGCAAATTAAGTTTTTCTTGGCTTATGTTTGATTCCTGTTCAACAGCTGCTGCAATTCTCTGTTTTCAATTCTTTTTAACTAACCAAATCATGGCTCATCACTTAACTTGAAATTTTCTTCTCTAAATCGTAAATATCATTTTTGAAAATCTTGTGAATTGTATCTTTTTACCTCTTATCTTTTTGTATCTTTTTAATGTTGCAAATCGAGTAAGTGATTTTGGTAGTTTCAGCATTTATTTCTTAGAATTTATTTCTTAAACTCAGATAAAAGAAGAATACAATACGTGATACATTTTTTGTCGATTATCAGTATAAAAAAAATAATTATTGAAGTTATATTAATTGTGTAATGAAGTTAAAAGTCACTTTGAAAACATCGGTGGTATTAATTCACAACTACAATAGTATGAATTTTTTTTTAAATAATTATTAGAAACGGGTAAAGTTAATATTAGCAAATTAATTTACAAAAATATATATATATATAGGGTCATCCAAATGTGACACCTAGATTGCGTTATATTAAAAGAAACATGTGTATAGTTTTTTCTGTTTCTTTTCAATAAAACACAAATTTAGGCATCACCTTTAAATGACCATATATATATATAAAGAGAGAGAGAAAAATAGAGAGAGGGGTCTCTCATTAAGAGCGCACTACTTTGTAATAAAATGAAAACATCATCGATCTCTTAAAAAAATGCGTTTTATTTAAAAATTAAATTGTGTGTTTTTGATGGGACTCTCTCTCTCTCTCTCTCTCTATATATATATATATATATATATATATATATATATATATATATATATATTTATTACCTGCATATGTCTGTTATAAAGAAAATAAATAAAAAATAAATACATATATACATGATATTAAAAATAAGTGGAAATAATAATAACAAACAAAAACGAAAATAAAACTAGATATTTCAAGCATAATTTGTAAATTAGTCACAAAACCATAAAATAAGTAATAATTTCCAAAAAAATATCGTCGACGTGTACATAAACTCATGTAATAAATAAACACTAAACAGTTAACATACACATAAAAACGCACATTTTATATCAAAAAGTGTGCTCGTCTAGTGAACAAAATTGTTACCGTTTCCTCGAAACACGACGGCATTAAAGTAACTTATACTTCCGTCTGTTGTACATGACCGCGGACACGGTTCTCGACAAATCAAAGCTTTTAAATTATTAAAAGATCTCTCTGCTCGCTGTGTTCTCGCGTAGACAGGGACGCGCGACGGGTATTTCGATAAATACGCCGCAAGGTGGACGGGTGAGGCCGCGAAGTAGGGAACGGGATGGCGTTGCGGGGAAGTCGCACATATGTTTGTTTGCACAGTTATCAAAAGTTGACATAAGTTATAGAAGTTTGTTCGTAAATAACCACTCGAGTTTTTTTTCGGTTTCGAGAAATACTCAGACATCTGTAAACAGACGTCAGCGTAGACAGAAGTAACGGGAGAGCCTTTTGTCAATGGATATAATTACATTAAGGACGATCAGGGATAGATGCACAATGTGATCATAAATATGTGAATATATCCAAATTCGCAAAAAATGTCATATATATATATATATATATATATATATATATATTGTGTAATAATAGTTTATTTTCCACATTTTAAATATTTAATATGTAAACATTGCCTATGCATACAGAAGATTCTTAAAACATTAAATATTATCATATGTACAAAATATTGTCTTCCGGAAAGTTGTATCATTTTTCTTAACGAAATTTGCATAAAAATAAATAGTGACTAATCGCTTAGAACATGTTGATGAGTCATCTTTCGTATATAAAGACCAATTTAAAATCCGTTATCATGTAAGTTATTTACGATAATCGCTAATGTCAACATGTCAGTAAATTAAATACATATGAAATATTCATTTGCATTTCTTACGACTACTAGAAAAATAAAAAATAATAAAATATCGTACTTATATTCAAAAATACAGGTCTAGTTATTTATACACATCCAAAAATATTAAATTAAAATATTAAAAATATGTTTTAAGTAAAAAATTTAATATCTAAAAATAAAACTTTTTAATTATCGTAAAAAGAAATTATATATATTTTTTAAGAAAAAATCATATTTATTGAATTCATTCATGACTTGAAGTCTATAATTATAAGGAATTTATTTATTAACAGAAACTATGATGCAGATAACATTTTTGTTGAATTAAAATGTATGCATATTTAAAGTATCAATTAGAGGATAAAAAACGTAAGTCGAAGATTTCCAGTTACAACTACATGTGTATGTAAAATAAATTAAGTAAATATAAATAAAAAAAAACTTGATATTGATGAGAGGGAAAATATTTATTATTAAGATGAGAGAATTCTATAATTAGCATAATTATCACAAAAAACTAATTGATATAAAAAACTGTCTTTATACATTTTAAATAAAAAGTACAAAGAAAAATATTGAAACTGAGTATATAAATATTTTTTTGTATTATAATATAGAATAATCCAAATGTGACGCCTAGATTTGTGTTTTATTAACAGTGCTCTGACTATGATAATATGACCATAGAAATGTGTATAAACAAAGAAAATAAACTTTTATAAAATTTAATGAACTTTTATTTACTTTTTTATTTTAAACACTTTATAAAATTTGACGATGTTAATGTGAGTAATTTTTTGTATCAAATAACATTGTTGATTTTGAAAATATATAATTTTTTAAAAATATATACAAATAATTATTTTGTTAATTTCTTTGGAATATTTCTTCAATATTGAAACTATTATTCTTAATATTTTGTATCTAGAAAAATGTTTAATAGTTTTCAACAATTTAAAAAGTACCAATATGAATAATTAATTTATTAAATATATAAAAAGAGAGAGAGATCACATTACAGTTAATATGCAGAGCCAGGACCTCTCTGGCAATGTTAACTCAATAGAGCCTTTCTTGTCAAAGTTTCTTGACAGTTGTTTTTTACAAGATGAGGTTATTAACCTTATACTCAACGGTCAAAAATGTGGAATTATGGAATTATGGAATAAATATATATATATATATATATATATATATATGTGTGTGTGTGTGTGTGTGTGTGTGAGATACAAATGTAATCGTATTATAAAATTATTTTTTATACAAAATATAAATTATAAAATTTTGTTTAACGACTTAATATCTATTTAAATGCTTATAAAAAAATAAAACTAATTTCTAAAACAATATTAATGACATGAGTTAAATTAAAATAAAAATATTATTTAAATACAAATGAATTTTCATCCCCAACACCACAATGGTTATAAAGTGTTCAATAATCACTTATTGTTTATAACTATGTGGACTGATGTGCATTTCGATGGCGATGCCATCATCGTCCGAGTGGTGTTGGAATAAAAATTCATTTATGTTAAAGTGAATCAACCACAGTTCCAAAATAAATAATATTATCTCAATGTTTTCGTTTATGAAAATTTTTATTTAACAAAAAATTAATCAGTATAAAATTTATTATTTAATTTTAGATAATTTATGATTTAAACAAGTATATTAATTTTATATAAGAACTTTTTTTAACCAAATGCAATATGTATATATATATATATATATATATATATATATATCTGTGTGTGTGTACCTGAATTTTTTTTCCATAAACTAATAATTATATTTAACTTTTAAAATAGTATTTACTAAAATACTTGACGTGTAGAAATGGTGAAATTGGTCCTGACAAGATTTTATAAAATGATTAGCATTTGAGATTTATATAATATTTACATATATATATATACATATATATATATATATATATATATATATATATATATATATATATATATATAAATATATAATACATCAGAAAATCAGAAATTAAAATATGTAAAAAGAATAATGTTAACTAAATAATAATAATATATTTCTAGTTAAATATAATAAAATAATTTTATTAATATTAAGTATTTTCAGTTTTATTATATATATATATATATATATATATATATATATATATATATATATATATGTTGGCAATTTCAAATTTTAACTATGCTATTTTTCAAATATACCAATTATATTCGATTCTAAGGTTGGTTTCTTCTTGAAACATGATTTTTCATACTATCATCCAATATATATATATATATATATATATATATATATATATATATATATATATATATAAACATTCTTAATTATTAATAAATGCTTGTTATTTACTCTCTTAATTACAATGAAAAATAATACGCGGTTTGCATTCCAACATCTCGTTGTCTCCCAAACAAACAGAACCGAAGACGATAACGACTACAATGGCAAAACGACGATTTTAAATTACTCAACGCAATTATCAACGTTGTAAACGCGCCGAACATAAATACCTTCAAAGTGTACCTTGTACGATGTCTGTAACAATAATCTTTAAAGTTGGGCGGTGGATGCAAGACAACGACGACGAGGACGATGTCGGATAAAACGGAGAGCAATAACTAGAAAGGAATAGGAGAAGGAAGAAAGGGTTTGCTTCGCAACGAGACGGCCGTCGTCTCCGAATGTCTTTTATATTCAAAACTCCTGCAGAGCGGCGTGTCTTGAAACGTGCGAGCGGCCACCATCACACGAAAACGAGTGTTTCAACGTCGGGTTGTTGTGGTGGTAGTAAGTAGTAATAGTCGTCGTCGCGTTCCCCCGGTCGACTTTCCGCGCAGTCGATAGGACTTTCCTGGTCGGCGTGGCGGAATCACACCGGGGGCGACGGATGGGGCTGCAGCGACGGGTACGATGAACGCCGTCGCCGCAGCGGTAGCAGCCGCAGCCGCCGATTCGCTCCAGAACATGTAATTAACAGTCTTAGCGTAATTGCTCCGGGGATCGTTTGCAAGTTGTGAAACTTTAGGCTTTACGTCGGTGCTTTGAAATGTTGATGCGTTAAGAACTGCAACAACTGGATAGATTTGTTTCAGCGATTATATCAAAACATGTGGAAGATTATAATTATAAGTTCGTTGGCACAGCTCTAGTATATTTAAATTGTTAATTTAATTTAACAATTTTAAGAAAATTATATCATTAACTAATTATATATGTACGGAAATTAAATTAAAAATATTTTTAAATACCTTAGCACGATCGATATTCATTTAAAATACTTTTCATCTTTATTAAATGTTAATAAAATAATATTGAACATTCAATACTTTCAATAACAGGTTAGGAAAAGTTTCTATCAAGAATAAAACTTTTAATGCTACAAACCGTTCACTTTAGTCTACTAAAAAAACTTGTCATTGAAAGAAATAATAATTCTGAAGTTTTAGATAATTTAGTATTGATTTATAATTTTTAAATTAATTTAAAATATATAATGATTTATTTCAATGTGTTAATTAATATTATTTTGTAATATTTAGAACAGAAAGTTTTTAAAATATTTTAAATGTGTAAATGAGTATAGAATTTTTTTATATTTTCAATTGATTTATTTTTATTACTGATTGCAAATTAATAATAAATTAATATTAATTAAAGTTAAACAAGAAGATGTAAATGAAAACAGAAGAATTATAATTTTGTTAGGATTTTTGGTTTTTCAAAATTAAATTTGATTTAATTCTTAATTTAATGGTGATTCAAGTGAAATTAAAGGGTTTAAATATACATTAACTTGCTTATTATCATTTACTTTTATTTACTATTCTTCAGTCTTATTTGTGCTACCCCCTATGGAATCATATCAACAAATTTAATATATATATATATATATATATATATATATATATATATATTATATAATTGCTTGCAATCAATAATGACACATCTATATTTTTCAGTCCGTTGTAATAAAATTAATCGAATTTGATTATTAAATTTATAATTTCAAAAAACTACTCTTTTGCCAACATTTAAACAATTTTTTAAAAACAATGTTGTTTGAATACTACAAAAAAATTAACAATTAAAATATGTCGATTTCTACCAAAGCAGTTAAAATGACTGTTTTTTTAAAAAAATATGTAATTTCAAAAATAGTGCAATTGTATAAATATATATCATTTAGAATTAATTCCTAATAAATTTAATATTTATTAAAAATAAATCGTATATATCTTTTCTACTAAGAAAATAAAAATATAAATAATATACTTCACTTTAATTTGTATATAACCCAATAGTAAATGAACATGAGTTACCCTCAAATATATATATTTTTTGAGGGTATATTTTCTGTTAACATTTTTCTATAAAAGTATTTTTTTGGAAATTTTATGAGAAATTTTGAAAATTTATCTTATCAACATTTTACATAAATTCTCAGCTATTCAAATGGAGATGTCTCGGTATATCTTAATATAATATTTATACATACATATATATATATATATAGGGCCATCCAAATGTAACGCCTAGATTTGTGTTTTATTAAAAAAAAAATAAACACATGTATCTTTTTAATAAAACACAAATCTAAAAATCACATTTAGATCATCCTATATATATATATATATATATATATATATATATATATATATATATATATATATATCTTAGAAAAAATAAAATCATATACATTTTATCATTTTTATATTGACAAAAGTCAGAAGAAAATTTTAGAAAATACAATGTAATTCAAATGAAGATTTTTATAAAAAAATCAAAACCAGTCATTTTGTTTATTTTGGTTTTAATGTTAACTAAATAATTATATTTTTTAATAAATTTATTTATTTCAAAAATATATCATTTTATAAAACACAAACATTTATATTATCAAATTTTTGAAAAATAATACGCCTATTTGATTTAATAAATTCTGTTTGTTGGAAATATATTTGACTTTCCTTTTGTAAAATTGCCAAGTTCATAAAATATAGATTAATATAACTCATAAAAAATATTGCAATACGTTTTATGCTGATTATTTACTGTTATTATTATACAATTAGGACATTATATACAACTGAAACTTAATTATAATATTTTTTTCGTTTTATCTATGTCCACTAGTAAATTATTTTAGTTTTTCTTACATGTTTATAAATTTAACACAATGTATTATCATCCCCAACACCAGAACATATTAGTGTTCAATAATTACTTATTGTTTACTTTGTTCATTCATAAGAACAATAAGCTAATGCGAATTTTGATGACAATACCATCATCGTTAGATTGTGTTATAAAATTTAGGGTGTTAGGGGTAAAAATTCATTTGTGTGAAAGGGAATCGCCATATTTTCAATTTTTTTGTCTAAATAGCATTAAAAATAATGCATAATCGTTCAAGATTAAAAAATAATAATAATTAACAACACCAACTCATTTTTATTTTTTCTATATATGTGTATTTAAAAATAAATTTATAAAAACAAATACAATATTTATTTAAGTAATAAAGAAGCAATATTAATAAAATTGTAAAAAAATAATATTAGAATCATATTTCGTGTAAAATTTTGAAAAAATCATTTTTATTAATTCAGTATTTTTAATCTGAGTAAATAAGAATCATTTTCTTATTTATATTTAAGAAATCTAAAATGAGTAGTCAGTACAAATGAAAAATAATCTGGAATCTTTTAAGCATATTTTTTAAAAT
>CP092087.1:11135000-11147500 GCA_029203775.1 Neoneuromus ignobilis
ATTAAGTTAATTTCTTCTTTGGTACTGTATTTTAATCAAATAATTATTTTTCTCTACATAATTTATGAGTTAAAGCCAATTAAATAAATATGTTTTTTGCTTCTAATCCCGAATGTATATTTAATCACTCTTCTATTAACATTTATTATCATTTTATTAATTTAGTAATGATATTGTTGAATTAAAACAGGTAACAATTTTAATATTAGATACATTTTCATAAAATAATTAATAAGCATATAACTCTAATTAAAATTAATTTAATATTCTTTTTCTCTACAATACCAGAAGATAAAATAATTTGTTCGTTTATGTTAATTTTATTTATTAATAATTTCCTTAATCTTATTAGTCTAATATATTTTTTTAAAAAATAATTAAAAATATTTTTTTAAAAATTATTTTCTGGAAGTTATTTAAATAAAAATTTTAAGAAAATGTAAGTAAATATAAATAAAGAATAACTGTGTGAAATTAAATACAATACATAGAAGAATGTTTTCATTAAATTCATTGATAAAAATATTGGAAATTTATCTCAAGTTTAAAAAAATGAATATAAATTCATCAAATTTATATAAATAACCTATTCATTTCTATTTTACATAAAAAGTTAAATGTTGTAATAAAAATGATTGTTTAAATGTGTTGGAAAATTAAAAAATGTCTAATTTTGATATTTGAATTACTCTGATTAATATATCAAGAAAATTTATGTGATTTAAATTCGTGATATTGAATATTGAAAAAAATCAATCGTTTTATTTAGAATAGATATTATTATCAACAGTGGTAATAAAATTTTACAAGAACTAAGGTAAACTAGTTAAGTAAAATGAAAATAAATCATAGCAATCACTTGTCCTTTTAAATTCCTAACAAGTATCTATATAGAAAAAATTATCAAACATGTATTCAATAATAGTGTTTTTTTACAAATATAAAAACAAACAAAAATAAATTAAATTAAAACGCAGTCAACAAAAAAAATGTATACATTCTTTTTTTCAATAGATGCGTGAAATCTTGGAAAAAATTATAAATATAGCAATTTGAGAACATTTTCTTCTATGTTTGCTTTCACCAATAAATTCATGCTGGGAATATATGATAGATAGTTTAATTTGTTTTGAAGGACATCTCGTCCCTAACAATTTTTTCCAAAAAAAATCTGAAATATTATTAAAATAAGATATATATATATATATATAATATTTATACAATACATTATTATATTTAGTTTTTGTTATTTACTGATGTATAAAGCTCAATTTTATATTTTTCAGTAATAATTTATAAAAATTTCTTCAACCATAAATTTATTTGATATAACTATTTGTCAATATCAAGTATAGAGTCATCCAGATGTGACGCTTATATTTGTATGTTATTAAAAAGAGAAAAAAAGGAACCATACACATGTTTTCCTATACACCACCCTATATAGATATTTATTTTTAATAAAACACAAATCTAGGCGTCACATTTGGATGATCCTATATTTTAATAAAAAACATACACACGTACAGAGAGAGAGAATAAATTAATTTAATTATTATAAAATTGTCCAATTAGCTCAGTTAAATTACTAGAAATATTTGTAACTTCATTTTCTAATATTTTTGCAGAATATAAAGTAAATTTCATATCTATAAAATTCTGTATATTCAATAATAAATTTTGAGATTGTAAAGTCATAAAAGTAATAATACCTGCAATTCGAAGAAAATAAAAAAAGATAATAAAAGAAATAACAGAATGGTAAGAAAACTTATTAAAAAATATATAA
Source organism: Neoneuromus ignobilis (assembly GCA_029203775.1). NCBI lineage: Eukaryota > Metazoa > Arthropoda > Insecta > Megaloptera > Corydalidae > Neoneuromus > Neoneuromus ignobilis. The sequence goes on from CP092087.1 coordinate 11,136,790, forward strand.
TATTAATAACACATATACCTGTAAACGTAGAAATAACAAATTTGAAACTAAAATTTACGTGTATATATGTTAAAAATATTTATAAACTGAGTAAATAAATATCATTATTTAAGTATAAAAATACATTGACAATTTAATTTATAAATAATAAATAATACGGACTTAATTATAAAATTAGACAGATGAAAGTTAGAAATTAAGGAATAGGAAACAATATATTTCAAAAAAAATTAATCGAAAAATATTTTATTTTTATTGTCATTTTTTTGTTAAAATTATTTTAATATCTCGATATTTTTATCTTAAAAAATTTGTATGAAAAAAGAATGAAGCTTAGGCATTGTTTCTTACCCGAGACAAGAATATCAAAAATTAAAAATTTTTAGAAGTGTGAATTTATTTTATGATTTTTAAATAATTCTAATCAATTTATTTTTATATCTATTGATATTACAGTTAAAATAAACATTTACATATATATATATATATATATATATATATATATATATATATATACACATATGTGTGTGTGAATGTGAATGAAAGAAAGAAAGAAAGAGCGTGTGTGTGTGTGTGTGTGTGTGACATAATTAAAAAGTTAAAAATAACAATGCAAACACAAATAATAATTACTGAGAGGTAAAAACGAAAAAAATATTTACAAAATAGTATAACAGTAAGTCGATTATTAATAATATTTATCCCTATGACACCTATTCAAATACAAAATCTATATTTTTTTTGTATATTTTACATATGTGTGTGTATAATATATTATATATATATATATATATATATATATATATATATATATATATATATATATACCCATATGTACATACATACATAAACATCACTTTAGCTATAATTTTTATTATTATTTATGATCCTCATTTTCAAACCAAAATATATCAAATATTTATAACAAACAATTTTAAATTTTTATAATATTTACAGAAAAAATATTTTAATATCCTAATATGTAAATAACTAGTCAAAATAATAAAACACAATATATTAGAGTTTTCTTTTATATTTTAGTTAAATTCATGAAATATTTTATTAATAAATATTTTTTATAATACTATTTATATATATATATATATATATATATATATATATATATATATATATATATATATAACTTGATATATATTACAGATATGTAAAAAACACCTGAATTACTTGAAACTTGAATAAAACTATTTAATATAATTATATATTTTTTTAAATACATAAAATCATTTTAAAGAATATTCGTATTTTTTTAAAAAATTTTTTTCAATTTGTGTTATTAAATGACATTGTTCTTTTATACGAGAACAAAATACAGATATTAAAAAATATTAAAAATGTGACTACTTTATTAATATTAAATTTATAAGAAAAATTATTTAATTTCAAAATTCATATAAGGTATTTAATAAATTCTAATGTTTTAAACAAAAAACTAATAAAAATAAAAGGTCAAATGTATCAGGAAGAAATCAGTTTTTCTAAAAATTTAATTCTTTATAAGAAAAAATATTATTCAATCAACTTCAATTCTAACTTTTAAACGACTTTCAAGTTTAAGTTAGGAAAGAACGTATAATCAATAGTCTGTGAATTTTATTTTTCAATATGTCAAATGGTTTGAAATTGATTTGTTATTTATGAATCATATCAAATATTTAAAATTGTTTATATATATATATATATATATATATATATATATATATATATATATATATATATATATATATTATTCAAATGTAACGCCTAGATTTGTGTTTTATTAAAAAGAAACATGTGTGTAGTTTCTTTTTAATAAAACACAAATCTAGGCATTACATTTGGAAGACTATATATATATATATATATATATATATATATATATATATATATATATATATATATATATATATATATATGAATATATATATATATATATATATATATATATATAAATATATATATATATATATATATATATAAATATATATATATTGGAGTCAAAAATAGTTTTGTTATAGAAAGAAATCAATCAAAATTGGGAATGCAATTAATATTCTCAAACTGTTTTGCTTTTCAGCTATTTGTCGTGCAATAAATGTCAATTACTAGGTATTACAGTTTTATTAAAAAATGTTTATATAAATATATGTATGCGTTTGTGTTTGTATGTGTATTTGTGTGTGTATATACAATTATCGTACAATTATTAAATAAAATTTAGTAGTAATAAATGAAAATAAAAATGTGTAAATACTTTTATATAAAAAGTGTTATTAATGCTGATTTTTTTTCAAATTATAAAATTTAAAATCATAATTTTCTTTGCTCCTTATATACTTACATGTATAATTACTATCTTTCAAATATATTTATCGTTAATAAAATATTAATAATAAATGTACAACAACTACAAATATGTTTTTGTAACTAAAGCATTTTTTTTAAAAAAAATAGTTGTAAATTATATTTGTTTTATATTTAATTGGTAATATTTTAACTTCTGTCAAATTTTTAATTATTACAAATCTAGTTTTTGTTTAATAAAAATTATATAGATTTTTTTAAGTTTTTGTTGGAGTATTAATATATATTATATTAAATTAATAAAGTGTTATTTCCTTTGAATGTGTTTTATCTCAGTTTTAATAATCGACATAATTGCTTTTAAATTTCTTGCGTCAATTATTTTTTTTTTAAAATGTATCAATGATTATTACATTTTGTCACATCGTGTCTACCTACCGGATTCACTCCCATCTCGATCACCGCTTGAAGCAACGTCTAGCTGCGGCCGCCAGCAACAATTAACACTTCCACCTGCCGAATCACCGTAACTGTTCTGTCGTCCGGTAAATTTATTCGGATCGAGTATATTTTCCACCGAAAATGCCAATCGTCTATTCTGCGAAGCGCTGACAACCGCCGATGGACTGATGGCTCTCGGACTCATCGATCCGCGGCTCAGATCGCTGCACACGCTCTCCGACCGATTAATCATTGCTTTATCAGAACCGATTGAGTCGCACGACGCGATCGTATCATCTTTCGGCGGTTTTAGTTTTCCTAACCGGATAATATCGTGCTGTTTTGGCACTAGACGTTCGAAATTATTCGACGCGACAACAACACCACCAGCACCAGCACCACCACCACCACTAAAACAATTCTTATCGTTCTGCCGTCGTGTCAAGTCGACCGGCGTAAAAATATCCGTGTCACCGTCAACATTCAACTCTTCACTGATCTCACTCGTATGGTCGTCGTCGTCGCCGCACATGTCGACGTCATCGAGCAACGACGTCGGTTTCGTCGGTTCGTATACGACGTCGCTTCGATCATAATCGTCTTTAATGTTGTTCGTCTTCGTTTGTTGCTGTTGTTGAGACACCGGTACGAACGATGGACGTTTTTCGTGATCTTGTTTTACGCAAACTACTTTCGACGCATTGTTGTTATCGATCTTCTGATCATCTTCGTCGTGTACTGTCGTCGAATGAATTTGAAACTTTGATGACATTTGGTCCGATTGGGTCTGCGACATCAACGGATTCGGAATGTTGCCGCGTGTTTCCATCAAACGTTGCATCATCATCATGGTCATCATGACTAGATGCCTGTTATCGGATCAATCTAGTCGATATCACACTATACGTACATCTTCTACGACTCTCTTTGATAATCTATAACAAACACTCCGCATCGAACCGTCTCAATCGTCAACACGTTCGTCCATTTTTCAACAGAGCACCGAATGTTATCTCTTCGATTGTTCGACAATGATCGATCCGGCAACAATTAACCTTCCTCGCCCGAAATAAACACACACTAAACGTTTTGTAAGGCGTACATTCCTTAATGATCACATGTTCACGTTCGAACGCATCGACATAAAATGTGTGCGTCAATGTCGTCGATCAGTTTGGTGCGTCAGACTCGGTTAGTGGCCGCGTTAAACTGACCCTCTCGTGACACGCGGTTTATCTCCCCTTCTTCGGCAATATGGCCACCGCGAGTCATCTGTTCGCAGCATCACTGGTCCATGGGGTGGGGCAATTCCGTTTTCGATTCGTCGACGTATCGTTGCGCGTCCGTTATCATTGGTCGACGAACGATAGAATAAATTTCGAGGGCGGTACGGTCACGGCATGTCTTTTGTATTATGTATGACGAGGAGGTTTATATATGTGTGATTCACTAAACCGGCCGAGTGTGTTTGTTTTGGTAATTATGGAGTGCAGTGATTATGATGATAAGCATATTAAAATTACGCTCAGTTGGCTATTTTGATTGGTATGGTCGGACGGATGGTTAGGCAGGTGTGTGTATGTGTGTATGTATGAATTTCTATTTACTATTATATATATATATATATATATATATATATATATATATATATATATATGTTTATGTATATTTATATATTTGTTATCTGTACTAAAGGGGTTCGGGTGAATAATTTAAACAAGTTCTATTGCAATGATTGTTAATTATTGTTGGTTTGTTTAATGGATTTTCATTAATTGGTCTTTGAATGTTGGAACATTAATTACGATGACTATGCATCGTTTAATACTAGATGAAATGTTTGTTTTACTTTAGTTGATTGATTATAAGTTATAAATCATTTGATTGATCTTTAAAATTATTTAATACAGTTAGTAATTACTTGAAGATTTTATGAATACATACTGCATACATATACACACATACACACACACATTTATATATATATATATATATAGAGAGAGAGAGAGAGAGAGAGAGAATCCATACATGATTCCTGTTTACAGTATATTAAACTTTTAATTACCATATTCTTTATTATAATTGTTTTTTTAGAATCTAATCAAAATATATTTTATATATTTAAAATTCATTATAGAGCCATGCAAATGCGATTCTAGATTTGTGTTTTATTAAAAAGAAACAAAAAAAATATACACATGTTTTTTTTAATAAAACATAAATTTAGGCATCACATTTTGATAACCCTAAATAATGTATCATCGTGTGAGATAAACTGAATATTACTCTGATTTAAATGTAAATAATATTCTTGTTAGAAATTTTTAACTAATATTTATCTACAAAAAAGTAAATAAGACTTGTTAAAATAATTAATAAAAAATATTAATAATAATTACTGATAATTTTCATTAATTTAATTTTAATTTTGTTGATAAAATGTTATGTTGAAAAAATTATCTATATTGTTTTAATTTTAAAAAATAAAATACATAAATACTGTTATTTTTTAATTGATATATATTTATATATATATATATATATATATATATATATATATATATATATATATATATATATTAAACGTTATAATATAAAATTGTTACTATTTTTTTTTTGTTAAAACTATAAATTTAATAAAATAGAAGCGTACTTTAGTTTATTTTAATCTAATTTTTCTTAAGTCCAACATATATATTTGCAGGAAAAAATAGTTTTCTTAAAAAAAAATAAAATCATATTTTGAAAAATATGTATTATTTAAATATAGTGGAAAAATTAAAACAGAAAATATATATAAATGATGCATATCAGTTCATGTATGCATTATGACTTATTTTATAATTTCTATTGAAAATAGAAATTCAGAACATTTTTTTTAAAATATCGCAGAAAGTATTTTATTATAATTTTATTAAAAATTCCAAAATATGTTTTATTACAAATACAATTAAATTAAATGAATATTTTATTAAGATTAACATTTCTAAAATGATTATTAATGAAGATTTATTTTGGTTTTGAATTCAATTATATTTTTTCAGAAAAAAAAACATTTTCAATAAAAAAATAATAATCTGTAATTTATGTAATCCAGATATCATTAATAATAAAATTATTCAAAAATCGTTGTACAGAGAAAATGATTAAGAAAAAAACGTTCTATATTAAAAATGTTAATACAACATTAATTGAAAATTATCTATATAAATTTTCAGAATATTTTATATATCTAATACTATTGTGTTTTGCAAATTCAAAAACTTAGAATAGTAAATAAATATGATTTTAGATGATAGTCATTTATCAAGAAAAATTAAATGAATCGAATTTCTGTTTACGACTTTTCATTAAGACACTATAAAAATGTTAAATATATAAATAACAGAAAACTAAAAATAAATTTCATAAAACAACGAGAGTGTGAAAGTAAATTTATATCCAAAAAAAAATCCAATTCTGGCTTATTTGTAGTAAAAAATATTAGGATTTTTTTATAGAATTCAAAGATTTTATTTCTTATAAAGATTTACCAAACAACAAAAGAAACTATACACATGTTTTCCTATACACCACCTTATACACATGTTTCTTTTTAATAAAACCCAAATCTAGGCGTCACATTTGGATGACTTTATAAAATATAAATATTTTATTTCTTAAGAAGATTTTTTAAACAATTAAGTACTAAATTCTAAAATATTAGATTAATTTAATTATATAATTGATGGAATTAACTTGAGAAAACAATTAAAAAGTGACCATCAACAAATAGAAAATATTTGATGAAGTCTCAAGTTTTTAAGAGACTGAATTTAGATGTTTGTATCGATTTATTATATTTATTCGATTTGTATGTCTTCAACTAAATATGTTAATAACAGAAAACTAAAAATAGATAAGTCTAATTTGACAACGAGAGAATGTGACAACAAATTCATCTCCAAAAAAAAACTTCCAATAATGGCTTATTTGCAATAAAAATTTTTACGAATTTTATATAGGGTCATTTTCAAATGTAACGCCTAGATTTGTGTTTTATTCAAAAAAAAAGAAACTATACACATGTTTCCTTATACACCATCCCTATATACACATATTTATTTTTAATAAAACACAAATCTATGCGTCACATTTGGATGACTATAGAATACAAATATTTTATTTCTTATGAAGATTTACCAAACAATTAAATATTTAATTTGAAAATGTTAGATTAATTCAATTATATAATTGATAGACTCAATTTGAGAAAACAATTAAAAAATTATTATCGACAAATAGAAAATGTTTGATTAAGTTTCAAGTTTTTTAAAGGATAAATTTTAGACGTTTAATCTATTTATTTTATTTATTCGATTTGAATGTTTTAAACTACAGTCTGTTTCGATTATAAAGTTAGCTTAATGAAGAAAAAAAAATAAGAAATGAAATAAACTCCAAATATATCTAAATATTTTTTTACAATGACGTTTAAAAAAATTCTATAAGGTTTTATGAATATTTTTTTTGATAGTAAATGTTTTATTGTACATTTAAAATTGATTTATTTATTATTTACTAATTTATTTTGGAAAGAGCAATTTATATTAGTATATATATATATATATATATATATATATATATATATATATATATATATATATATATATACATGTATGTATGTATATAAATTAAATGGTTGATATTTGCTTCAATGAAACTGTTTCAACATTTCGTAAAAGTAACAACCCTCGTCCTCGACATATAACAGCGACATCGCAACATTCGTCGCTATCGAATTGACAACAACTCTTTAAGCGTTCAACACCAATTTAATCTACTCTTACCTTTTTTCCATGTACAATATCCACTCACTATACATACATACATACACACGCTCGCGACAATTCGATCCCTGCAGCATTTAAGACCGTTCAGAAGGGTAACAGTGTGCATATAAGGTTTGTATATCGAACATTCTGTTGAACATCCCTGGTGGTTGGGACGCCGTTGTCCCATTATATTCTACACGTTCAGAGATGACGTGACATACGCATGTACGTCATATGTACATGGAACAAACGACGGACTGTGCATGTGTAACATGTCCGCGAGATAGGTTTCAAGAGTTAGCAAATAGAGCAAGGACTGATTCCATTACAACGTCTATTATCCTTTGATTGGGTCTGGATTGCATTATACACATTTCATTCGCCCACATCTGCACTCGGATTCTCAACAGTGTTTGTTGCAATAACGTATAGAAATTTAAGTGTTTGTTGAAATTATAGTCTTTTGAAATGTAATATCATTTTGGTATACAAAAGAATATGTGAAATATGTTTTATTTTAAAAATACATATTTGAATTACAAATATGTGTTCCGATATTATTTATTATGAATCCCTTGACATTTTTTACATCTGATTTTTTAATGACATTTCAATAGAAATAAAAACGCTTTGTATTAAAGCTAATTATTGAAAATAAATATTTGAAAATATAAATACATGAATATATTTAATATTCAATTAATAATATTGGTAACTTTTTAACTAAAATAATAACACATATTTAATAGAAAATAAAGAAATTATTTTTGTACAATTTTGAATAAAAATTAAACATTTTTGATTTTTCTATAAATTTAAAAACTAGTCATTTTTGATTTTTCTATAAATTTAAAACCTAGAGTCATTTTTTATATTATATTATATTTAATTATTTTTTGACTGAAACTTTGTGATTTTTCCAGAATTGAATTATGCTGAATTAATATTATTATAAAATCAATTTAATGAACATAATAAAAGATCATCCAAATGCAAAGCCTAGATTTTGTCTTATTAAAAAGAAACAAAAGAAACTATACACATGTTTCCCTATATACATGTTTCCTTATACACATGTTTACCTATACACATGTTTCCCTATACGCATGTTTTTTTTTAATAAAACTCAAATCTAAGCGTCACAATTGGATGAACCTATATTAGAATGATACATAAAAATAAATATATAACCTACTTAAAAGTAATTAAATACAATAGACTGATTTTAAGATTTTTCTATATAAAAAAGTTATGGAAACACAATTGTACTATTATATTCTATATTTATTTTATAAAAACCACAAATCTATACAATTTTTCAGATCTTTAAAACCCTTGGATTCATATAGATATTTTTATAAGATAATTATTGTATATAAGAAATTAATTTCTGTATAAGATAAAAATAATACAGAATTATTTAATTAAAAGTGATATAAAGAATGAAAATTATTTTATTCTTACATATTTTTAGAAATATTTAATACAAAATCTTTATATATACGAGTCGTTTGATAAGTATGGTAAATTTATTTATTGTTTAATTTAATTAATTAATTTTTTCAATTTACTTTTTCTTACTTTTTTACCAAATTTATCAAACGACCCTTAATTATATATATATATATATATATATATATATATATATATGTGTGTGTGTATGTGTGTGTGTGTGTGTTCCTTGCTGAGTATCTAAAAATACAGTAAAAATTTTCTTTGATATTAGCAATAAATAAAAATTAAGATATAAATTACAAATAATATTGTATATCGCCATTAAAATTAAAATTTTTTAAGAGAGACCTTCATCCAATGACCAAAAAGCAACTGTTGATATTGCTGTTAACAGTTTAATATGTATATCTATTTAATATTAGACATATATTTTCCTTCACAATTTCCATACATTCATATACATTATAATAAATCATACATATATGTAAAATACATTTACTATACACAAGTTTGGTAATTAATAGGTCAAGAATAATATACAATCTATTTTATATATTTTAATATTCATATATCAACTTAAATTATTTTTACTTGAATTATTCTATCAACTTTATTCATTATTATTATCTCATTTAAAATCTTTACTACTTTTTTCTATAAATCATTTTATTCCTATTCAAAATTTAAATGGAATCTTAGTTTTTTACTTTCATAAAAAATATATTTCTTTTTAAATTAAAACCTTTGTACAGGGCAGCCCATTAGGAATGCACAAATTAATTTTTAAATAAAGGGCATCTTTTCTTGAATGAGCGATGATGGGTGTGCATTCCTGATAGGACACCCTATAGTAATTTAGAATATACTATTTTTCCTAATAATCGTTTTAAAACTCAAGTCATTTTCTTATTGTTTTCTTAAAAAAAATATTCTTTAAATATATAGAGTCATCCAAATGTGACGCCTAAATTTGTAATTTATTAAAAAGAAACTATACACATGTTTCGTTTTAATAAAATACAAATCTAGACGTCATATTTAGATGACTATATATATATATATATATATATATATATATATATATATATATATATATATATATATATATATATATATATATATATGAATGAATATAATTATGTAAAAAGATTAAAAGAAATAATTAATTTCTTATTTTCATAAAATATAATTATATTACTAAAATAATAATATAGCCATAATTTCTTCATTTGAAAAAATAATAAAATTTATATTGATTATAAAATATTTATTAAGCATATTAATGGAAAATGTAAAAAAATATTTTAATTATAAGTTTATATAATGTGTATAATAATAGGTTGGCAAGTATTTTCCGCTTTTTTTTTTTTTTTTTGTACATAGCTGCGAAATTCAAAAGACCAGAAGGCGGAAGGGAGATATTTGCCAACCTAATATTTTAATTATAAGTTTATATAAAGTGTTTTTAATCGTGATAGAACTTTAAATTGAATCCCTATCGAAAGTTCTAGCTAGCCAAAAAAAAAACACCTCATTTATAAGTTTGTGTGTGTGTGTGTGTGTGTGTGTATGTGTATATATATATATATATGATTTTTTAAGTTAGATAAAACTTTCGATATGATTTCAATTTAAAATTCTATCATTTCTAAAAAAACACATATATTCAAAACTTGTGTGTCTGTTATTTAAAAAGTTAA
>CP092087.1:11152500-11180000 GCA_029203775.1 Neoneuromus ignobilis
CATAAGTCAGGTTTATGTTGATGACAATTTATGTTAATTTTTTTTATATATTATTTAATAACAGAATCATAACTATTAAGCAATAAATAAGTTAAAGTTGATTAGTTAGAAAAAACTCAAAGATTTGTTATTATTTTATTATTATAGAGTTTTTATTGATTTCAATAAAATTTAAATTCTGTGACTTGTGTACTTTTTCTAACGATAGATTAAATTGTTTTTTAATATCATAGAATTTTGAAAAATGTTCAGTAAGAATTTTGTGCTCAATTTTCTCCAATATTTATTTCGATGAATTTTTTATTATCTTAATGGCCCAACATTTTATAATATTTATTTTAGATTATTAAATTTTTAAAACTATGTTTTTAATTACACATTAACGAAAAAATGAACAATAAGTAATTATTGTCTCTTATAAAATTTTGTGATTTAAAGAGTCGTTCATTTATAAAAAAATAAATTAGCTACAGTACCAAATTAATTTTGATAGAATATTACGTTAAATAATATATTCAATTATATTGACAGATTAATTCATAATATTGTATTATTAAAAATAATATTTATTTATTGAATATTTTTTCTATAAAAATTGGTATTCCTTAATTTATATAGTTATTTCTAATAGTAAAAAAATCAAAATCGTATCTCAAACTATTGAAAAGAAAATACGAATTAGTTGAAAATCTGTTCGATAAACTGATAAAAAACGAATCCGCAAATTAAAACTTATTATATAACCACGCAGAGAAAAAACACTGATCAGCTTTTTTTCCTTTAGTTCTGATCGTTCGATTCTCGAAACTCTTTTTCTATCTACATATAGTTTATGAAACACTATGTGGAAAAAACACTCGCACACAGCCGTCGAACAATTTAAAAGTTTCCTTTCCGTTCTATTCATCTGACCTCGATCCGAATAGTTTCTATTCAAATGATTAAATTAATTTCATTCTTGTTCGTTTCAACTTTAAAATTGTTTGAATTATTACTAGCAGTTTTAATTCAACGTTCGAATCTGATTATAAAAAGGAAACGATAATACATATAAGGGTTGGCAGATGAAGATTAAATAGTGTATAAGTTTTGTTTCTCTGAAATGTATTAAAAATACATAATGTTCAAGTGTGTAAGTTAATTGTCTTATTATTATTCTGTTTTAAATAAATGAACCAGTAAAATTGTTGATATATGATAAGCAGACGTTGAATTACATTTTGTATTCTTAGTATACAAGAAAAAGAAAGTATAGTCATTAATTTTTTACTACACAAATCGTCTTGTGAATTAAAATAAAATTGTTTTTTAGGCTTTTTTAATTACACTTTAAAATTTTATACAAGATAAATAATTCATTATATATATATATATATATATATATATATATATATATATATATATTGATGAATAAAGTCTATTTTTTGATCATTAAATTTTAATAACCTATTTGAAAATGTATTTAAAATGAATGTATGAACCCCTGATTTTATTTTGTTGATACATACAAATATTTGAATATATTACCTTCGTTTTATTTACTGAAAAACAGAAAAAAAATTTGTTTGGAACCAATTAACGTTTTTTTGGATTTAGTTAATGTTTCGATTAGTCCGGTTTCAAATAGACCGGTTAATCAGTGGAATCGATTAGCAGGACTATGCGAGATATTCCTGTGTATATATATATATATATATATATATATATATATATATATATATATATATATATATATAGTGGTGTGTATTAGTAGTGTAGTGTGTAGTGTGTGTAAAAAGTGTGAGTACGTGGTATGTGTATGGAGTGTATTATTGGTGAGTGTATGATGATATTAGGGGTGTATAGTACTAGTGATGTTTATATTTAAAAAAAAATAGTTTAGCAATTGTTTCAATGGTATAATTTATTATTCAAATATTACTTTTTATATATTTATTATTCACATTATATATGTATTTATAGTTCGATGGTGTCTTCCTGAGATGCTGGGGTCCTTCTACCGGGGGATTGTGCGTCGGGCTGAAAATCCACCAAGCCTCGGTTATCGAATGGAACAACGTCAAAGACCTCGGACAAACACACACACTACACAAGAGAGAGGTGAGAAAAGGGAGTGAGAGAGTGGATGGACGAGAGAGTGAGTGATAGTGGTGAGTGTGTGGAGTGTACTAGTGGTGAGTGATAGTGGTGAATGTAGTGGTGGGTGTGTGGAGTTTACTGGTGGTGAATGTTAGTGAGATGAGTAAGGGTTGGGGGAAGGAGTTCGACGAGGAGGAGGAGGAGGAAACCGGCGAGGAGGAGAAGACCGGCGAGGAGGAGGAGGCCGGCGAGGAGGAGGAGGAGGCCGGCGAGGAGGAGGAGGAGGCCGGCGAGGAGGAGGAGGAGGCCGGCGAGGAGGAGGAGGAGGCCGGCGAGGAGGAGGAGGAGGCCGGCGAGGAGGAGGAGGAATCCGGCGAGGAGGAGAAAGAGGACGGTACCGGCGGTTGGGGAGGAGAGAGGGAACGAGAAGAAAAATAATCTTCCTTCCTGTCCCCTTAATCTCTTTTCCCACCTTCGCCGCTATCCTCCCCTTCTCGCCGGCCACCTCCTCCTCCCCTTCTCGCCGGCCACCTCCTCCTCCCCTCCTCGCCGGCCACCTCCTTCTCCCCTCCTCGCCGGCCACCTCCTTCTCCCCTCCTCGCCGGCCACCTCATTCTCCCCTCCTCGCCGGCCACTTCCTTCTCCCATCCTCGCCGGCCACCTCCTTCTCCCCTCCTCGCCGGCCACCTCCTCCTCCCCTCCTCTTAAATTAATTAATTAATTTAATTGAACAATAAATAAATTTACCTTACTTATCAAACGTCCCACATATATATATATATATATATATATATATATAAATATTTATATTTCCATTTAAAGAAGCGGCATGTATTAAAAATGATTCCCTCTAATTAAAATGACCAAAATCCTGAGTTAACAATCTACGTTGACTAAGGTTAAACCATTAATGTGAAATATAGTATATGAGTGTGGGAATATTCAGTTATCGCAGGTGAATTTTCGTAAATAACGGTAAAAATATAACAATAATAAATATAAGCATTAATAAAAAAAAATGAATAGGCTAATAAAAATTATATTGTTATCAAACGCACAATAAATATATTTTTTAACATGTTTATAAATAAAAATGATATACTATATTTTCGACTTAAATTGATTCAATAAACGTGTTTTTTTAAGTACTACTGTTGTAACAATATATATGGTCTTATTTTAAAAATACTTTATATATATATATATATATATATATATATATATATATATATATATATATATATTATATATATATGTATGTATATTATATTCACTTTTTATTTAAATTATTTCTAATTTATAAAATAATTATAAATAAAAATATTTTACAAAAAAGCAAATTTTTATTATATTATCTTTGACATTTAACATTTACATTATTTAAAAATAAATAATTTAAATTTACAGCAAGGTTTTCATTGCAATATAGAAATTTGTGACTTTCGAAAGACTAGCAGCACGAGTTCAAAATCAGTTTTATATTAATATAACGAAAAATGTCTTGAGTATTAACCTTTCTGTTAGTAATATATTAGGTTGGCAAGTATCTCCCTTCCGCTTTTTTTTTTTTTTGTACATAGCTGCGAAATTCAAAAGACTAGAAGGCGGAAGGGAGATATTTGCCAACCTAATATATATTTAACAGATGAGGTACATAGATTTTCTTAATAAAAAAGTTAAATATATTTATTGTTTTAATATTGTGATAAGAATATCTCCGTCTATTTACTTCGAGATAAAAGTAAAGAAAGAAAGCTATTCTTACATTTTATTGTTTTATATACTTTTTATTTATTAATTCGCATACTTTATTATTAAATATTATTCTGATATCTTGTATTTTTTTAAAAATCGATAATTGACCATTGAACAATTTTATGAAATCTTGTGAAAATTGAATAATTGATTCATTTGTGTTAAAGTAAAGTTGACATAGTACTAAAGAAAATAGTGATAAAGTCTAATGTTCACATCTGAGTTAATTGAATCTATTATAAATGAGATTAAAGAAATCTTAATATAACAACAAGATTCTCTCAACGAATTAAAAGTACAATAAAAGAAAAAAATAATCTATTTTTTTCATATTTATATTGTAATATTGTGTTTATATTAAAATTGTAAGCTGATTTTAAATTCAAAAATATATATAATTTTTATGTTAATAAAATGTTTTTTATTTAGCTGTTTTTGTATTATATTATACATTAATAAAATTATTTAATAAAATTCTCAAATAACTATTATAAATTAGTCTTATATATTAAAACAATTACAATAATAAACAACTGTATCTTTTAAGTTGTGAAATTGTATATACGTACACACACACATAGATATAAAGTGTTTTTTTTTTGTTTAGATAGAACTGTCGATAGGGATTCAATTTAAAGTTCTTTCACATTTAAAAAACATCTCTCTCTCTCTCTCTCTCTCTCTCTCTATATATATATATATATATATATATATATATATATATATATATATTTAGATCTATTAACTTTCGAAATCAAATTCTGTAGATGACAATAAAGTAATTAAAGGATTAAGTTCGAATGTTGATTAGAACTGTTATATTAACATTTAAGTTTTTCTGGCATTTAAAAAAAGTTATTTTTAAATAGATTAATTATAAATAGACATTATATATATATATATATATATATATATATATATAAATGTTCATAAAAGTAAAAAAAAAAAAAAAACTTGCAACGAAACGTTTCATGGAACTCGATCCGTCGTCGAACGACAGCAACAAACGATACGTCACACAAATAAGTATTTTCAGACAAATCTACAGATTTGGTCCTCATCAATTCATCTTTTCTCTTTAACTAATTACATCACGAATAATACGTTCTTTGTTTGGTAATAGACATTCCTTCATGTGTGAAATTCGATGAGATAACAGTGACAGTGGCAGTATCAGCGCGAGCTCAACAGAATGAATGGTTTGATTGATTAAGGACCTTTTGTGCGCTCGCCGTTGGGCCTATCCAGTCTATATATCTATTCACCCGTTTGCCCGAAGCTCATCATTGTTACAAATTGATTGGTTTTTTGGTTAGATGTGGTCTGGGCCGGGCTCGACGGCGTCAGCGCCGCCGTTGCGTCTATTTGATTTCTTCT
This sequence comes from Neoneuromus ignobilis, assembly GCA_029203775.1. Classification (NCBI taxonomy): domain Eukaryota; kingdom Metazoa; phylum Arthropoda; class Insecta; order Megaloptera; family Corydalidae; genus Neoneuromus; species Neoneuromus ignobilis. The sequence goes on from CP092087.1 coordinate 11,157,712, forward strand.
CAGAAGCTGCGGACTCACCTCGATTGCTTCACAAATTGATCTTTTCATCGATTCATCGCTGTGACAGATGTATCAATACACTGTAGTGTCAGGTGTTGGGGATGTTAATTGTTGCCTATATTAGTTTTCGAATGATAAGTGACTGTCAGAGATGAAATTAACTAGATCGAATGTGTACGTGTGTGTATGTCCATGTATGTGTGTCTGATTATTTGTTGAACATGTTTGAAAGACAGCTGTTTAAATTTCAATGTTATTAGTGATCCAGTCACAGCTGGTATCAATTTCGACATATTAATTCGACAACATCGTTTAGATGGACGATTTTTAGGTTGATTTAAGGTGCAACAACCCTGATAACTTGAATTTCAAAAACTCATTATTAATCGAATTGATTCTTTTTTCGTAGCTTGTTTATATTGAAACACAATGACGTATTAAAATATTTATTACACACACACACACACATACACACACAATATATATATATATATAGTTTTTCAATAAGTGCTTCAGAAGTTTAAAAGGAAATAAAACAAAAAGTATTTAATTAATTAGTTATCTATTTTTTTTTTATTTTTAAGTATATTCTATGGCATTAATGAAAGAATACAAATTCACTCACATGACCACCACGACTTCGCTTGACATAGTGTATTTTTTTAGTCTAATTTTTATCACTCAATTTTGGTCCAATTTAATAAATTACACGTTTAATGTTTATTTTGAATGCTTCTATTGTTTGTGGTTTATCAGCATAAACCAATGTTTTCACACAACTCCATAAAAAAATATTTAATAGAATTAGATCACATGATCTTGGTGACCATTTGATTGAATTAATAGACGTGACATAATGGACTTATTAAACTTTTGTTTCAATAAATCTATTGAAGTTTTTACAATTTCTAATCATTGCTGAAGTAATAAACATTCCATGATAATTTTCTAAATTATACTGAGTTGAAATATCAAAATGAACTTAAAAAAATCAAACATAGCTGCTGCATCTGTCAAAATTCTGAAATTCTTATTAGAAAACCCTATATATATATATATATATATATATATATATATATATATATATATATATATATATATATATATATATATATAATGTATAAAATGATGTAAATATCAAAAATGTCATCAGTATAAATTATTTAAGAAAAAAATTTATTCAAAAATTAACTTCAAATTCTAAATACTAGTTTATAGGGTAAAAATCGAAAATTCTAAATTAAATATTTTCTAGAAGTAACAATTGTTATTGATATTTAGACAGAGTTAATAATCACGTATATACTATTTTCCTTTCTATTAAAAAAATTAATAAACGATGTGAAATTTAATACATCGATGAATATTAAAATGATAATTTCATTGTCTTTGCAACGAAAGCAAAGAAAATGTAATTTTCGTGCTTGACTCTCCCTATACAATTGTAGTGAAACTTCTATACATAAGTATACATTTATGGAAATAAAATATGTATACAGCTATCTATTTTTGTGAACTGTTGTAAAACATGGTACAGTATATACATATAACAACTTTGTAAAATCTATTATTAATATTTTGGTAGTATTTTTTCTATTAAATAAATAATAGAGTTTGTACTTTAATAGTTCTTCAAGCACATATGTGGTTTTATATTACCGATAACTGTGTTGTAAATGTATACATAAATAATAATAATTGAGAAAGATTAATAAATAAATTATCCACAAATATACAAATCATAAAAAGGTATTTTCAATGTAAAAGTAAAAAATTGATAAAATTTTTCTTAAAAAAAAAACAAGATTGTCACATTGATAAATATTCAATTTTATCATTTTTTCAAAAATTATGAATGTGTATAAAAATTTATATTAGTGAGAACTACTTTTAATTATTTTAAATCTTTAAGATGTCTATTATTTTATTTTTATTATGAAAATTGTAAAATTATCAATTAAAGAATTTAATTTATTTTATTTACTAACTAAATATATTTTAAATAAAAGAATGAATTTTTTTATTTTATTTTTATTTAATAAATATTAAAGTATTTAATAACTAAATAAATATACAAGTATTAAAGTATTTAATAACTAAATAAATCTAACTAAAATAATTTATTTTATTTACAATGAAGTGATAAGCAAGTTTATAATATTATAAGTTATTCTACAAGTTTAAAATACATTGATCTTAAACTTAAATAATAATTTTATTTTGCTACTGTAGCACGTTACCTTTAATATAAATGAAATACTGTATAAGTGATTAATAAGTACTCATTGTCCACTTTAATTGTTAATACGAATTTCAATAGCCATGTCATCATCGTTAGAGCGCTGTATACTAAACTCTGGTGTTAATATCATCGCCAAAATGATTAATTATATATTTTAACTTTTTGAATAATATTTAAGTTGTGTATTTTGAAAATGACATAAATCACTTTTATGCTATTTTGAGATATTAAATCCTAGTTTCAATTAGTGTTATATATAGGGTCATTCAAAAGAGACGCTTAGATTTGATTTTATTAAAACAAACAAAAGAAACTATACACATGTTTTCCTCTAGACCACTCTATACAAATGTTTCTTTTTAATAAAACGCAAATCCAGACGTCACATTTGGATGACCCTATATTATTCAAAGACATATAAAAAATAAGTATATTATTTAAGCTCTAAGTTGTATAGTACGAATAAAAATAAACTAAATTTCACCGAAGTGAATGATACTCCGCAACAATCTAATCATTCAAAAAAAGCGTACTATTTTTACGAGCATATAAAAGTAACGACTTCATATGTTAATTAATCTGTTTTGATACTACGTACTATTCTCTCATCTAATCACGAACGACGATAATAATAGTGATCAGCGAATATTACAAAATGACATTAGGTGCTTTATGTATCCTATAAATTTTTGAAACATATGAACAACATAGCTAACGTTCATTCGACCTGCGTAATGTGAATTAAACCGAATGCGCATAATCCATACGAAAATCATTTCCCGCATCCGGTATAGATGGAACTGGATGTACATTATATCCATCAGCGATGTATCCATGAGCCAATATTCATACATGTACATATGTGTGTATATATATATATATATATATATATATATATATATATATATATGTTTGATGATGTATGTATGTATCGCTATTGCAAACACTCAATTTAGCGCAGAGCACTTGCTTATTCATCGCCGCGTCATGGCGAGCCATTACAACCAGCTATAAACCGTGATTTGCACGATCCACGCTCCTGCACGACGAACTGAAATGTTACAGACATAACCGTTGTCGATATTAAATATTTATAAAACAATCATCATCCGACCATCAGGAAACATGGCCGTCGCAGTTGCTCGCTAACGGAGACCTATATCCACAGTGCGGCGAACTACTGTTATGAGCTGATTAATATTTGATTTTTGAATGGCGTCATGTGTATACGACTATGGCTTAGTAAAGCGCGTCTCGCATGAAGTTATATGTAATGACATGCCATTTTAGTATATAGCGAGAGATATCTGGTGTGCCGTTTATACGAATATCAGATGAGCTTCCTTTATCGGTTACACGAAATGACGTTTCCCACTCGACATATTGGCAGCTTGTATGTACAAACATACATGTATACATACATACACACACAAATATATATATATATATATATATATATATATATATAAAACTACAAAAATGAAGAAACTCGTCTAAGAATGTTTTTATAACGGTTAGCTCTTCTTATTCTTCCTTCCTGATGTCGATTTCGCGTTCGCAGGTGTGAATGTCTTTTGCTTGCTATATAAATGTTTCGAGTATTTGATATGTTTATCATATTGTCGTATAATTTTCCTATATATATATATATATATATATATATATATATATATATATATATATATATATATATATATAGTTAGAAATCTAAGATTAAATTGCTTGTGTTAAAAATCGTATCTCGTTTCCTGTAATAATCGTAAAGATGTGATATACTTTTAAAACAGCTAGCGATTTAATTTAAATAATTGTAATTCGATAAAATTTTATATTTTATATAATAAATGTTTCGTATAAATTCGTATGTATAGAAACTATTTATTTAATATTCATCGAATTATTTTTTTTAGTCAAATTGTAAATACACAACATTTGAAAAGTAAGTATATTTTTCATGTATGAAATTTTAAAATTAATATTATTTATTTTAATATAATAAGAAATATAACATGAAAAACATTCTTAGATAAAATATCTAATTAGTAAAAATAAAAAAAATACTGAATTCATTTAATTGTAAGAAATTTATGCAAATAAAAATAAAAACTCAATTTGGAAATAAATCGCAATTAATATTTTCACATTAATGAATTACCATCCCAATATTATTAATCAATATTCAATAATTACTCATTACTCATTTCGTTTATTTATAACAACGATAAACTGATACACATTTCAATAGCAATGTCATCATCATCAGAGAGCTGCGTTATAAAATCAAATCAACAAAGTGAACAATAAGTAATTATTGAACACTTAGCAAGTTATTGTGGTGTTGGGATGATAATCATTTGTGTGAAAATAAATTTACCACATTTAAAAAATAAATAATAATCACAATTAATATAGAGCCATCCAAATGTAACGCCTATATTTGTATTTTACTAAAAAGAAACTATACATGTGTTTCCTTATACACAATTTTTTTAATAAAACATAAATCTAGGTGTCACATTTAAATGACCCTATTTTTTTAGTTGTCTTTATAATAAAAGTAAGATTTATATTCTATTAATAAAATGTACTAGAATTTATTTAAGTTTTCTTTTACATTTCTAAAAATAATGATACAACTTGATTTAGGAATTTTTGTGATAATTTGTGTGTATAGTCTAATTATAAATTACCATAAAAATATCTACTAAAATTTTTCTTTCAATTATATTAACATTCAATATTAGTCTTTTCATGTTTAAAAAACTATTTTTTTCATATAAATCACTCTTTAGCACTACAAGATTATTTAAAAATTTTCAATAATCATATATTATCAAATTTTTCGCCCTTTATAGGATTTTTTAGCAATATATTTATTTATGTTTTGTGTAATATTATTAGTACTCTAGAGGGTCATCTAAATGTAACACCCAGATTTGTATTTTATAAAAAAGAAATATGTGTATAGTTTCTTTTATTCCTTTTTAATAAAATAAAAATCTAGGCGTTACAATTGGATGTCTCCATACAAAAAAAAAAAACTTTATTATTGTTAAAATAAAAATAAATCCTATATATATTTTTTAAAAAAAAATGATACAAATTAATTCACATGTTTAGAATTTTTCCACACACGAGTAAAAGAATTTCAAATATTATTTGAAAAATGTAAAATAGTACGTATGGCTGTATAGAAATAGAAACTATTTTGAAAAATACTATTTTACATATTTCTGACAATAAAATTATTATTAAGAAACAATTTTATTTTACACAGTTAACTTTTATAAATAATTTATGCATTTAATTTTTTTAAAAAAATAATATTAGAAGATAAATTGTTTTAATTATTTGTCATTATTTACTAGATACACACACACATATACATATATATATATATATATATATATATATATATATATATATATATATATATATATATAATTGATATTAAAATGAAAATTAGTCCATTTTTAGAACAATAAAATATTTTAATATATCGTAAAATGTTTATTCGATGTATTGTAATTACTTATATCCAAATTATATATATATATATATATATATATATATATATATATATGCTAATTTACTTGTGTGTGTTTATATATGTAAACGTGTGATTTCTTTTAAATTATTTTCATTTAAATTAAATCGTTTGCTGTCAGTCAATCTGTTTACATTGAAAATTTAATATCGTATTAATAAACACAAAACGCGTACAGACAGACATTCGTTCAATCCTTTCTAATAATATATTTTATATTGTTTTATTATCAATCCAACTGGTATTGCACACTTGACGTCAGGTCAGATTGAAAAATAATCACTGATCTGATTTATATTTATGAATTTCAAATTCTATACGATTTTGAAAGAAGATTGATTTGATATCAAGGGCGGTTATATTCACTTGTGATTATTTTTAGTCTGATATCGGATCTCATTAATCGAAAACACATTTCGAGATTTGATTAGGGAAGGTGTTCCAAAAGTCAATATATTTCTTCATAATATAAATACATATACACATTATACATATCATACATATACATACCTATATATATATATATATATATATATATATATATATATATATATATATATATATATATATATATATATATATAAAACGAGATGTTTGTTTAAGTATCGTAATCGATCGTATGAACAAAAATTGGATTATGAGTTTATTTTATTTATAAAAATGATTTTATTTTGTGTTATCGTGTAATTTGATCAAATAAATTACTGACAAAGTATCTTATCATTTATATATATATATATATATATATAATATGTGTTTTAATATTATATAAATATCATGAAATATATGAAATAACTATTTGAAGTATCATTTTTAACACATTTAATTATTAAAAAAATATTTTGTTTGTTATTATTACTATTATTTTATTTTTTCATGTATTATCTTTTTATTTAAAAATAATAGTGCTCCGCCTCTGTCTTCGCGCTAATGTAAAAATTTCGTTTTCAAAGTTTACCAATTTTTGTTTAAATTACTGATGTACAAATTTTATAAAATATTATATGAAAAAACGAAAAATATCAAAAATCGATTTTCAGTTTCAGAAATCATACTTCTTAATAACGAATGTCATTTTTGCCCGAAACCGATTATTTTTTTCTAATATAATCGAGTTTGAATAAAAAATATCTACTTATAGTGATTTTTAAATTTTTTAGTTGTTGCCTCAAAAAAAAACACACCTAGTATAGAAAATTTCATGAAAAATCAATATTTTTAAAATCCGATTTTTTTCAATTTAAAATCACAATTTACCTAGAAAATATGATGATTTAATGATTAAAATGTCATTTTTGAGTGTAGGATGAATTTTATTTAGAAAAACCCTTGAATTATGTTCATTTCATACCATTTATGTTTCAATCGAATTAAAATTAACAATTTCCATTTTAAAGCACTAATATGGAATCGAATTTATATTATTGTTTACTAAAAATAATTTCTATAGTCTATACGATTATTTTTTAAACGATTTTTTTTGCTGTAGTGCAGATAAATATATTTTTTGAATTTTGATGAATTAATCGAAAATGATCAAAAATTGATTTTCGGCCACAAAAATTGTATTTCTTAATAAATAATGTTATTTTTACCCGAAATCGACTTTTTTCTACTAATATGATTAAATTTTAATAAAAAATATCGATTAAGAGTAATTTTTAAAATTTCCAATTTTTTGCTTCAAAAAAACCACGACCTATATAGTATGGAAAATTTCAAAAAAATCAACAGTTTTAAAAATCGATTTTTTTCAATTAAAATCAAAGTTTAGCAATAAAATATGATGAATCAATGATTAAAATATAATTTTTGAACGTAGGATGAATTTTATTTAAGAAAACCCCTGAATTATGCTCATACTATGTCATTTATGTCTTAATCGAATTAAAACTTAAAATTTTCATTTAAAAGCACTAATAGAAAAAAATTCTATTATTATTCACTAAAAAAAACTTTCTAGGGTCTATAAGATTAATTTTTAATCGAAATTTGATGATATAGTGCGAATAAATATTTTTTTTGATTTTTTGAATTTCGATGAAAAAAACGAAAATAATAAAAAATTGTTTTCAGCCACAAAAATTGTATTTCTTAATAACGAATGTTATTTTTGCCCGAAACTGATTGTTTTCTACTAATATAATCGAGTTTTAATAAAAAATAAAAATTAATAGTGATTTTTAAAATTTTCAATTTTTTACTTCAAAAAAACCACGACCTATAGTATGGAAAATTTCACGAAAAATCAACAGTTTTGAAAATCGATTTTTTTTATTTAAAATCAAAGCTCGGTTATAAAATATGACAAATCTATGATTCAAATCTAATTTTTAAACTTACGATGAATTTTATTTAGAAAAAAACATGAATTATGTTTATTCCTTGTCATTAATGTCTCAATAGAATAAAAATCAATTTTTTTTTTTTTAGAGCACTAATATAAATCAAATTTCTATTATTGTTTACTAAAAATAATTTCTATAGTCTATACGATTATTTTTTAATCAAAATTTGTTGATGTAGTACAAATAAATATTTTTTTTTAATTTTTTTCAATTTCGATGAATGAATCAAAAATGATTAAAAAATTATTTTCGATCATAAAAATTTTATTTCTTAATAATAAATGCTATTTTGCCAGAAAATGATTATTTTGTACTAATATAATCGATTTTTAATAAAAAATATCGATTAATAGTGATTTTTAAAATTTTCAATTTTTTGCCTCAAAAAAACCACGACCTATAGTATGGAAAATTTCATGAAAAATCAACATTTTCGAAAATCATTTTTTTCATGTTAGATTAAAGGTAAGCTATAAACTAAAACGAATCAGTGATTAAAATTGAATTTTTGAACACAGAACGATTTTTTAAATACTTTACTCGCCCTCTACTCACTTTGCTCTTCAACCTCCTAATTTGCTTCTATTTAACAATGTAAATAAATTATGAATAATAAAACGTTTAAAAAGATATGTTAATACTTCTGTGAAGACGATGTTTATTTTATATATATATATATATATATATATATATATATATATATATATAGGGTCATCCAAATATGACGTCTAGATTTGTGTTTCATTAAAAAGAAACTATAGACATTTCTTTTTAATAAAACACAAATCTAGGTATCACACTTAAACGACCCTATATACATATCACATATTATATTTTTTTTATAAATCTAACAGATTTGTCTATTTAAAATTAACAGAATGTTTAAATGTAGATAAATATACACATGTACACAACGAAAAATAATTAAAAGACGGTTTATGTTTTATAATACATAACTCAAACGATAGTAAAATGGCTATTGAAATTCATGTCGACGAATAAAATTAACAATAAGTGATTACTGAACGAATAAAATCTTATATTGAGATAAATGAATCAATTACTCTTAAATCTCCTAATCGAGATTAAACGAGAAATGTTTTTTTTCATTTATTGAATATCGTGAATTTTATTTACATGATTTTTACCTTGAATAATTAAGATTTTATTTAATTTTTTCTATGTTGTTTTAAAAAAGTACTTAATAAAATTATTAGCAAATTTTGAAAAAAAAATGACGATATACCTATATATTTGCAAGAAATTATAAAGTATTTAGTTTGATATTGTTGATAGTTTATACTAATCTTGTGACAAGAATGTTTATCCAAAATTATAATACGAGATATACATTGTGTTATTTTGAAAGTTGTTTCAAAACAAGATCAATATTTTAATGTCTAACATGCACGCACCAAGACGCATTATTCTTAATATAACATACAAAACACACATATACTAATACACACAGTGTGTGTGTAAATATATATATATATATATATATATATATATATATATATATATATATATATATATGTATATATATATTGAAGAAAACGTTTTCGAAAAACAACATAACTACACCGTTCAAATTTAATAAAGATTCGTTGAAATTGTCAAAACTAATGTCCCGGTCTTAAGAAACCGAATCTGTTTCTACAGTTTTAAATAGCCAATTTGTAAGAGACAAATTGGTGTTGTGAACGGCAAGATCTGTAAACGTGTACGACGAACTATAAGACGGCGTTCGTGAGACAAAGACGCGTATAGACGACTGACCGAGAATCGAACGACGACGCTCATACACACACATTTTCATATTTCAGTTCGTTCATAGACTCGTTTCATCGGCACAGATAAGCGACGCGCCGATTGGTATCGTTGCGGTGCGATAGGGATAAACGAGAATGATAAATGATCTTCGATGACATAAAGTGCTATTTTACAAGTAAATTAACTAACTTGAAGTTAATGAATGGTTAGTTTCACGTTTACTTAGTACATTTAAGTTAATCTTTATAATACCAGCTGGTGCGTTATAATGGATTTAAATTAATTTATTATTAATGGTATGTCGAATGCGAATATTATTAATATAACTAGTATAAATAAATACTGACCATGCTCGTAAATATACATACATTCATTAATGTAATTGAATAATTAGATTACCTAATCTACCATTTTATTCACACACACATACACAAATCGATATATATATATATATATATATATATATATATATATATATATAAAACAATACAAATAACTCAAAAAAATCTTTATACATTAATTTTAATATTCATATAAATATTTAGTTTGGCTTATCACTTTGACACTTTTGAATCTTTCAAAACATTTTTTCTCTACCTAGACATATTATATATATATATATATATATATATATATATATATATATATATATATATATATATATATATATTAATAATCATATATTTTTATTTTTTATTATTTTCACGTCTTATTTATGATCTTTTCTCGCTTTTTCTTCCACGCAAAAAATTATCATTCATTTTCATTTTTTTATTCAATTTCATCATTTTTTTATGTTTTTTTAAATATCGATTTTACTCATTTTATTCATTATTTTTATCAATAATTCGTATCTATTAGGTCGTGCTATATGAAATATCAGATTTTTATTTTATCTCAGATATAATAACCCAAATTTCATATTACACAACCTAATATTTTTTTAATAAATGTTTAATTTCCGATTTTATCTTTACATCTCTTATCTTATTACCAGCCTGATTACATTTGTGTATAATTTTTTTTTGTTAAATATTTATTGATCTACACAAAATAATTTAAAAATTCTAAAACGTAATTTGATTTTCATAGTTATTTTTTAATATCATATTTTAAATCTCCATCAAATATCATTTTTATTCAAATATCTTATTATCTATCTACAACACGTCTAGAAAATTGATTTGTAATTATTATAGATTTTATATTAATCGTTGATTATTTTTAATATCGTTATTATTGTTTAAATCTCATATTTGTTATCTACTATTACAATAACACAATATAATTAGTAATATAAAATAATGTACTCACCTAAATATCGCAAGTAAGTTGTTTAACAATTTTTTTTGATCACTTTATTCGCTGATGTGCATTTCGTAGCCATTCTAGCGTCTTGAAAATTCTGCAATAAAAAATATGATATAGTTCTGATTACGAAAGTATAATTATTGAAATTCGAATTAATTGATAAAGTCAATAACTTATTAATAAATATTTTTACAAAATATTTTAATACGACTGACTGATATATTTGTTATTTGTTATTTTTGAACTGTGGCTGATTCACTTTTCACAAATGAATTTAAACCCTAACACCACAATAGCTTAAAGTGTTCAATAATCACTTATTGTTCACTCTGACGATGATGGCGTCGCCATCGAAATGCTTTAGCCGATATAAATATAGACTATATAATTTTAAATAATAAGTGATCAATAAGTGATTATTGAACAGTTTAAACTATTATGGTGTTGGAGTTTAAATTCATTTGTGAAAAATGATTTGTGTTAAAAAATTGTCACAATACTAAAACAAATTGTGATCATCTACATAATAATCCTTATTTCATTTCATAACAACTTTATTTTTTAAAAATTCTATTATTTATACTATATTATCTCTGAATCTCTTTTCGTCATTTTTTTTGTCACGGAAATTGGTTTTATCAAAAAAATTTTTATATAAATCTTTATAATTATTGATAAATTTATTTTAAATAATTGTTAATAAATCTACATGAACTGTCATCTCGATTAAAATGATCGTATATAAGCATTTAAATTATAAACAAAAATTTCACGTCCTATTTTTTTATAATGCCAGAGTGACAATTAATTTACTTATTAAAGTTTAAATAATTTATCGTTAAAGATTTCAGTCGTATTCATTTTTATATTGATTAATTGAAAACACCATTCACCCACACAGTATTAACGTATATATGTAAATCATATTCATCATATATGACATTTTATTTTCGAAACCATGTTTGTATGGGTTTTTGTTACATTCTGTAACATAGATACATATTGACTATAAATGTAACTAACGTTTACTTTTATTACTCTGATCGTTCTACATTTATCGGATTTTACACACCATTAAATCCTAAACAATCAGTTTATATATATATATATATATATATATATATATATATATATATATATATATATATAGGGTGACTCAAATGAAATTAAAGGATATAAAAAATAATAAATTATAGTAAGAAAATAAATATATTTAAACCATTCATTCTATACACACATCTGGGCCACCTTATACATACACCCATTTATAAACAAGCACATATTTAAATTAATAAAGATCAAATATTAAAATTATCAAGATAATAAAATTTTTGAAATCAATAAATGACCAAATACTGAAATGTAGAGAGTAATAGAATGAAAATATATCCAGAATAGATGAAAATAGATTAATAGAAATGACACGAGATAAGTATTTTTAAAGAAACAACCATTAAAGGGTTTTCTTTAATTGATAAAGAGACATTAATTGCCTATTGTGATTAATGAGAAAAAATCGAAACAATCATAACCAGTTGCCAAAAAATAATAAAACAGTTACTGTTTGTTTTGAGAATGTGACAAATTCATTTTCACACGCGGGCCGCGGTTTGGACAGCTCTGATGTATTATAACTGAAACATCTAGAATTTGTGAATCGTAAAGGTATTATAATTCCACCATGACAATTCAAGACCACGTACATCTTTGGTCACTTGCCAAAAATTATTGGAGCTTGGTTGGGATGTAATACCACATTCACTACACTCACCTAACCTTGCACCATCAAATTATTATTAATTCCATTTCTTGTAAAACTCTAAAGGTAAATGTTTCATTTGAAATCAAGCTATCAATCGTACTTGGATCAGTTTTTTACCCAGAAAAATCAAACGTTTTTTGAGCATGGAATTGTGAAAATGCTTGAAAGATGGTAGAAGATAGTAGAACAAAATGACTAATACATTATTGAATAAAATTATTTCATTTCATGAAAAATCGTCTCTTATTTGCTTAAAAAAACTGCAATTACTTATTTACCAACCCTATATATATATATATATATATATATATATATATATATATATATATATATATACGAGGTCAGACAATTAAGTAATGTGACAAAATTCAAAAATCGAGTATATTTAAAAATTAAGGTACATCGCTGCGATCCCCTTCAAAGTAGTCCCCTCCCGCATCTATACACTTATTCCAGCGAGTTTTCCAGTTTTCGTAACAATTCTGGAACACTTCTTGTGGGACCTCTCCGAGTACCCTCGTCACAGATTCTTGGATATCTTCAACGGAGTCAAAATGTCGACCTTTGACGAATTTTTTCATATGGCGGAATAGGAAAAAGTCGCAGGGTGACATGTCCGGTGAATAGGGCGGTTGTGGTAACGTTGCGATGCCTTTAGACGCCAAAAACTGAGAGATACTGAACGCACTGTGACAGGGAGCATTGTCGTGATGCAGAACCCAAGTCTTCGCGATCTCTGGACGCACTCTGAGCACCCTTTTTCGTAATTTTTCGAGCACATTGCGGTAAAATACTTGATTTACGGTTTGTCCAGGTGGTACGAACTCTTTGTGAACCACCCCTTTGCTGTCGAAGAAGCAAATCAACATGGTTTTCACTTTGGACTTGCTCATTCTCGCCTTCTTTGGCCTTGGTGCTCCAGGGGACAGCCACTGTTGGCTTTGTCGTTTAGTTTCGGGGTCATATTGAAAGAACCAACTTTCATCACCAGTAATAACTCGATCGAGAAGAGTAGGATCACTTTCAACCTGCTCGAGACAATCTTGAGCGATGTTCTCTGTTCCATTTTCGTGACATGCACTACTCGCGCGTTGTTACAAAACACTAAACAGCTGGCGAAGAAATGATCGTACGAGGGTGGTCAAGGTCTCAATCGAGAGAGTAGGGATCTGCTATTACGGTGGCGGAGTTACAGGTTCGCAGTGTTACCACAGGCCGAGAAAAAAATCGGTCGCATTACTTAATTGTCTGTATATATATATATATATATATATATATATATATATATATATATATATATATATATATATACATTGAGTAGGAGGCTGTGCTTACGCGACGCGGGTGACAGAGTGACAGATCGAGGCAGCTGGGAATGTTAACGACAAACAAATTGCCAAATTACACGTCTGACGGGAGATGACCCGCACGCAGGTTATCCGTTCGCTGCCTATACGGCCGCCATCTAATGAGATCACAACAAATGTGCGGTGTACGTTCCCGTAATGATAGATGACTGTTTTGCCTTTTTAATTATGTTTGTTTGAAATATATCAGCGCGTACGTAAGCATAGTTTTTATTAATGTGACGGGCGCTACACAATCTACAACATTGACACCATCGTTCGAAGAAGAAAACTCTTCTTCGTACAAACAATTCGTGCGATCATGATTCGTTTTCGTTCACAATCAAAAATGGAGTCCGAACGTTTCATAACATCGCCTTAAAGATGTTTGTTTTGATTTCGATGCTAATTAATTATATTTATCTTCCACATATTGAGAGAAGAAACATAAACATATGTTTAACTACGTATCTATTAAAATTACATTTATAAATTTTCAGTTGCATATGCTTAAATTTAGTCTGGTAGACATTTAAGCACATGCTATTATTTCCTGTATACGATTTTATCTTAGATTTATCTTTTCGTTTATCACTTTTATGATTACACAAGTGCGTGTTTGTATACAAAAACACACAGATGCGACTTAATTATTTTAAAACATTATATTTAGCGAATACATTTCTCGGTAATATTAAAATTAATAATAAAAAAATAGATTTTACAAAATTGAATTTCATTAAACATGTGCTAGTCATAGTTTTTTTTAAAAAAAAAAAAAACAGTGTATCACCCCCTACTCACTTTGCTCATCGATCTACGAATTTGCTTCTGTTTAATAATAATATATGGAGCACCATTATTTTATAAAATTTGTACTTCGGTTATTCTCAAAAAATGTTGAGAAAATTCGGAAACGAAATTTTCACATCACGCCGGTGGTGGAGCACGATTTGATTTTAAATAGAAAGAAAATACTTTTTTCAATTAGGTTATATCATTACAATATACTAAAAAATTATTATATAAGATGTTTTTAAGCGTGATAAAACTTTAAACTGAATCTCTATTAAAAGTTCAATCTAACCTAAAAAATATCCTTTATAATACCTTTATATATACATACACACATATGTATATGTATATGTATATATATATATATATATATATATACATATATATATATATATATATATACACACATATATATACACGAGGGTAGTTTGATAATCATGGTAAATTTATTTATTGTTTAGTTTAATTAATTTTTTTAATTTATACTTTCTTACTCTTTTACCATACTTATCAAACGACCCTCGTATAGTGTTCTTTTAGGATAGATAGAACTTTCAATAGAAATTCAATTTAAAGTTCTATCACGTTTAAAAAACACTTCATATTTGTTAAAATTAAATGATACATTATTGTTTAATAACACTTTTTTAAATCGAAACATCAAAAATGTATCACATAACCTAAATCATTCTACTCAATAATAAAAAATTATTGTAGATTAATTATCAAATTTTTGACTATTTTAAGCAGAGTCAATAAACTATCTTATAAATTACTTTTTAAAAAATTAAAGGATCATCCAAATATAACGCCTAGTTTTGGATTTTATTAAACAGAAACATGTGTATAGGGTGTTGTATAGGAAACATGTGTATAGTTTTTTTTTTTTTTTTTTTTGTTTCTTTTTAATAAGACACAAATCTAAGTGTCACATTTGGATGATTCTATATATATCTATGGCCAAAATAATAGATACATCATTTTTTTTTCTTAAATATAAATTAAAACATAAAAAATATTAATATATGTTTAACTAATTTTTATTTTAAATCACACTGACAAAAATATACTTCTCTGCATAGTATAAAAATTAAAAATTTAAGTAAATATAATAATCGAGAGAAAAATAATAATAGATCTTTGGACAAAATGATATTTACAGTAAGAGAAACTTATAAAAAATTTAAAAAAGAGACTTAAAAAAGCAAAATGTTACATAATTTTGTTACCATTCTGAATTAATAACTTGTTGGGTAATCTTTATTTTTTAATACTGCATCGCATCTTCTTAACATTGAATCAATAAGATTTCTACATTTTTCTACAGGAATTACCTACCATGCATCTTGCCCTACTTCCCATAAGTGATTTTTATTTTTGACGTTTTTCGCTCTAATTACTTTTTTTAATCGCTCCACAAATTCTCAATCAGGTTTAAGTCTGGTGATTGAGCAGATCAACCCATAACTGATACAATTTGATCCTTAAACCACTTCTTAAAATTTTTGAGGAATGTTTGAGTTCATTATTCTGTTAGAACTTCCAAATCAGTGGCAAATTCTCTTTGGCATATAGTAACATGATATTCTTAAATTCATATAAGTATATTGGATAATTTTTCTTGAATCCAATATATAGGCCCAGCATCATGCCACGAAAAACCATTCCAAATCATTTTACTGTCGCCACTATAAACATGGTGCCTATATATATATATATATATATATATATATATATATATATATACATACTGTGTTTGAAAAAGCATAAAGCGAGCTCCAAAATCGAATTGAAACCATATCATACTTAGACAATAGTAAAACTAATATTGTCTGAATATGATGTAGTTTCAATTCGATTTTTAGAGTTCGTTTTACGCTTTTTCAAACACAGTATTTATATATATATATATATATATATATATATATGCATAAATAAGTTTGAAGAATAGTAAAAAATAATAAATGACAATAAGCAAATAAATATATGTCGAAATCCTTTTGTCTAATTTGAGCCATCCTATATAAATGTGTGAGAAATTAAATAGTTTAAGTATTTAATTGAATACATGCAATTATATAGAATATATTAAAAGAACATTTTTAAATTCGTAAATCACATTTGATAAAAAAATCCTATTTAAAAAAATACAGCGTGATCTATAATTTTATATATATTTGTTAATAATGTAAACTAATTTAAATCACTTTACTCTACATACAATAAATATTAAAATGATTGAGTATCAAAGAGATTAAATTATAGTTGTAAATGTTTATTTTAGAGATGACGAACTGAAGTAATTAACTAACCTCATCTAACGCTTCATTGCTTCAACTTCCTGTAACAAGGCTAGTCGCGAGGGGACAGTTTAAAGTGCTTTTACGTAATCACGTTAATTGGTTAGAGCTCGCACGTTGAAAATGCATATTTCTAAGATGCAATCATCCATACACACATATAAACATTTTTTTTATAATTTCCTACTAACTTTTACAAAACTTGTCACTTATTCCCAATCACGACTCAGCATTTTCAACATTTGTTATATTAGTAACTCTATTTTTATGTCAACAAAGACATGAAGAAATTTGTTAATGTTGAACGAAACATCAAAGTTCATTTTTGTGTTATAAAAATAAACCTATTGTATTCAAATTTTTTTTATTTTAATTTTGAATGAATTCTGACAATTTATAAATCTATATTGTTTACACGTGTGTTAATCAACAGGAAAATTCGACTGACATTTTGTTGACAAGTTAATATATATTTTTGTCTTTTTAAAACTGTCTAATTAACCGATATATATATATATATATATATTGTTTATTTAAAACTGTTAAAAAATGACTAAATTGAATAATATTAATGACATAGACAATTTTAGTACAAAATATTATATAGAATAGAACGACAATTAATTAATGTCCAGATATAACAAGATATTTAATAATAACTTAGTCTCATTCGTGCATCATAGAAAAGTTAAAATATTTCTTTTATTTATAAAATTTATATGTGCTTATTGTTTTATTTTTCTAACTTGACCCAAAATGATTTAATGTATCTTAATAATAAGTTTAATAAGTATTTTAAGTTTGGTAGAAAAAAATCTAAATTTTAGAACAATCTTATTGTAACATTTTACCTTTCTTAATCTGATTTTTTAAAAATGTTTAAGGAATATTAAAAAAATACTGGAATGAAGATAATTCCAAGTTTAAGTACTTCTATGAATGGTTGAACTTTTCCCGATTTATTTTTTTAATTTTCTAATTTATTTTTTGCACGTGTTTATTTCTGACAGAAAGAAAGAAAAACTTTTTTTTTGGATAAAATTCTGTAAGGGCAGATATATCATAAAAGGTTTAAAAATGCAAATTAAAGTTGTGAGCTTTCATCTAGTTTTCAAATTCTCCTACCTAGATTTTTTTATTACTACATTAAAACTATTTACGAATTCGTTTGATAAGTAAGGTAAAAAAGTAAGAAAAACTAAATTGAAAAATTTAATTAAATTAAACAATAAATAAATTTATCATACTTGTCAAACGATCCTTGTATATTGAAATGTCTATTTAACACAAAATGAGTAGTTCTTCTTTGAATTTTTTGTAAGTTTTGTATTTTTATTATTTAATGTACATCTTATACATTTTTACAATATTCAAGGCAAAAGTTTTATTAAAATTGAAATTGACTTTTCTTTAATAACAGTTCTACATACAAAATTATTCTTTTTATAAAAATTCAAACTTTATGGGGTTTTATAATTCTCGAAATATATCAATTCCATAAAAAGATGATGATGATAATGATAAAAAAATTGATAAATAAAAAAACTGCTATTACAGTAGACTAGTTATAAAATTTTCATAGTTATTCTGATAAATACTGTAATTAATTAAATATTGTTTAAAAGTAGACATCTTATTTTTTTTAAAAACAATTTAAAACTAAATTGTAGGTGTATTTTTACTAATTTTTTAAGTAATATTATTTTGTAAATTAGAAACAATTTACATTTATACAATTTCTTCATTTTATTTTTATCTCGTTTTCGTCAAGTTACTCTTTTGACTAATTCAATTTTTAGTAAATACTTTCATATTTTACTATGATTAATTTTAAGATTTATACCAAATTTATATTTTTAACATTTAAATTGATACTTTATAAAAATTAACTATTTATTTTATAATTTCGTAATTTTATTTTGAAATGAAATTTTTATAAAATTATTAAATAAAAAAACAACAAATTTAAAAATCATTATTTACAATTTATAGAGTTTATAATTGAATTCTTATAGCTAATAGTTTATATATATATATATATAGAGAGAGAGAGAGAGAGAGAGAGAGGGTGAACCAAATGTATTAACTGAAATACTAAATAACTGAAAGATTTAGACATACATTTACTTACTTATTATCATTCATTATTCTTTACTATCATTTGGGCTACTCTTTATATGATGAAAGATTTATGAGAAATGGATTTCAATCAAAATCTTTTTTATGCAAAATTTTAAGCAAATTTTGTTATCTTTTATTTTACAACAAGATTATATATAAAAATACATTATACTATAAAATAATTTCGTGATAAAATTCTATTCAGTCTAACTGTATTTATTTGATTTAATAAAATCGTAATTAAATATTTATTTATTAAATTTATGTAAACAAAACTGTTCATATCTCTATGATAAATTAGTTAAAATAATCGTTGACAAAAATATTAAATTAGTGCGATAAATAATTCAAGGAGTTCGAAAAGATGGTAACAATGAACATCAAAATAAAATGAATAGAAAGTTACTATTGAATAATTTTATAAAATAAAGTGATATTTCAATAAATGATTCGTTTGAGTAAATTTTAATTAACAATATTACAAAACTAATAAAGCAAAAAGTACAAACAGTAAATTATTAATGAAGCAGATAGAAAAAATTGTATGAAATTAATACAAAAAATTAAATGTAGCAAATAAGGTACAAAAAATTAGATAAAACAGTCAAAGAAAACTTACACAATCATTTATTTACTAAGAATATTTTACTAAAGAAGTTTTTCATTTTTTTAAGAATATTCAGAAAACTCTTGAAATAATGCAAGTCGATAGCAAATATATTTTATTAAGATAAATAAAATATTAAATATTCAGTTTTTAAAATAATAAAGAGATGATAAACACAGATTTATTAATTTTAATATAAATAAATTACTTGCTTAAAGTAGCACAAGATTTTATAAATATATTTAATATTCACTTTATTTGTTCATATGTATTTCGATGATCATGTCATTATCGTAAGGACGCTATATTATAAAAATAGATTTTATAATAATTCTCATACAGGACTGAGTAATTCAAATGTGTTAAAGTGAACTTTCCACAATACCAAATAATGAATAATAGATCTATTAAAATAATTTAAGTAATTGATTTTATTGAAATTTGTTATTAAATATTATTATTAAAAAATAACTCTACCAAAACGAAAATAAAAAATCAGAAAAGAAACTTAATGCTTCATTTTTCATTTAGTATAACCAGATTAACACAATTTAGATAGACAAGCATCACACAGATAAATTTGAATTATACACCATTATGAAGTTATTAAAGAAATACTAAAAAATATATTTAGAATCAAATTATGTACCTTTCTATGGCTTTCTTTAGAAAACTATTTTTAAATCAGTTTGATATATGAAAAAATATTCTGTTCACTTTTCAATTATGTCTTATACCTTGGGGATTTTTCAATTTCGACATTGGGAAAAATGCGCTATTTAAAATGTTTACACTGATAAGTAAAAATATTTGAGGTATAATAGCAAATATGTTTATTTTATTAATCAAGAAATTTGGTTTCGAAATTACTTTAAGGATAATAAATTCACATTTTGTTGATTTATTTAATCTAATAAAGAAATATGGAATATTTAAAGATTTTTTCAAACTCAGGAAAAACTTAAAGAATTATTTGTGTTATTTATACCTATCTAAAATTTGTCAGTAACATTTACATATATATTTTTAACTATCGGTAAATTAAATAAAGCACACGATTATTTAAAACCTCATTACAGGTCCTTTAAAAAAGATTTCGACGTTATCTTTTGAATATCGTTCATAAATAAAAGCATGTTCATGTCACAGAGTTCGTTCAGTAAAACGAAGAAATAAATAAATACGAAACATATAACAAACGTCAGATTTTCACTCCCATGTGATAAATATTAAGCAAATGAAATACAGACCGCGACAGACGAATACTTTTTTTCACATCGGTTTTAAGGTAACGTCTAACCACGACGTTATTAATGATCTATTTACTAATTTTAAATACTAGTTAACATTCCAACCATATTCTAAGACATTTCGTATTTTTTTTTCTTCCACCCGAATAAGATACACACGCTAACACGCATTAAAAAAAAGCATCTGAATTGTGCGCGCGCTGTGAAATATTCGCTTTTATCTTTTCGTGCCATTTCGTTTTCATTAATTTTAACAAACGAGGACATCGTTGAATTAATCAAGAGTGTTTATTTTCAACACTGTGTATTATTATCACTAAGTTTCGGGACACGTTTTTTAAACATATATATATATATATATATATATATATATATATATATATAAATATATGTATATATATATAAACGTTTATATTTTCTCTTTTTCTTAATTTATGAACACTTACAGAACTCGTGGGATACATGTGTTTAAGTAAACATTTAAAAATAATAGAATTGATATTATTATGATCTTTTTAAGACCACCTATTAGTCACCATATTTTTTACTTACAAAATATATTTCGAAAAATATTTTCTTTGAAGTCTTTATTTTTAGTTCAAAATGTTTGTACAATTATATTTTAATTAACTGCTTTAACTATATTAAAAATATCAATCAACAAGAATATTTAAAACTTTTATTTTATGGATTCCATAAATATGTTTACAAAGCATATATTTAAAATTATTATCAATATAATCAGTATTTTTCCATTCTCAGCTAGATGAGTTTCTCCCACAACTTTTCAATTTTGAAAATTCAGTGCCTTTCTCTTCCATTCCACAACAACAAATTTTCTAATGTCTCTATACTATTAACACGTTAAATACCAAGCCATTTTGTCT
>CP092087.1:11185000-11377500 GCA_029203775.1 Neoneuromus ignobilis
TATCAAATTAATTAATCTGATATTAATTCTGGTTTTAAACAATATATATTTTTATATTTGCTATTAATTAAATTATAAAAATTATTAAACCTCAATTTAATTTACACAAATTAGTGACATAAATATCTAAAATATTTGTCGAGTATTTTTTTTAAGCATGATAGAACTTAAAATTGAATCCCTATTAAAAATTATATCTAACCTAAAAAAAGCATCTTTATATATGTGTATGTATGTAGAAATTAAAATATGATAAAGGTTTTTTTCAGGTTAGATAGAACTTTTGAAAGTGATTCAATTTAAAGTTCTATCATTCTTAAAAAACATCTATATACGAAATACCAAAAGAATAAAGATTAAAATAGTTAATATAAATAAGAGTTTTTAAATACGCTTTACTTTGGAGAAAACTGCTTTTTTGTTTAAATTTATGCTATAAAAATATGACTTTTATTAAAAAAAATATATTTTTTTAATAAACTGTCTTAAAAATCATCTATTTAAAGGAATTCACTTGATATGAAAAATGATGAATGTTCCCAAGAAGTATTTATTCTTTATATTTGAATTTATATACAAATTTATAAAATAAATTTTGTATGTTTTTATGTGTGTATTACATATATATATATACTCTTATATATATATATATATATATATATATATATATAGAGAGAGAGAGAGAGAGAGAGAGAGAGAGAGTCATCCAAATGTGATGCTTATATTAGTGTTTTATTAAAAAAAAAGCAAAAGCAATTATATACATCTTTCTTTTTAATAAAACACAAATCTAGGCGTCACATTTGGATGACACTATATATATATATATATATATATATATATATATATATATATATATATATATATATATATATATATATATATATTTACAGAGAGAATGTTTTTTAAGCTTGACAGAAATTTAAATTGATTTTAATGTAAATTTCTATCACACTTAAAAAAACACACATATTTAACTGCATATACATCTGCTATTATAGAAAATATAATTAATAAAGCTTTCTGAATAAAATAAATTTCTCTAACAGTATACTGTACATCATTTAAAAACATAATGTGTACAAAACTAGACTCATCTATCTAATAATGTATTTTTTATGAATTTCCACAGGGGTGGCAAGCGCATTATTTATATTTATTAATATCGTAAGAAGAACAGGACATGAAAAATCGTTACGAATTTTAAATATTAATAAAAATATAAATAACAGCTCGATGTTTTAGGTCAAACATGGTCATCTGTTGTCGCAATTAAATATTTGAGTGGAACATTTAATTAATATATCGTATGAGCCATTATTGCACTCTATCATGCGATGTACGCGTAAAGGGAACCATATTGTGTGTTTTTTGTCTGTTAGTGCTTATAAGTCAATCGAGTTAAATAACTCTGGGCGCGGTTGACGTGACAATCTCATATCCCATTTACACTTACTTTATAATAACAACGTTCTATAAATGTTGGACAGATGTAGTTTTTTTTTAATAAGTCTGATTTTTTCGACGTTACTTTAAAAAAGATTCAATTTGTTTTTACTCGTAGTATATATATAAGTATAATATCTACTTTATTTAATTACTGTTTATTAATACAAATATATTTTTAATATTTATTTACTATATTTAAATTTCAATAATATTTTTTATCAGAGAGTTGCATTATAAAATCAAATTTAATAACGTAGAGCTCTGATGATGTAGCATGATCATCGAAATGCATATCAGTTTTTAAACAAATAAAGTGAACAGTAAGGAATTATTAGACATTTTTATAAAATTTTATAGTGCTAGAATGATTTATTTTTATTAAAATTTATGTTATAAAGAAAATATAGAGCCATCCAAATGTGACGCCTAGATTTGTTTTTTATTAAAAAGAAACAAAATAAACTATACACATGTTTCTTTTTTATGAAACACAAATTTAGTAGTTACATTTGGATGACCTTATACAATTAAATTACTGATATTAGTTATTTTAATAAGTGCAATATTATTTAAAATACTTAAGCAATCGAAATTGGATACAATAAATACAAAATGTAAAATGTAAAAAAATATTAAATGTATAAGTTTATCCATTCCTTATAACTATATTAAATTAATTTTCTTCTCAACCCTACTATGATTTTGAAATAGTTCCATCAGTATTTTCAAAGTGACATTTAACTTAGTGAAAGATCAAATTAATTTCATTTTTATGCCCGATGATAGCTAACAAAACACATATTAGATATTGCACTTTTTATCTTTAAATTAAAAAATTCTAGTAAAGCAGACAAAATTGATTTATTCGACTTTTGGCAAAGATATATGTAATTCACAAGATCTATAAAAAATATATCAATGATTTCTGCTTCCAGTTGATTAACGAGTTACGATTCAATTGATAAAAGAAGTCTTAAAATAAGAGGTTGGTACAGCTACTGGATAACAATCAAACGAAAATTCCAAAAAGATTGCTGAAAAATTGTATGAACTGTGAAACAATTTGGTCACATTTTAAGAATTTGAGGAAAATACAGAAAGAAGGAAGTTGAGTATCGCTATTTTTGAAAAACGTTATGAGATAATTATATATTTTTTCTAGGTGCAAAAAGCATTTTTTAAAAGAAAAATTATAGAGGATGAAAAATAAATCCCTTACATAAATTAAAAAGAGGAAATACTTGGTGAATCCAGAACAAACATTAATATCAACAACGAAACAGAGTATTCATGCCAAGAAGATTTCATTACGAGCATGCATTTTACAGAATATGAAGAATGTTTTGTACTAAGAGCTTTAAAAAACATTATTACAAAAAGAACTCAAATTTAAACGAAGAGTTTGAATATAAAAGATCATATACTAACAAAGAAACACAAAAGGTAATATATTATATATTGTATCTATAAAAACACTCATTTTCATAACTCAAAAACTACAAAATATGCTGTTTTTAATCAACACTAGAAAAAAATTATTGCATACGACATATTTACCAGATTTAACTCTATTTCTAACTTGGTAAAATTATTTTGTATGATAAGTATTTTAAAAACATGGAAATATGAAAACGCATCCATAGTTTCATCAATTCAATTTTTTGGAATGGAATCAAGCAGTTGGTATAAAAATAGAAAATGAAGATTTTTTTATAAATTAATTTTGTATTATTTTCTGCATTAATATTTTTATCGACTTAATTTACTTACTTAATATTAAATAAATAAATATACTATAAAATAGTGCTTTCTTTTATTATCCTCTGCTAGATTTCTATTTTTATAGATCTTTATGGTCAATTCTAACCATAAAGTTGTCAATGAGTAAATAAACTACCAGATACTCAATATTCACTTAACCAATGATAATTTTAAGATTAAACCCGATTATGAAATATGGAAAATAAATATGTTATACTATTTTTTTAGTAGTCCAATGATCAGCAATAAATTTCTTCTGTTAATCATGAAATCACCAGAAGAAAACAGTATAATAATTGGATTTTAAGTAAGAAAAACAATTCTAATGTAATAAAATTCAATTTTATTATTCTGATTTATAATTTTTATAAGAATAAGAAATTATTGTATGTAATGATTTAACATAAGTATGATTTTCTATATTATCTATTGAGAAATAATGTACCTGAATATTAATAACTATTTCAATTTAAATGAATAATTTTAAATTATTAACAGATTATTATATTAATCATAATATTAAACATTACTGAATATTATGATAAACGTTCAATTAATCTAAAAATTAAGTTATGGAATTATTTATTATTTAACGATAAAAAAAGTTTATAATTATTCTATTCTGATTAGAAAACATTTTTTAAGAATATTATATTACAATACATTTTTCATAATGAAAATATATCGAATGCATAGAAAGTCTTTCAATCAAATACGCCATATATGGGCCAATTTTATAACAACGCCTTTAGTTTTCGTGCTTTAATTAACGTCATATCAGATATTCTCTGATCCATAGTTTTTTATATATAAATGTTGATATAATTGACATTAAACGAACACAGCGGCACGATTCCTAAGAGAATGGTTGATGATCAAGATATAGTTAATTATTTTATTAATTATTCATAATTATCATGAATTTCGAGTGAAATTCTCAGAAAACATCACATTCAAGACTGATACGAGCTTTGTGTGTATATGTACATATATATATATATACATGTACATATATATATATATATATATGTACATATATATATATATACATGTACATATATATATATGTACATACATATATATATATATATATATATATAAAGACTTATATATGATGTCAACCTATTACGACAATATGTATTTTCGAATATAATTCGAGCGTTCGCGTGTTGCTCTGACAAATTTATATGATATTTTTCTACGAAAGCGTTCGTTTTGTTTGGTTAATTTTTAACGCCAACGCAATAATTCTAACCACTCTAGCATATAAAAGGTGTGTAACCTTTGGATTAATTACCGGAGGTGGTTTTTAAATGGCCCCAACATATGGTCTCAGAGCTATTAGAGACGCGGTGTCATTTGTGAAATGAATTTGTTTTATGTTTACGACACACGTACATAGAGAGTTGACACGAACACAGAAATATATATATATATATATATATATATATATATATATATATATATATATTCAAAAGAAATATCACGTTAAAAAGAAATTAGTAAATAAAATATTATTACGCATCAAATTTTAAAATCTTGCTATTTTTTAAAAAAATTACTACTACTTTTTTATACTACTGTTTCGATTTAGAATTTCTGTTTCTCTGTACGGTTTATGTATTTTAAAAATTAGTGTTTTTATTTTTTTACAGATTAATATTCGTATATTACTAATAACAGCATCTGTTAAAATATGTATTTCATTCGATAAGTTTATTTTTAACAGATATAAATATTTCTGTTACTCGTAATGGAAATTTATTTATATTCTAATTTGAAATTTCAAGAATTGTTTAGGTTTTCATTTACATGTATTTTTATAGAAAGGCAATTTTTGATTTGTTTGCTAGAAATAATGACTAAATAAATAAATTAATATGTTAAAATATTCGCCTACGCCTAATTTAATATCATTCTATTATTTATTAATTAACATTTTCATTAAAATATTATTTGTAAAATACAATTCAATTTATTTTACTGGCTAAAAAAATAATATTTAAATTTGAATTGTTTGTTATTTTAAATAATTTATATCAAATTAGAGATTTAAAAACATAAATTATTTTTTTTAACGTTAATTACTTTTTCATAAAATATTTTTCCATTAAAAATAATAATTAATTTAAAATAATTTATCCAATAATTTGTATTTTACAGTTAATTAATAGAATAATGATGTATATTTTTTTAAAAAAATAAAATATTTTATCATCATCAGATCTCTTAATAAAAACGTCATATTTTTTTATTTTGTTCTTGAAATCATTTAAGTAACCGTTCTGTATTTAAGATCATTAAAAAAATATTGTTTTTTAACATCTCTTCAAATTTGAAAAAAATATTCCAATTATTTTTTTTATTAGTATTGTAATATCAATTTGTTTGTTTGATGTCAAACTTTTGATTATCTTCTTATTAAACTTCTTTAAAAAAATCTCACTTCCATTTTTCTATAAAATCATATTATTTAGAATCAAAATATGTCTACCTATTAATTTCATTTTTTGTCAACATAAATATAAAACCTTGAAGAAATTGAAATGAACAAAAAGTTCAAATGAAGATATTTATCAAAATCATTATTTTTTTTGATTAATGTCAAACTTTTAACTATATTCTTATTTAACTTCTATCGCAAAATTCTCACTATAAAATCGTATTATTTATAATCAAAAGAAATCTTCCTATTTAATATTTTCAGAAAATAAATAATCCTCTTTAATGTTTTTACTATAAAACCTCTCTTTAAGATTATTATTATATATGTAAATAAAAATTGTTTTTCTTCAAATATCTTTAATACGAAACCTCAATTCTTTATTAGTAACAATCTTATTTATTAGGGTCAAATGCCTGATAAATCAGTTATCCTTTTCATCACAAGTTACTTTTGACGTTACTAAATTGTTCTCTAAAATATGTAGCATCTTTTGATTGTTATAAAATTCTATTATTGAAAAAATATTAAACTCGAACAATTTGATACAAAAATTCTGATTATAGTTTTTAATAAACATATTTATTTAAACTTCTAGTACATTTTCATTTCTTCAAAATTTCATATCTACGTTGATAAGAAATAAAATCAATAGGTAGACATATTTTGATTCTAAATAATATGATTTTATAGAAAAATGGAAGTGAGAATTTTTTAATACAAGTTAAATAAGAATATAGTGAAAAGTTTGACATCAATCGAACAAATTAATATTACAATACTTATAAGAAAATTAGTCAGAAGATGACTTTCAAGTCTGAAGAGATATAAATAACAATAAAATATGGTTTTAATTATCTTATGTATAGAATGGTTACTTAAATGATTTCAAGAACAAAATAAGGTAGATATAATGATGACAAGATTTATTTTCTTAAAAAAAATATACATTATTCCATTAATTGACTGCAGAATACAAATTATTAGATAAATTATTTTAAATTAATTATTATTCTCAATGAAAAAAATATTTTATGGAAAAGTAATTAACATTAAATTAATTTACATTTTTAAAGATTTTATTTGATATAAATTATTTAAAATAACAAACAAATCATATTTGAATATTATTTATTTAGACAGCATAAATTTATTCAATGAGATAATTTGAATTATATTTTACAACCAATATTTTAATGAAATAATTAATCATCAATAGTAAGATACAACTTAATAGTTCCATGAAATTAGTTAAAAATTATTATAATTAGTTAAAAATAAATGTAATATCACAAAATACAATACAAATAATGTAAAAACTGTAGTTTAAATATAAAAATGTATATATATATCAAAATATATCAAAAAAAAATTTCAAAAAGATAAGAATTTATAGAAATTCAGAGAAATTAAAAATTAAATTAAATATTACAATGAATAATAATAATTTTTCAGATGCTCTCAGATAAATATGTATTACAATAAAATATATTTTACTTAAAATAATTCATAAGAGAGTTGCAGAACACTTTTCAGTTTGATAGCTAAAATAAATGATTTTAACAGTTCTTTTGCAAAAAAAAATCTATCTTAAAATATGACTTTCTATATTCTTAATAAAGTTGTATATGTAATATGAACTTGTTAATATATTATATATAAATATATAGGATCATTCAAATGTGACACTTAGATTTATGTTTTATTAAAAAGAAACTATACACATGTTTCTTTTTAATAAAATATAAATCTAAGCATCACATTTGGATGACCCTGTATATATATATATATATATATATATATATATATATATATATATATATATATATATGAGTGTGTGTGAGAGTGAATGTGCAATCTTATGATAATAAATATTATTCCATTTTTTGTTTAAAAAAATATTCTTCACGATCATGAAAACCGAAAAAAAATTCCGTTGTTGTATTTTGATTGGTCGGCACATGACATCATCAAAAGCTGACCAATTACGCTAATAGATTCCTAATTGAGTGGCCAATAGTGCGGTGCCATTAGACCAAATTAACACTTTGTTCGACAAGGGAAGAAATTAAGAGATGCCGTGACTAAAACACATTAAATAAACAACATTGTAAGTTATCAAGCCGACATCTTTTGACACGAATGCTTACGACGCTTCACTTCGGCTTTTATCGGTTTGTTTACCCCGTTACCACTCTAAACTCCCTTCATCGTTGTTCAACATCAACCAGGTTAATTTAAGTGATGGTACTAAAGCGATAGGGTTGACGCGCAACCGCGTCCGTACAAAAATTTATAGCGGAAATTTTAAATCACGCCCGATTGCGCCATGTCAATACTAGATGATAAATTTCTAGTCGAGACTAGAGAATTGTTTGTACTGGCTATGTTTTATGTACTACGAACATACAATTGAGTAGATATGTCTGATGAATGGAGTTCATATATCACGAATGATAATTGAACAATACAAAATTTCATATACAATAAATTCATAAAAAGAACTTAAATTATACTGATCTAAAAAAATAAGTACAATTTCATGAAATAAGTAACTCTTGTTAATTAATAATATAAAAATAAACATATGGATCAAAAAGTTTTAAAATTTATAATTTTTTATTCCAATTAAAAAAAATATTTATTTTCCAATACAATATTTTATTTAACACCATTTAATGATTAATTATATTATACATGGATATTTAATGATTATTGTCGTATCTGGGGTAATAAAAATCCGCGTATTATTCATGAAAAATCTCTCCATTCACAAAAAGTCACGGTTTAGTGCGCATTTTGGGCAAATGGAATCATTAGACCATTTTTCTTCGAAGATAATCCTGGAAATAATATTACTGTAATTTTTGAGCAATGCCAATCAATATTGAATGACTTTTTATGGCCAGAATCAAATAATATTGATGTATTTGATATCTATTTCCAACAAAACGGTGCTACATGTCACACAACTCGAGGAAACATTCAGTTTTTGTGATCAAAATTTCATCAATATATAAATTTAACACCATTAAATTTTTTTGTGAGATTTTTTGAAAAATAGAGTCTATGCTAACAAGACACAAACAATTAATGACCTAAAGAACAACATTCGAGTTGCAATTCGTGAAATAAATCCAACAATATGTCGAAAAGTCATTGAAAATTTCTATATTCGAATTGATGCTGCGGGCGAAGTCTTGGTAGACATTTGTATGATATTTTTTCCATTTATATTTGTAATGAATCATACTTTCAATAAAAAAAAAACAGAAAAGTTCTAAATAGTTTGCGTTTTATTAAAGAGAAATATCTAGGCGTGTTTTTTGGATGACCCTATATATATATAAATTATTTCAGTATAATTTTTATCAGTAGTACATTTAAATGGTATATTTATGACATAATCTCATTAAGATTCTTTAATAAAATTTATATTAAACTTCTGAATCAAATATTTTCATTAAAAAAATTAAATTTTTTCATACATTTTTATTACATGTATTTTTTTAAAATAATAATATAATAAATAGTAATACTAAATTAGTCAAAATGAAGCATTAATTTATATATATATATATATATATATATATATATATGTATCAAAAGTGCCAAAAATAAATATTAAGAATTCATTCTACTTCTTTAAAAAATTACTATCTTAAATTATTGTTGTTTTTAGTCAGTAGTATTATTCATATGTGTCTATAATTGATATTTTTATAATTACCATGTTATATACTGTTATTGATAAATTTTATTGGATATAAAAAATCGCAGAACAGGCACACCTATCTCGTAAATAAAAAATTAATGAATATTCCTAACCACGAACGTGAGCGACGCGTTGCGCGCGGTTTACAACGACATGTAGAAAAAAGAACTTTGTAACAAAAATATTCATCAGCTATTATTTTATCAGGGTCATCAATCGACTGAGAACAAAAAAAAAAAAAAAAACAGACTGAAAAGGGGGACACGCGAACGTGAAAGTCGGTGCGGCGGAGACACTGCACATCATCATCATACAATGATAATAGCCGGTATAAAAATTATTTCACAAAAGTGGAACGTGCGACACGCGAAAACCTACTAAACATGGCCGCAGCGAGCAGTCCATACAAATTACATTATCAGAGCATCGGTTATCTAAGTTGGCCGTTTTCCCATTAGGCAAAAAGCTTTTTTATAGTAAGCTCAACTTTGCGTGCTTGCGCGGCCGGCAGTCATCTCTCCGAGACGACTTTGTCTAATGGCCGTTGTAACAATAGTTGAATAGTTTTTGACGGTGTGCATCTTGCGGACTTTCCGTTTTGTGTACTTACGTTCTAAGTTACGGATATTAACTTTTATGTTTACACATTTAAAAGTTATATAGATAAATCTACATCATCTAATGATATTATACACTGAATTCATGGAGCATATACTTTTATTTATTTCATAGTGTCATCCAAATGTGACGCCTAGATTTGTATTTTATTAAAAAGAAACTATACGCATGTTTCCCTATACACCACCCTATATATTTTTATTTTTTTTAAACATGTGTATAGAGTGATGTATAGGGAAACATGTGTAGTTTTGATTTTCTTTTTAATAAAACACAAATCTATGCATCATATTTGGATAACATATATATATATATATATATATATATATATATATATATATATATATAAATGTTTATATAATGCATAATACTCATGAGGTGTGTAATTAAAATACAATTTTAAAAAAATATTTGTAAAAAAATCATGTCTAAAAAATTATTTTTAACACATTTCAATAAAATAAGGAGAAAACAATAATTCAGTAAAATATTTAAAAATTAACGAAAAATAATTATAAATTTAGTCAAAAATTATAATGTGTATCTTTTTTTAATTATTAAATACACACACACATTTCTTTTTTGATTTATATAAAATGTTTTCCAATACGAATGTCAGAACTTTGACAACTGGTTGCAGCCATGTTTGAATTTTTAAAGCTCATTTTGACGTTTTAACTCAGTATAGTTTGACAAATTAACATAGAACGTTAAACACTTCAACAACGCTTAGAAATTGTGAAAACTTCAATAGACTTATTAACATTAAGATAATTATAATTATACTTCAATAATTATACTTCAATAGACTTACAGACAATAGACTTAGATAATTATACTTCAATAAACTTATCAACATTAAGGCTTATTAACATTCAATGTTCCTGTATTGTTACAAAATCTCACTAACACATATCGAAAATAATACTCAACCATAGGCACATTATCACAAATTTGGAATTAAGTTTTTGTGGCGCGTTACGTGACAGTGGTAAAATCAAATATCAGGATTCTACTAAGATAGGCAGCCTAACTAATCCCGAAAATATGTAAACTTCATGTAATTATTAGACAAAATATTTTTTTCTGATTCTGATTCTGACATTCAATAGACTTATTAACTTAATAAATCCATTATTTCACGAAATACTTTGTTTTATTTTCATTGAAAATTCTGGAGCGCTTATTAGAAAATTTATATACACATACATATGTGTATTTTGTATGTGTATTTTGTATGTATATTTTTTAAATCCATCTATCCTAAGATAATTTTTATTAAATTTCAAAAAAAAAAATCGATAGTAGAAATATGTCTTTTCCTTTGCTTTTTCTTTCTTTCTTTCTTTCTCTCTCTCTCTCCCTATATATATATATTTATATATATATATTTATATGTATATATATTTTTTTTCTCTTTATTAATCATAAGACATAATGTAGAAGATTTTATTCACACAGCAAAAAGAAAACGTTAAAGTTTATTGAAATTTTTCGTGAATCAACCTAATAGAGAAGTTAGTGACACTTAAAAAACTAAAAAAGGAAAATCAAATCAATAAAACAATAAATGTTGATAAGAATATATATTTATCTTTAGAATAATACTTCTACAAAAAAAATATCAAGAAACCAGATCAGTTTAAATAGCTATACTCACTTAAAAAAATATTCATTTTTTTAAAACAAATAATAATTAATATTATTTAAATAAAATGTAATGATATATTACTATACTTAACTTACAAATATTTATTCAAGCCGGACAATTATTTATAGCAATTAAAAAAATAACAGCAGAAATAGTAGTGTAACAATATTATAATCATTAGATTAAATAAATTTATTTTTTTAAAATAGTATCATTGTAATAAGTTTGACGGTAATTTATATATATATATATATATATATATATATATATATATATATATATATATATATGTAGAATGTATGTATTTAAGTATTATAACTAAATTTGTGATTTTTTGTTGGTAATTTCCGCCAAACGAGTGCAGTAATAACGTCAACATTTGTAAACGGCTACCGTTCTGTTTAACCTCTTCTTTAATTACGAACAACGAAAATTAAACAGTGTTATGTCGTTTTTAAATGTTGATAATTCATCAGCGTCGCAGTACGCATCACGACAGGCAAATACTTAATGTTAATGACCGCCGGAAATGGTCGCGATAAACGGAATTTGCATATGTGTGGCCACTTGAGGGTGATTTGTTACTCAGGAATTTGAATACGTCGAGCGATAGCGCGA
The DNA here is from genome assembly GCA_029203775.1 of Neoneuromus ignobilis. NCBI lineage: Eukaryota > Metazoa > Arthropoda > Insecta > Megaloptera > Corydalidae > Neoneuromus > Neoneuromus ignobilis. The sequence goes on from CP092087.1 coordinate 11,197,256, forward strand.
GCGGCATTTGTCTACGGACGCTGATACACGCCGACGACGATGACGTCTTTTGTTCGCTAGAATCGGCGGACAATCTCGACGCGTCGTAGGTTTTGAACAAATATAATCAATTTAAATGAATGGATTCCTATTATGGAATACAGACGACATAAACGATTACATACATATACACATTCATACTTTACATATATATATACATATATATATACATATATATATACATATATATATACATATATATATACAAAACACACACACATATACAGAGAGAGAGAGAGAGAGAGGAAGAAGTATTTTTAAGCATGATAGATCTTTAAATTGAATCCCTATCGAAAGTTCTCTCTAATCTAAAAAAAACCTTTATCATACCTTTATGTGTACATACACATTTTTATATGTATATGCAGTGGTGCGCTATCTATGGGTTGCGACCCCTCAAGGGGTTGTAGAAAAATTGTTGAGGGTCGTGAAAATTATAAAAAATTCTCATATTGGATAATAAATTTTTAATTGAAAAAACTAAAAAAAATAATTTAAAAAATACATGAAAATCACATGAAAATTGCTTAACTCTTATTATGTGTCTGACCACTTTTGTGTTTAAACACTTTAGATCCCGAAAATAATTTACGGCTTGCTGTCTCAAATATTAACCCAAATATGGAATAAATTATGAATTCTATGGAAACACAGCAATCACATTAATTTAAGGGGTTATACGAAGTTAGAAATTTCAAAAAATCGTTTTTTTTTTGCATTTTCGGAATGCACATATATTTGAGTAAATTCTCTGAAAATTTGAAGTAAATCCGATAAATATTTATTATACCATGTAAGTTGAAAAAAAAAATTTTAACTATGTGTAAACTACTTCCGAAACTTCAAACGCTTTTATCTCAAAACGGTGTTTTCATAGTCGGTGATCTCGATATCTCAGAAATGGCTGAACCGATCGATCTCAAATTTTCACACAATCTTCTCAAATATATTCCTCAGGTATTGAACGAAGGAATAAGGTTTACAAAAATTATTACTATTTTTTTTAAACAATTTGAAGCGAAAATTTTAGTAAAAAACGAAAAATTTTTTTCAAGTAGACGCCATTTTGTCAAAAATTAAAATTTTTATTATTCCTTCGTTTAATACCTGCATTAATCTATTCTTTAAAAGAATTGACCATATTTTTTGATTTCGGATAATCCAAACCGCCGATATGGAGATCACCGCCAAGCGCCTTTTTTTGGAGGTCGTTCGGGACATCGTCTGCAGGAGCGGTGCACTTCAATATTTTGAAAGTAGGATCTATTCAAATAACCATAATTTGCAATTGCAAAATAAATACTGTTTCTAAAAAAAATTCCTAAAAAAACGTGGTTTTTGCGCCTCGCAACTGCGTATAACCCCTTAATTTAAAAAAAAAATAAATGCATTATATTTTTTTTATTAATATTCAGTTTTTCCAAAAATCTTATATCAAATCGTATGTACTGAAATATACTATAAAGATATAAATTGGTACGTAGTGAAACGACTTTTAATATTACTATTCTTATATTCTATCACACTTAAAAAAACACCTATATATATATATATATATATATATATATATATATATATATATAAGCAAGTAAACATTTTTTGTACCAATATATTTGAAAATTTTTTTTTAATTATTATAAAATTTTTTTGCGTATATAGATATTTTTTATAATTTTGTAAAATATCTTAGAAATGATAATTTTCAATGGAAATATAAATCGGGATATTAGCAATAATATTCATGTATTACAAGATCTGCAAATTTTCCTAATTTTGAAAAAAACATAGAGAATCAAATTTATATGAAGAAGATATAAAAAATATGTTCATTTATCTACTGTCTTTTTTAATTTTCACTACATTTTACATTTAATTTTTAATAACGTTTATTATTTTAAATTATATTGTTCCTTTAAGGTAATTTTTCTATTTTTTAAAAAATAGTGCTAGTTTCCTGTGTAATATGAAAATTTCATTTTCTAACTTTTTCGAAGTTTTTCTAAAATTACCGAAATACAAATTTTATGAAATTAATTAATCTCTGTACTTTGTTAAAGAGCAACGAGTTCAGGGATCGACAAAAGAAGCGAGTAAGGAGCAGAGTTTCTTGGTTAATAAAAATATCCTTTATTTTTATTCTATAAATATTTTGTCTTAAAATTTATGGATAAATCAAAAATATTTATTGGACCAAATATAGCCTCCATAACGTTATTTGTCAGATATTGATACATCAAAAGGAAGCAAATATCACTAATTTCACCTTACGCATGTATGACTTAGGCCATTAAATATGTTCAGATTCCTATTAATTAAATAATAATTTGATCATCTAATTTTTTTGTAAATTCCAGTATTTCTCTTACCATATGGTTTATACTAATAGTTTAGTATTCTATCAAACATTATTTAAATATGTTCATTCTGTTTAATATTACTTTAATAATAAATCAATAATGAATTTACTCAGTAGAATATTTTTGTATTTTTTTTTTGACAACCTTGCAGGAATTATATTAGGTCGTGTAGAATAAAATGTAGGATTTTTATTTTATTTCCGATATAACAATCCTATATTTCATATTATACGACTTAAGACATATCCTGTTAATGAACTATATAGCTTTATTTATGTAGCTTTATTTATGTAGCCCATCTGAGCTATTGAAATCATAGTACTTCAAATTCATAAATCACAATAATGTTGACCACTGTACGAGTTTAAAGATTATATCAGTTTATATTTTTTTCAATAAAGTTTTGTATTGCATCTATGAATTAGTAGAATTTATTGAATTCAATTTCTAAATCCTTTGATCCTCTATAGGTCAAGTTTTATTCAAAATAATGAAAATTGTAAATATAAGTAATGATTTTTAATTGGATACACAGAATTATATTTCTGTTTTACAAGTAAAAACAATTTTGTAGATAATTTTATTCCTACAAATGACATATTAATAAACCTCCTATATTTTTTCGTAATCAAATATATATATATATATATATATATATATATATATATATATATATATATATATATATGCATATGTTTATATTGTATAAGTATGTGTTTAAAAAGAAAAATTTTTTACTAAAGCATGAAATTAAGAACAATGCGCTGTTTAATTACGGAACAGCATAAAAAAATAAACAGTAGTGACATAACAACAGCAAGATTATTTTTCAAAGATGCACGGTCGAACGCATCGTGTGCATCGACTTTCAGCATACGAATCGTACGCCTAGTAATTACCTAACGTAATCAACAATAGTGCTTAATTAATTATTAAAGGCAACAAAAGCCCTTTTTCGTGGAACATGTGATCATTAAGAACAAAAATGATGCGACCTCTCGCGTTCGGATAAACAAAATTACAGACACAGGAAAGCTCTTTCGTATCCTTTCACTGTTCTTCGTTTTCGTACGAGGAATCGTTTTTGAAAAACGCTACAATGGTGTCGTTACATAAATATTACTAATGTTTGTATGTGTGTTCATGTTACGTTAGTGTCTTGCGAAAGGTTGTCTAACGTATATATATTTATAATTTTGTAGTATTTCTAAAAAATATATTAAATAAAGTTTTTCATTTCTTCTTCAGAGTTTTATTAATTGTTAATATTTATTTAGAAACATTTTTCAGACTATATAAAGTAATTTGTATGAATATTAATAAATACTTATTTTTTAAAATAAAAAAAATAACATATCAAAATGAAAACTTCTTAAATATCGAAAAAAATGTAAAAGGTTATTTTATAATTTCAAAGCCACTAGAAAAATAACATGTTGTTTTAGGTGAAAAAGAAGATTAGAAAGAATAATAAATAACTTTATAATAAGAAATGTTTATATAGAGAGTGGCCCAAATGAGACTAAAGTGTTTAAAAATAAATTTGCTTCCTTACTATCATTTATTATACTTTATTACTTTTCAGTTTCATTTATAGATACAATGATTTTTATAGTAAAGGTCATCCAAATATGACGCCTAAATTTGTGTTTTATTTAAAATAAACTTTTGTATGAAATGGTATATAGGGAAACATGTTTATAGTTTTTTTTAATGAAACACAAATCTAGGCATCACATTTACATAACCTTATATAGTATTTTCTTCATCGAAGTTTTTAAATTTAATAAAATAATATTTAATACAAATATTTAAAAAACAAAACGAAAATATATTCCTGCTATTAAATTAAATAATACAAATACAAAATATTTAGATTTTGTATAACTGAATATATAAAGTATAATATTCAACATAATAGATTATAACTGAATATATAAAGTTAACAGGATATGTCTTAAGTCGTATAATATGAAATGTAGGATTATTTATATCGGAAATAAAATAAAAAACTGAACCTATATAATCCCTGCAAATTGTATACAAAAATATTCTACTGAGTAAATTCATTATTGATTTATTATTAAAGTATAAAAATGTCCATTGTTATTTTAATATATATATATATATATTTACAACAAACGTTTTTGAAAAATAAATATACATTTTACAATGTACTCACTAAAATATTTACTATATAAAAATAAAATGATTAAGAAATGTATGTATAAAAAGAAGATGCAATACATTTCTCAAAAAAATATAAATAAATCTCTAAATTAACGAAGATATATGTTATGCACTACAATAGAACTCAACCTATTTCTACATACTTATATAATTCACTTCGATTACACAATTATCTTTAAACAGGAAATAGTTTCAATAATTTCAAAAAAAATTTCTGTATTTCATACGAGGGTCGTTTGATAAATATGACAAAAAAAGTAAGAAAAAATAAATTGAAAAATTTAATTAAACAATAAATAAATTTACCATACTTATCAAACGACCCTCTTATATTTTACAAAAAACAATATTTTCATTTTTCGCTATTGTTATTTAGTTTATTGTTAGCTACAATTTCCCAAACAACAATTGGAGTAAAAGTGTAATTGAAATTTTAAAAAATTCTAAAAATTGAATTTATTGAAAAATATTTAATTTTTTTAAATACATTGTAAATGTATATTAAAAAATGAATTTCAATAAGAGCCAAATTTAAGAAAAACCACATTCAACACATTTTTTTTTAAAACTTCAAAATAATTTTTTATTCAAAATAGTAAATTATTTGAAAGTTGGAACTAATATCTACATTATTAGTTAACTATTACAAATTTAAGTAGCGTAAATAAATTTTTACTATTTATTAATTTAATATACTTATATATATATATATATATATATATATATATATGTGTGTGTGTGTGTGTATGTGTGTGTGTGTGTGTGTGTGTAAATAATTGAAAAATATTTTTTCATGCATATAATATAAAATGAAATAAACATATTTTATAAGAAAATATAAAAAAATAATAGAACGACATTGATCCAGATGTCGAATATTTACAAATATCAAAATAATAATGAGAAATAAAATCAAATATCAAATAATAATAATAATAAAAGATAAATTATTATCTTTGTGTTCTAAAAAGAATGTTGTCTCCTCTCCAACATAATGTAAAAATTTCGTTATCGAATTTTCTCGAAGTTTTTCTAGAATTACCGAAGTACTTTATTTTATTAAATAAAAAAATGGTGCTCTGTTCATTGTTAAACAGAACAAATTCTGGAATCGACGAGTCGAAGTGAATAGAAGGTGAAATCACGTGATAATAATAAAGGATAAATTATAGTAATACAAAAATAATAATGGAAAAATAAACAGATTACCTAATATTGAAATTAAATTTTGATTAAATTATTTAAAATTGCAAGAAAATTTAAATCAATCATTAAAATTTTATTACGATTAAAACAGGAAGAAATATTGTACGTTAATGTACAAATATTAGCAATTACATTTTTTAAAAAAACGAAATAAAAAATATTAACAAATAACATAAAAATAAATAAATAACGAATAAAATTTCCAAAAACTTTCCATAATAAAACAAATATCTTAGGTTATAAACATAGTAAAATAAAACAATGGAGTATATTTGAAACACCTTACCATGCATATCCTCGTTTTTCTTTCTGTACGAATGTTTTATAGTGCAATGAACTAGACAATCACCGTAGCATATTTTCAAAGTCGACCCACTCATTTATTTCGCTCTTATAAAGTCAGTAAACTGTGCGAATACAATACCGTATTTGGTATTTTCCATTTACTGTCAAACCTAACCAGATGGAAACGAGTGTAAAAGACAGAATAACTTACAGCTAGATACATCGTTCTATGTACACGGATTTTTTTATACACGAGATCTTAGTAAAACACTATAGCGTCGCGCACGAAATTTATTTCAATACTGAGTTCAGTTCTAACAGAAAATAAGTATAGTGAATGTTTATACAAATTATCTTATCGTATAGAACTTATGTACTGCGTTATATAATTGTTATGTACTACAATAAAACTCAATATTTATATAATTTACTTCGACTACACAATTATCTTTAAACAACAAACAAGTTTAATAGTTTTAAATATTTTTCTGTATTTTATATACAAAGTTTTGTGTTTTATATATATTTTACAGAAATCAATATTTTCATTTATCTCTATTAGAAATATAAGCAATATCTTGTTAAAATATTCATCACAGTAAACATAATAAAAAGAACAGTTATTGAATTTCGTAACATACCCCCTCGCGGGTTTTTCAAATAAGTATTTATATTTGAATAAAAATGAAATAATAGACACGAGTATTATGTAAAAATTTGAAAAAGGAAAATATTTATATTAAATATATTTTGTACAAAAAGATATTACTTATACATTATTTTTTTCCATATCATCAATATAAAATAAATTTTATAGAAGAAAAAAATTTATACTGAAATGAATAAAAGATTTCAATCTAAACAAATAGTTTTTTTTAGTTATTTAGTATTTTTGGAAGTATTATAATTTTATTACACACATTGGGGGTATTCACACTAGTCAACATTCATACAACAAATTCCCCCACCTAAAAAAATTAGTTTTCTGGTAAGAGCGTGTGAGACGAGTGGTAATGGGCCTTGAATACTGTATGAATGTTGACTAGTGTGAATACCCCAATTGGGGGTATTCACACGCTCACACACTCTTACCCGAAAACTAATTTTTTTAGGTGGGGGAATTTGGTGATAAGAGGGTGTGAGACAAGCGGTAATTGGCGTGAATACTGTATGACTGTTGACTAGTGTGAATAGGCCCATTGTAAATATAGAACGAAAAAAATTCACTTGTTTCATCTAAATTAATTTTTCAAATTGAATAATTTATAAGATGAATAAAAATTTGTAACTAATATAAGTGGCCATATAAGATTGAAGAATTGTAAATAATATTAACACGTATAACCCGGTACATATTTTTATATGTTTAACCATAAATAAATAAGAAAAATAATAATAGGTTCAATAAATACCAATAAAAAGAAATTAATTTGTATTTTTTTTTGTAAAATTAGTTGTGAACCTTCAGAGATACACTCTGCTCGATGTTTTAAATTAGATGTGAACCACCGGTGGTACACGTCAGCGTGAACGTGTTAAATAATAGTAAGCAAGTAAATTTAAAGTGTTTTTAAACGTGATAGAAATTTAAATTGAATCCCTATCGAAAGTTCTATCAAACCTAAAAAAACACTTTTATCATACCTTTTTATATACATACACAGGCATATATATAAAGAATATTTTTTCAAGTTAGATAGGACTTTCGATAGGGATCCAATTTAAAGTTCTATCATGCTTAAAAAATCACCTATATATCTAAATCCTTCAGTCTCATTTGTGCCAACCTGTATATATATATATATATATATATATATATATATATATATATATATATATATATATATATATGCTTGTTTAATATTGCAAATCCAATGACAGAATCCTAATTTTGAAACATACCTTTACATGAATATATTCATCCCTCTTAATTTGATTTTTAAAAACCTTAATTGAAGAAAGCAGTGTTTAGAAATTACTGAAGTGAAGACCATTTCAATTTGAAACATTTATATGAAAGACTGAATATTGTTGAATTTATTTTTTGTAATTTATCAATTTCATTCTTAGAGGTACTTAATTCTGTTATAAAAAAAGAAACTCTTTATTGATTAAATTCCTTTCAGAACAAATACCCCATAAAAGTTTTATATATCCAAACTTAAGCTGCAGGTATCAATCTATTTTCCAAAATAGATTGATTTATGATGATACTGATTTCATTTCCAGGATTTTCATTTATGAACGTTAAATTTTTGATCATTTGAAGCTGTATTTTTAAAATAAAAAAATCTGTAACCAGGTTAAGTTTTAAATATGAAATCAGTTTTGGATTTTTAAAATCAAAAATGTTAATTAATCAAGTTTATAAGTACAGAATTTTATATTAAAAAAAATAATATATTGATATTATTTTTTCATGAAAAGGAAACTATCAAAGGCAATTAAATATATATTAATTAAATAAAATTTTCCTTAAAATTTCAGTTATTGTTTATAAAATCAACAACTGATAAGTTACGATATGATAATTTATTTATAAAATCGATGAAACTATTTTAATAAAAATTGGTTAGGAATGTCAGTTGACATGAAACGGATTATTTTAGAAAAAAATGTGATAAAAAAAGAAAAACAAATATATTTAAACGATACATTTTCCTATGACGTTCAAGCACAGTTAGTAAAACTCTTGTGCGATATCGAATGACATTTGCGAAGACGACATTTTGTTAGAAGTAGAAAACAAAATACCGTGATGGTTCGTTGAAACTGTAGCGATGTTTGCCAGATCCAATCACAGATGGTGTTGAAGCCCCACAGGGGTCGCTCGCTATTCTCCGCTTGCAATACACAACCAACTTCTTCGAAACAAATCGAGGATCGGACAACATATACAAGTCTATCGAGAGATACACTCCATTGACTTTATGTTGTCGAGATGGTGGTGCTGATGTATGTATGTATATATACATGGTTCGATGGACGTTTTCCAAGTTTTATTTACTTATTGAACGAATTTGCATTACATGAACAATTGTGGATCAAAATTACACGATTCTTTTTTTAAATGTTCTAATTTTTTAAAGGAAAAGTTTAAAATCTTCTCTTACCAAAAACAAAAATTCCAAAATATAAGGTCATCCAAATGTGATGCCTAGATTTGTGTTTCATTAAAAAGAAACATGTGTATAGAATGATTTATAGGGAAATATGTGTATAGTTTATTTTGTTTCTTTTTAATAAAACACAAATCTAGAAGTCATATTAGAATGTCCCTATATAACAATATTTATGTTATTTATAATTATTGAATAAAATATTATTTTAAAGCTAAAGATACTTAGAATTTTTTTATTAAAAAAATAAAATTTTGTTGCAGAATAATCATTTTTTTTAAATTACTATTTTAATTCTTAAGCATTTAAGAAATGTGTAAAAGTGATAAAATCATTTATTTTTTAATTAAAAATTTAATTACAGTAATATTTTTTTTAGAAAATAAATTCGAATGAAAATATTATTTATTAATGAAAAATGTAATAATTTGTAGTCTTTTCTAGACATAGCTAATGCTCATAAAAAATTAATCATTGATATTAACTAACTGTTTTTAAACAACATAGAGAAAAAATTGCACAGAATGCTTTTAAAATTATTTTTTTTCAAACACTAGCATATTTAGTAACAACAGCTTCTTGCTACCTCCTGTTGGATGAGGACCTTTTCAAAAACATTATATAGGATCATCCAAATGTAATGTCTAGATTTGTGTTTTATTAAAAAGAAACATGTGTATAGAGTGATGTATAAGAAAACATAGTTTCTTTTATTTCTTTTTCACATTTAGATAACCCTATATTTCCAGCAATTCAATGGCTTTCTCTTCCATTGCGCACTGATAAATTTTCTTATGTATCTACTCCCATTTATCAATCGATCTCTTCTTAAGATTTTTTATACTTCTGGATTCCCAATTAATAATCTCTCTTATTCATAAGTAGTTTTTTCTTCTTACCATATAATCGGTCCATTTCTATTATAAACTTTTCACTTTTTTTCGAATCTACTTGTCTCTATCTATTATTCCTAATATACATATTGCAGTGATTCTCTGTATTTTTGAAATTGATGAATTATTTTGGTATTTAAGACCCATGTTTCGAGGTAAGGTGAGGATAAGTAAAATGCATTGGTCAAAAAAATTTTTTTCAACATAAAAGAATATAGGCATCATAATATAAACATTTCTTTTAATATATACCATTTTATTTTTATTTTCTTATTTACTTCACCTAATGGCTATATCTTGGTAATGAGCTATTTTAAATACACAGTTTTTGATTTTGTCTATGTCTATACCTTTTATATATATATATATATATATATATATATATATATATATATATGTGTGTGTGTGTGTGTGTGTGTGTGTGAATGAATTAAAAAATAAACTTTTAACAAAATCATTATTATACTGATTATGGATAATTGATATAAGATAAAATGTTAAATTAATCTTCTTATCAATGAAGAATTTAGAAAAATTAAGCATGTAATAAATTCGCAAATTTACAACTTACATAATATACTTTCCATTTATCGTAAAATCAATACTATATCAAAGATCCTCTGTATTTTCGCAATAACGGCGTAAGAAAAAAAGGTTAGCAGGGGTATTAAATAGAAATCGTGACGAAAATATAAGAGTCGAGTCGAGAGAAGAGGAAAAAAACAGAAAAAAAAATCTGATCCTTTTTAGTAAATCCTGAAATCATTTGATGTACTAAAGGATTCGTCGTACGACGAGCATACCTGTAGATAGATAGATAAAGGAGGAACGCGCACAGATACGTCGACGTGGTACCGTTTGGCACAACGCGGCGAAATGAGACAAACCGTTAAAATACTCGGTCTGTAACGGGAGAGCTGTCACATCGGTGGCTGGATTTGTTCCCGAGGGAAATATACCTCTCCGTCGCGAGGTGTGAGCGTCGCCTGAATTTCAAATAATATTGGAACGGAGCCGCCGGAATGAAATACGAGATAACTTTTCGTACGAACGCGTCCAGTCGTTTATTTTATGTAAATTTGCGTTGTTTATCAAAACTTTGTCACATCGGCGTGCGCCGATGTCAAATGATCTCAACATTTTTCGCGCTTCGATGATGAGCCTATTTCTCGTACCGACGTCGTTCGTATATAGTTATGTAATAGGAATTTATACACATACACGTGTGCTTATATACAAACACATACATGCATATATATATATATATATATATATATATATATATATATATATATATATATATGTTTTCGTGGAAATTTACTATTTATAATTTTTTATACAAACATTATTTTCCATTGTATTACAAACTACAATAGTTTAAGAATTTTTATAATAATATTATATATATTTTCTGTAATAACATTGATCATAAATAAAAAAATATTTTCTTTTACTTTAAGGATTTAAATGATCATTGAGACACTTTGTGTTTCTTTTGATAATCTTTAAATTTATTTCGATATCAAATTTTGTTAGTAGAAAGAAATTATTATAAATAAAATAATATAATTTTTTGAAAAACATACATATAAAGGCACATATATACATGTGCACACACACACATACACATACACACACATACACACATATACACACATATACACACACATACACACACATACACACACATACACACACATACACACACATACACACACATACACACACACACACACATATATATATATATAAATATAAATATATATAAATCTATATATATAATATGAATAGAATATTTAAGTCCTATTTTCTCTAATAATGTAGTTGTTTTATATAAAACATAATATATTATTCTATTTAAAAAAGAATGGTGAATATAAATGATAAAGAATATAAAATGAATACAAAGGTTGATGAATGGTGAAAAATATAATATTATTCTATTTAAAAAAGAATGGTACACTGCCTCCACCTTTACATTAATGTAAAAATTTCGTTTCCGAAATTTCCCAAAGTTTTCAAAGATTGTCTAAGTACAAATGTTATAAATTAAAATTAACAAAAAAATTGAGAAAAGAACTTATTTATATTATTAAATAGAAGCAAATTTGGGGATAGACGAACGAAGCGAGTAGAATGAGAGTAAAGTATATAAAAAAATCATTCTATGTTCATAAATTCAATTTTAATCACTGATTCGTTTTAGTTAATAGCTTACCTTTAATCTAACATAAAAAAAAATATTTTCGAAAATGTTGATTTTTCATGAAATTTTCTATACTATAGGTCGTGGTTTTTTTGAAGTAAAAAATTGAAAATTTTAAAATCACTATAAGTCGATATTTTTTATTAAAAATCGATTATATTAGTAGAAAATAATCAGTTTCGGGCAAAAATAACATTCGTTATTGAGAAATACAATTTTTGTGGCTGAAAACCATTTTTTTATTATTTTCGTTTTTTTCATCGAAATTCAAAAAATCCAAAAAAATATTTATTCGCACTATATCATCAAATTTCGATTAAAAATTAATTTTATAGACCCTAGAAAATATTTTTAGTGAATAATAATAGATTTTTTTATATTAGTGCTTTTAAATGAAAATTTTAAGTTTTAATTCAATTAATACATAAATGGCAGTACGAGTATGAGTATAATTCTGTGTTTTTCTTAAATAAAATTCATCCTACGTTCAAAAATTATATTTTAATCACTGATTCATCATATTTTATAGCCAAACTTTGATTTTAATAAAAAAAAATCGATTTTCAAAACTGTTGATTTTTCGTGAAATTTTCCATACTATAGGTCGTGGTTTTTTTGAGGTAAAAAATTGAAAATTTTAAAAATCACTATTAATTGATATTTTTTATTAAAACTCGATTATATTAGTAGAAAATAATCATTTTCTGGCAAAAATAGCATTCGTTATTTAGAAAAATAATTTTAGTGGCCGAAAATCAATTTTTGATATTTTTCTTTTTTTTATCGAAATTTAAAAAATAAAAAAGAATATTTATCTGCATGACATCAATAAATTTCGATTAAAAATTAATCATATAGACCCTAGGAAGTATTTATAATGAATATAATAAAAATCTGATTCTATATTAGTGCTCTAAAATGAAAATGATTAATTTTAATTCATTTAAGATAAAAATGGCATGGAATGAGAATAATTGAGGGTTTTTATTAAATAAAATTTGTCCTACGTTCAAAAATGAAATTTAAATTATCGATTTGTTATATTTTATAACCTAGCTTTGATTTTAAATGAAAAAAAATGATTTTGGAAAATGTTGATTTTTCGTGAAATTTTCCATACTATAGGTCGTGGTTTTTTTTGAGACAAAAAAATGAAAATTTTAAAAATCGCGATAAGTAGATATTTTTTATTAAAATTCGATTATATTAGCAGAAAATAATCATTCTCTGTTAAAAATAGCATTCATTATTAAGAAATACAATTTTTGTGGCCGAAAATCATTTTTTGATCATTTTCGATTCATTCATCGAAATTCAAAAAATAAAAAAATATATTTATCTGCACTACAATAACAAATTTCGTTTAAAAAATTATCGTATAGACTATATAAATTATTTTTAGTAAACAATAATAGAAATTTGATTCTATATTAGTGCTCTAAAAGAAAAATTATTAATTTTCATTCGATTGAGATATTAATGACATGGAATAAACATAATTCTAGTTTTTTTAAAATAAAATTCATCCTACGTTAAAAATTACATTTTAATCATTGATTCGTCATATTTCATAACCGAACTTTGAGTTTTAATAAAAAAATCGATTTTTGAAAATGTTGATTTTTCATAAAATTATAAATCATGGTTTTTTTGATGTAAAAAATAGAAAATTTTAAAAATCGTTATAAGTAGATACTTCTTTATATATATATATATATATATATATATATATATATATATATATATATATATGTATGTGTGTGTGTATGTATATATAAAGGAATGATAAAGTGTTTTTTTTAGGTTCGATAGAACTTTCGATAGAGATTCAATTAAAAGTTCTATCACTCTTAAAAAACATATATATATTCAAAAATGTAATTTTTCTAATTTCATTTCTAAAACAATATTTAATATTTACCTAAATATAAATAATTCTATATAATTAATTTACTCATTGTGTGTGTCCATCGATACATTTGAAAAATAATAATTGACTCTATATTTAATTATTATTATATGATTAAATGACAATCACAATTAATGATTAAATAGTGACATTTAAATTCTATTAAACGATCTGTAATTATAACTCAAACAAATAACCATTTATTTTTAATTACATATTATAATTAAAATATGTTATACAAATGCAGTTACTGAATATGTCATTGTATTGTATTTTATTTACAATACATCGGACCAGACTTATAATTTAATATCATATGTTTACCTATAATGAAACTATTGCAGCATCCCTACATACATACATACATCTATATATATATATATATATATATATATATATATATATATATATATATATATAATCGAAAAAAGATATTGCATTGGTAGTGCATATAAACTGTATACATGTATCTCTTTATGAAATCACTACATTATAAGTTATTAACGTATGTCAAAATATTGTACTCACATATGACACAGACTGTGGCACGTGCTCCATCTAAAAACTTGTCTAAATCATAGATCTCATAGGGATGTTTTTCGCTCGATTCTACAGTCGCAAACCCTTAAAATAGATACATCTTAATTAAAAAATACCAGTATTGAAAGTTCGTACGTACGCAGTGTTCGGGACGATTACAGCCCCGTGGTTTATGAGGAAAATAAACAGAGGTGGACAGATATAAATCATATAAGTGAGACACAAATAGAGTAAATGGAAAAAGGGATGTAGTTAATGTGCATTGGTGTCTGTTATGTGTTGTGTTTATCCTGATATAACACGTATATAAATACAAATAAAATGATTTATTTTTTTTAAAATGGAACAGCAGTGAACTTTTCATCATGATGGAAATGTTTGGTTGATATGTTTAGAATGGACACGTATAAAAAATAAAACATAATGCCAACTGTATTCTTCGTAATTAATAATTATGAACTATTTAGCGTTCATCAAATACATAAATCAATCTATTTAATAATAAAACTACACATAGAGTATTTTACCAATACAATTTAAAATTAGTTTTGCTTTTTTTTAATCAACTTTGATTTATTATCATGCTATTTTGTTCCTTTAATTTTGTAATTCAAATATATGAATCAAAAAATTAATTTAGAAGCTAGAATTGTATACAAACATTTATGAGCCGTTCAGAAACCAATGTGATGAAGTCCATTTTTTGAAATTTTCATATTTTTGTAAATTTTAATAAAACAAAATTTGTTTGATTAAAATTTACAAAAATATGAAAATTTCAAAAAATGGACTTTATTGCATTGGCTTCTGAACGGTTCATATATTAATTGAAAAATACATTTAATCCATTAATTTATTTTGTTATATTTGTTTAGATAAACAATAATATATTATCAGAGTATTTAAAATTTTCATTAAAAATATAAATTATGTAAGAAGTATAGGGTCATACATATGTGACACCTAGATTTGTTTTTTTAATAAAAAGAAACATGTGTAAAGTGGTGTATAGGTAAACATGTGTATAGTTTCTTTGGTTTTCTTTTTGATAAAACACAAATCTTGCGTCACATTTGGATGGTCCTACATTATCAACTATGTTTTCTAAAAATTCATTAAATTTCAGTTTTTTTAACATGGTATTAAACATGTTAATATGTTGATGAAACAAACCTGGAGTTTATTTAATTCATTTCTTACAATTTAATATCTTAGATTTTTTTTGTTATTATATACATATTTTTCTCATTTCTAAATCGTATATATTTTTTTAATTCCTAAATTTATTAAACTTTTATAAAAAATAATTTACTTATTATCAAATATAATTTCAGTAATTAAATGCTAGAAATTGAGTAAATATTTGTAGACAGATATTCCCAAATGTGTGCTTTGTAATATACATATTTGACTCATGATAGAAAAATAATATATTTATTTCAACGAATACAATAAAACATCTACTATGATTTTTTTTAATGTTTACAAAAATAAATGTTATTAAATATTTGTTAAAAATTTATATTTTGTTTCGTATTTTTATAAAATAAAATAAATGTTTAAAAAAATATTTTTCTTACTCAAAAATACTCTATTTTAAAAGTACACATTGCAAATTATTTTTAAATAAAAACTTTCATACTTTCTGTAGTAAATAAAAAATATATTTAGTGTTTATATATATATATACATGTGTGTGTATATATTAATATGTATTATTTCATTACTGAATTATTTTCTTAGATATTTATTTTTCAAAAAATATTTAAAATATATGTTCCTAATCATTTTCAATAAACATTTATTGACAAAAAATAAATATTGATTCAACATAAATTTATTAACGTTAAACAAACAACAAATTTTATTGCTCAAAATATAAATAAATATAGAATATAAAGAAAACATAATAATACTAAATAAAATATGATATAATTACTTTCTTTTTACTACATCTTTTTATCTTTAATTTAAATGATTTGAAATAAAACTTCTAATTTATTATATTTTTTACATATTTACAATACATTTGTATACTTCAATTACTTCCAATTATTTCTATTATAGTGGAAAATAAGTACATTACATTTTTAGATCTGGAAAATTCAATCAATTTTTAAAATATTAAATATTTTATTTTCATTTATGAAGTAATTGATATTTTAATAAATAGGATCATCCAAATATAATGCCTAGATTTCGGTTTCATTACAAAAAAACAAAAGAAATTATACACATGTTTCCCTATACACCACCCTGTATAAATGTTTTTTTTTTAATAAAACACAAATCCAGACGTCATATTTGGATGACCCTATATTTTTTATTTTTAATTGTTCATTTATATGGAAATTAAACATTATTTTTTTAACAAATAGTTATCTATATACATACATACATACATACACACATATATATACATATGTATATATATATAGTTTTAATAAAAATTGTCATTTTAAACTTCAAAACTATATTCCACTTTTCAATAATAAATATTCTAACAAAAAATAAAAATGTTGATAAAATAATATGTAAATAATTATAAATACAAACATAATTCCTTTTTAATTGATTTAAAAATAATAAGAGCTATTTAATATTATTAAACGACTAATAAAAAATAACGAAAAAAATCTTTATTAAAAAATGAAAGAAAAATATATAATTAACTTATGTTTATTTTTAAAACATATTTCATTATTTTGATATTTAATAATGATTCAAAAAATGCTAATAAATTAGTTTTATTTTTCAATAATTAGTATTTAAATCTAAAGATATAAATGTGTTTCCTATGAATTTAATTTGATCTATTCTTGTAACAATCGAGATAAAATATAAACCTTTTAACATCACATCAACTACTTTCAATATAGACAAAAATCATGATTAAAATGAAAAGCATTTCATTATTGTTTAGACGTACACGGTTTTCATATTAACTTAACTGTAAAGTCGAAAACTACCTTCCGGAGCTATTCTCGTTCCCATTATATGTGGCGCAGTAATCAAAACATGGTACAAGCTTAATATGGTTTATCACTCGTTTATGTGATCAAGCGGGGTGAAAAGCACACATATATGAACTGTATATATATATATATATATATATATATATATATATATATATATATATATATATATATATGTATTTATATATAGATATATACGCACATCCACTATATGGGGTGCAAAAATTAACAGATGGGCCGTCCCTCGACATAAGGGCATGTGTTAAAGCCCTAATAGACGGTATTATTCTGTTGGGACTTCTCCACAATGGTTTTGTAGGTTGGTAACGCTTGACCGAACGCGCGGTCGCTATGAAAAATTAATACAGCGTAAATTTTGATTTTATAACTCGCTTTTCACCTAATCGCCACTGACTTTAAATGAGTGATTGGTGTTACGAATTCCCAAACGTTGGTTCGATTTTTTTTTCACCTATTTTAATAGTGTTTCGTAGTAATCTGCATAATTGCTATAATCTAATAACGGTTGTGTTTAAATGTGTAATTCGAGAATGAATTATTTTTTTCATAAAAAATTGAAAACCAATAACAGAATTTCAACTTGAATAAAGATTGTTATTAATAATGTTTTATAATAATAAATTATATATATATATATATATAAACATTTATACACTTCTTAAAAATCATATTTATTTAAATTGATTTTTTAAAAATTTAATAAAAAATTTTTGCATCTATTAAAGAATAAATGTGCATTTTTTACTCAACTAATAAACGATACTGGATACCATAATTTGTTTTCTTTTTTATAAAAATACATAATTTATAATACATTTTAATTATTAATTACATAAGCTATTATTTATTTTTTAATATGCTTAATATATAAAGTTCTATTTGAATTTTATAAAAGAATCGAACGAATAAAAATTAATATTTTATAAATATATATCAATCGATAAATCTGATACAAATGTATCTAAGAAGCAAAACGATTTTATCGATTCGAACGAAGCAGTAATAGTTTAAAGTGAAGCACTTTTATGTGTTTTCGCCGCTTCGAAAGCCACTTTCTGTCTGTGTGTTTCACTTTTTCCTCTTCAGCAAATTTTCTTTTTTTTTGTTTTTGTTTTATATTTATTTACAGTCGTTGTATTTCTTTTGTTTCACACGAAGTACCGCAAAGTAGTCAGTTTGTAAATGGCCAAGTGAGAAGTACGGTTAGTTGTTGTTAAATGTAATTACCGACCGGTAGTAACGAAAACGTTGGGTGTAGACGTCGTCGTCGTCGTAAGCATTACACGAAGTTCGATAAGATACCGTGTGATGTTGAAGTGGAGAATCAGAGACTAACAGCATCTGAGTGCTTTGCAAGTTTTACTTTTTCTGTTCATGATACTTTTAAATACATCGATCTTTACTACGGTTTTCTTTTTCATTTCGACGATGTAGCCAATATCAGATTTTTATTTTCTTTTAAAACTGTCTTGTCTATATTGATAAAATTTGTTTTTTTTTTAAATAAATTTTCTCTTTCATATAACATAAATTGACGAAATCGTTTAGAAAATGTTAGAAATAAAAATTTAATTACTATTATCAATTTAAAATTCAAACTAAAAAACTACAAAAAAATAGAAGATTTCAATTGACATTGTTGTTTTGTAACTGTGGAAAATTTATTTGTTTTAAAAATTTAAATTGACATTTTTTTTGCTATAAATATTTTTTAATTTAGTAAATTTAAGTAATATTTATCGATTTTTTCCAATTATTATATCAGTGTTTACTTGCATTTATTGTATTATGATATATAAGGCCATCCAAATTCGTCACCTAGATTTGTTTTATTAAAAAGAAACACGTGTATAGGACGGTGTATAGGGAAACATTTGTATAATTTGTTTTGTTTCTTTTTAATAAAACGCAAATCTAGGTGACGCACTTGGATAACCCTATATATATATATTATATATATATTATATATATATATATATATATAGAGAGAGAGAGAGAGAGAGAGAGAGAGAGAGAGAGAAATGGTCCAAAAAAAACTAAGGGATAATAAATCATAGTAAACAAGTAAATGTATGTCTAAACCATTCAATCTTATATAGGCAACTCTCTCTCTCTCTCTCTCTCTCTCTCTCTCTATATATATATATATATATATATGTATCATATAATCATTTTAAAAGTATTTAAATTTATAATTCAATTTGGTATTATCTTAATTTTATTTTTATGGTCATATATTAGTTTTTTAAATTTAATTTTATAATTAGAATTAATATAAATAGTGTCTCTTAAAACATGTGAAAAATACATAATTGAAAAAAGTAAAATGCTTAAATTTATTCATATGTAAATTAATTAAAACATTGTGTTTTTTGTTAATAACAAGCAATTGTAGACAGATGGTTAGATGCTTAGAAGTAAATCACTATTGATGAAAATGTGTATATTGAATTCAATTTGAACTCTCTCTCTCTCTTTCTTTCTCTCTCTCTCTCTCTCTCTATATATATATATATATAAAAATTATATATATATATATATATATATATATATATATATATATGAGTGTGTATATATTTTAGAGAAAATAGGAACATAAAAATATTCGTCAGAGTGAAATGGAAGAGAAAAGAATTAAATCGTTGTAAAAAGAAAATTTTGGAAAAAGCCATCATCCAACAATAGACATAATTCACTTGATGATGGCAATGAAAAGAAATATACGAAATTCGTTTGATAAGTATGATAAATTTATTTATTGTTTAATTTAATTAAATTTTTCAATTTAGTTTTTCTTACTTTTTTACCATACTTATCAAACGACCCTTGTATATCATTATCATCATATAATATTACAAAATCATACTGCTGGACGAAAACTTTATTGAATATTACAATTCATTAATATTTAATGATTGTCGCCATGCTGATCAAACAGATAGTTGAGAAATATATATATATATATATATATATATATATATATATATATATATATATATATATATATATAGGAAATTAGATTAATTATAAAAGAAAATATTATTATATAAAATAAAATTTAACATATTTTAAGCTTTTTTCTTCTCTTATTAAATAATTGTAGTAATTCCTTAGTAATTAAGTTCTTCATTTTTAAATAACACATCAATAATAAACTTAATATTAATCCCATAAATATTTTTTATTTATTTAATTTTTTTTAACAAAAATGTATTATTTGTTTGTCTTAAAAAATTTTTTTTCTGACCCTCTTTCTCTCTCTCTCCCTCTCCCCCTCTCCTCTTATCTGTCCCTCTCTCTCCCTCCCATTCTCTCTCTCTCTCTCTCTCTCTATATATATATATATATATAATCAGTTTTTTTCTATCCACTGCTGGACGGAGGCTTCTCCAAAAACTTTTCACTTCAACCGATCCAATGCGTTTCTCATCCAGTCCATTCCGACGAATTTTCTTATAAATCTGTCCCATCTACCCATAGCGCACTTCCCAAACCTTCTTATATATTTAGATTCTCAATCAATAATTTTTCTTATCAATTGATAATTTTCTCTTCTTGTTATATGACTGGCCCATTTTCATTTCAAATTCTTCACTTTTGCTATAACGTCGATAATTTTTGTTTCTTTTCTGATTCACTCGATTCTCTTTCTATCTCTACATGTTATTTCTAACATTCATGTTTTCATGTGTCTTTATATATGTTTTCTGTAACCGCTGAGTTATTTTACTATTCAAGATACATATTTTATTTCCATAAATAAGTACAAGTAGGATGCATTGATCAAAAACTGTTCTTTTTAATATAAAAGAAAATGTTTTTATTACATTATATATAGGGAAGGGGGATGAGAGAGAGGGAGTCATCCAAATGCGATGCGTAGATGTGTTTTATTAAAAAGAAACTATACACATATCTCTCTATACACATATTTCTTTTTATTAACAAAAATCTGTGCATTACATTTTGATGACCCTATGATTTGATATACAAAGAAAATAGAATCCTAAATAATGTCATCCCCATGTAAAACAGCAGATATAAAAAAATAATTTCACTCTTGAATTCCTCTTAATAAGGCTCAGAGGTCGAGAAGTTTGGTATGTGTAGAATTGGTATTCTATTTCCTTAAATTTCATTTAACTCGTATAATTATATTAGGACTTTATGAATTTATGACAATGTGATAGGTTGACTGTAAAGATAACGAGGGCACATCTATGTTGTCAAATATATTATGTATTGTATTTTGACTGTATAAAATGTCATATTTCATTAAAACAGGATACTGTTTTCGAACAATTTTACGAGATTCGATTTTGACAACATTCAAATTAAATACGAAAACAAACAAAACGACAAACAAACTTTATATATATTTGTATTGTACAAAATTGATGAAAACATTTTCAAGACACGACTAAATTTAAATGCGACATTTAAACAATAAATGATTCTCATTCAAATTAACTCAAAACATAAATACAGACTTACGAATTTGTAACAATTACAATATACAGGAAGCAAATAACTATAACAAAACGCAACAATAGAAACAAAACAAGAAGAAGAGTCCGTCACAAAAATATGTAACACGTCGTCTCGTGTTATCGCCACTGAGCCTATATCGCCGGCTCTGTTTCGCGGATTAAGTGTAAATAAGAAGATTCGTTATACGACGTGGGTCGCGACGCGTGTGTATCGGTGTGTGTATGTGTTTGTGTATATCTTTGTTCCGTGATGTTTGTGAATCTGGCATCCAAAGTTGCTCTCGACAACCAGAGAACATCACGTTAGGTTAGTCGTCGAGAGAGTTTACTTTTAGTTAGTTTATAAACTTAAGATTGGATTGGGGCCTTTTAAGACGTAACCAATATCCACAAATAAGAACAAAAGGGACCGACCAATCAGGAAGAAGTCGTCGAATCCACCTCGGATAGGGGAGAAAACAAAAGATTGAACAGTACATATTATACAGCTGATGGCAGCTCGCAGCAACTGAGCGCGGGGATTTTGTTTTGTATTGGTTTATATTACCGGGAATTAAGAACACCATTACCTGCAAATCTTATATCGATTTATTTTTCATTTCCCTCAAAATTAATTACAATTAAATTAAATGAAAATTCAGTTTATAATAGAGATTACGATTAAGAAAATTCTTTATTTAGAATGTGATAGAAGAATTACCACAAAATATTGTACTAAATACTAAAAATATTAACAATCACAAAATACTAAAATCTTAATTAACATTCACGACAGTTAAAATAGTTATCCAAATGTGACGCCTAGATTAGTGTTTTATTAAAAAGAAAAATGTATAGGGGAACATGTGTATAATTTCTATTGTTTCCTTTAATTAAAACACAAATCTAGAAGTCACATTTGGATAACCCTATATATATATACATATATATATATATATATATATATATATACACAGCTGGGTCTGTTTTTGTGCGGATTATTTTAATGCAATTTTAAAGTTAAATGATTCATATTTCTGCTTAGTATCTTTTTATACGATTTTTTTAAGAATTTCCTTGAGCGGTTATTTAATTCAACAAAAAGCTCTTCAATTTTATGAACAAATGAAGGAATCAGAGCCATTTACTTTCGCTTCTCAGACTGATAAAGAATTCTCGGCTAGCAAAAGGTGGTTAACCATGTTTTTAAAAAGGAATGCACTGCATAAGGTGAAGATTATGGGCGCGATTGCATCGGCAGAGGAAGAAGCTGCCAAATTTTTTGTTTACAACGCACCAGGTCATGCATTTTTAAAATATCCAAATGTAAACATGATGTTTTTTCCATCCAATACAACAAGCATTATTCAGCTATTAGATCAAGGTATAATTTTAATTTTTAACAATATTACGTTAAACGCACTTTTCAATTTATATTGGATAAACTAGAAAAGGAGTCAATAACAGTAACTGACGCTTGGAAAAAAAATTCTTTCTTTGATTTTATAAATCATGTTGTTTTTGCTATTATTCAAATAAAACCACACACTTTAAATAGCTGCTGGAAAAAGGCTTGGCCTACATGTCTTGAAAACAGTGAATCTATTTAGGTTCTTTTTTATTTTCTTTTTTTTATTCTAAACAGTGCAGCTATTATTGCGATGATGATTAAAATATGTATGAAAAATTCTGAAATAAATTACACATATGTACATATTACTTTGAATAAAATTAAATAGTTGATTAAAAAGTAAAGTAAAAAAGCTTTGTTTTGTATCAATTTTCTGCAGATATTTTAATTTTTTTTAAGCATTCTTTATTTTCTGATTTTTTTATGCGAATTTTAGAGTAATTTCACTTTGTAGCTTTGGTTTTATGCGGTTTTCGAAAATTACGGAACGTATCCCTAATTTTTCAATGTAAGTTAAGTCTTTTTTTTGTGAGATTTTTTTAATGCGGTTTTCTGCGGAACGTATCTACCGCATAAAAACAAACCCAGGTGTGTATATATATATATATATATATATACACACACAAATAACCCTCCTACAACACGGTATCTTATAACACGTTTTCGCTTTAATACGATAAGAAAATTGCGGACACCTTTTACAACATTAGATAACATAATTTTTATTATAGAAAATATATCAGAAAATTATAAAATAGTAAATAATTACAAAATAGTAAGTATTGACTTCTAGTCTCATATAACACAGTTTCACACAACATGGTATTTTCTAGGAACCTATCTACCGTGTTATAGGAGGGTTACCTATATATATATATATATATATATATATATATATATATATATATATATATATATATAATATTCATTATAAAAAATGATTTGATATTCATTTGCCTAAATAAAACAAATAATTAGAAGCAATATATGAATATGGAAGACGATTATGGAAATAGACAAAAAAGTAAATGATAGCAAGAAAGTAAATGTACATATGTCTAAATCATTCTCATTTAG
The DNA here is from genome assembly GCA_029203775.1 of Neoneuromus ignobilis. NCBI lineage: Eukaryota > Metazoa > Arthropoda > Insecta > Megaloptera > Corydalidae > Neoneuromus > Neoneuromus ignobilis. The sequence continues at coordinate 11,221,953 of CP092087.1, forward strand.
ACCTCTTTATATTTTCTATCATAAATAAATCAGTTGTTCACTATCACAAATTTAATTTCATATTAATTTATAGCAACCATTTTTCAATCCAACCATCAAATCAATTTTTTTTTTAGTTATAAAATTAATATCTTTTCTGGATAAATTTAAAAATAAATTATTATTTAATGTGAAAAATATTTTTGTAATATTAAATTTGAAATTATACTTGACTATTTGTGACTTAATGTTGGATATACTTTACTATAGATAACATTATATTTTTAAAATAATAATTAAAGAACTGTTAAAGATTGAATGATTATAAAAATACAGAAAAAATATTTTAAATAAATTTATTAAAAGTAATATATTAAATTAAAATATGTATAAAATAATTGTATACAAATGATTATAGATATTGCATTGACATTTTATTATTTTCTATTTTTACATGACAAATAAAAAAAATAAAAGCCAGAGATATCAGCAAATAAAAATTTTTATTCGAAATAAAAAGAATGCATGGTATGGATCTATCTATGTACAAGTTGCACGCGAGGGAGTCAGGGTTACTTGGTATATATTGTCTAAATATAGTTGGTTATTGAGCTTAATTTTTGTCGAAGGGACGGCGAGGCCAGTGATCTTTTTTATGAGTACCGTATATACACGATGAGATTTGATATCATTGAGGTTGTGGTTCGTTTTAGATGAAATAAGCACATTGATTAATTTTTGGATTAGGAACGCTAGTTACGTCATCGCTCACTGTTATGTCACAATAAAATGGTTATTCGATTGAAGATTAACTTTGATTGTAGATATATAATTTGGTGAATTGTACTTACAATGTATGGGATATATTTTAATATAAAAAGATTAACATATATATATATATATATATATATATATATATATATATATATATAAAGATGTGGACGAAAAAAAATTTTAAGGTCATTCCAATTTGGTATTTAAAAAATATTTTTAAATACCAAAATATTTAAAAAATAAAAAGTTAACTGAAACTGAAATTAGTGTTTGAATTTGATTAATATAAACTTTAAAAATATGAATTTATTTTAAAATTACAACATATAAATTTATTTTATAAAAAATGTGTCTGTTATTATTTTATTAAATTATGTATGTTGATTAAGTAGTAATTTGTTAAAACTGAAAATGTAAATACTGTTAAAAAGCACATTATCTAAAATTTAAAAAATCAAATTAATTACAAATTATATAAATTGAATTCTAAATTCAGTTATTTTCTCTGTACAGTAATTCCATTTTTATTTAAATGATATGAATATTATTATTAACAAATAAAAATAAAAAAATTTACAATTTTTTTTGATAAAGATATAATTATTGGTTCCAAAATAACTCTTATTTATTCACTTATACAAATTGACAGTAATATGATCTACTATTAATAATTACAACTAATTTTATTTTATTATAACATCATATCTTACTGAAAAATATAGATTTACAAATACATTGTAAATATCATATCTAATTATATAATTTCTCTTGAGGTCATTTCAATTAATTATATTTTTTAATACTAATTATTTTCAAATATTTAGTAATTAATAAAGAAAAGTTAATTGAAACTCAAATTTATTTCTGAATTTCATTTAAATATTTTTTTTAAAAAAATATAATTAATATTTCAAAATATAACGTATGTTATTGATTCAGTAGTCATTTATTAAATTTGTAAACAATTTTTAATATTTTTAAAAAACACCTTAGCTAAAATTATAAAAATTAGATTTGATTAGATAATAATACGAAATTAATTCTAAATTCACTTTATTTCTCTATAAAGTAATACTATTTTTATTGTAAAAAGATATATATTATTATCAACAAATTAAAATAGACAAATTTTCCAAATATTTCTAAAAAAATCTAATTATTGATTCCAAAATAACTTTTATTTATCTACTTATACAAATTAACTTTTTGTGAATCACTATTAATAATTAAAACTATCATTATATTATTACACCGTAGGTATATTAGTCAAAAATAAATTACATATTGAAAATATAATATCTAATTTATGTTGTTTATTAAATTTTCTTTTTCAATTTATTTATCTATTAAGAAATTTAAATTTTGAGCTGCATATTTTGAGAAATAGTAATTAAATGGATTTTTAAAGAAAACATGCAATTCAAAATGTTAGAATGACTTTATATATATATATATATATATATATATATATATATATTATATATATATATATATATATATATATATATATATATATATATAGGGTGATCCTAATGTGACCCCTAAATTTGTGTTTTAATTAAAAGAAAAAAGAAACTATACACCATCCAAATACACATGTTTCTTTTTAATAAAACACAAATCTAGTTGTCACATTTGGAGGATCCTATTTAATACAATAGTTTGTTTTATATTCAGAAATTAATAAAAGCAAATTTATATTCAATAATTTATTTTAATCATGAATTTTTTTTATTATCATATTTAAAATCATATATACATGCATGAAACAAGTTTCAAGGAAGAAATGAATTTAAAAATAACTAAATATATAAAAAATGAAAATTGAAATAAGAAATTATTTTGTAAAAAATAACCACAAAATCTATTTCAAATCATTAATAATTCTACTAAATATTCTGTCGAAAATTTCAATTATTATATTTATACTATTTAATAGACATTTCACATGTCTGCATAAAAGAATATTATCATTAATTTTTCCTAACAACAATCAAACGAATTCAACTAAATAAAAAACATACACAAAATGCAATGAGTAGTGTTATTATTTTATAATCTTTACTTTTAATGAACGTTCTCTTATGTATGTATTTTTCATGTATTTAAAAATATTTTTTTATAAAATTTCTATATAATATATATATATATATATATATATATATATATATTTATATATATATATATATATATATATATATATATATATATAATTCACCCATTATACACTCTTGTATAAATGAATATGCAAATAAAATATCAATTTTTTATTATCAAACTAAAATATGATTCAATGAATTCCATTTGAATAAAAATAAAAAAAATGATTTATTTGAAATTCGAACTTCTAATTGTAGTTTTTTATATATTCCTGAAATATAAATAATGTTATGCTTTTCTCGGAATTCCCGGGTTGTACCAATAGATTTTTTATTAAATAGTTATATTTATTCATAATTACTCAATTATATTATATATATATATATATATATATATATATATATATATATATATATATATATGTATATGTGATTAATGTATTTTAATTTAATGTGTAATAAATTAATACATTATTTTATATTAATTGTGATTATATTTTTATTTAAATTTTCAACATAATAAATAAACCAGTGCATTAGTAATATATATTAATTTTTAATTATAAATTTCAATTGTGAAATTCGATTTTTTTTATTATTTCAATTTTTATAATAATACCATAAGCAATTAATTTTAAATTATTTTAAATAAATAAATTGGCTCAAATATAATAAATATCAAATTGTCCACTTAATTTAACTACAAGAAAAACTATAAACTCATTGAAATGTGACGCCCAGATTTGTGTTTTATTAAAAAGAAACGTGTGTATAGGGAAACATGTATATAGTTTTTGTTCCTTTTTAATAAAACACAAATCTAATCGTCATATTAGATGACTCTATATTAATTTTACACAAAAACAAACGCACACATCTAAATATACGTATATATATAATATATATATATATATATATATATATATATATATATAAATATATAAATCATCAACATCATCATCATCATCATATCATCTTAAATCAAACAATTTATAGGTAAAAGTTTAATTGAATGTTACTATTCACTGGTATTTGGTTAAACCTACCATGCTTATCAGGTGGGATGGTGAGGATTTCTTAATCATATTTTATCCCTTAAGTAAGGTGCCTTCACCTTAATTAAAAAAACCTATTTTCAATTGGGAATCGAACTATTTCTCCCATATAACAGAAATAATGCTAATCACTATAACCACTAGCTAGACATATATATATATATATATATATATATATATATATATACATGTGTGTGTGTGTGTTTGTGTATGTGTGCGTGTGAGTGAGTGAAAAGAAATGTTTATATTATGAAATGAAAAATCTTCTCTGTTTGAAGAATTTTGATTAATGCATCCATTTTTTTTTATTATAATGAAGTACAAGTCTTAAATATCAAAACAATTCAAGAATTCAAACAAAAAACATTAAAAGACATAATAAGAATAATATGTGAAGACAGAAAGAAAAACGAGTGAATTTAAAAGAAAAACCAAATTACATATGTTATAAAAAGAGTGATCAGTTTAAAATGTAAATAGACAGGTCATATAACAAGAAGAGAAACTCGTCAATGGTCAAGAAAAAATTATTAGAAACCCAGAGATATAAAAATGTTTCGAATCGCTGAAGATTGAAGATTTTGAAATAGGCCTTTATTTTGTAGTAAATAGAGAGGGTTGTTGATAAAACATAGAATAAAATTTAGATATTTTGAAGTTATTAGAGGTACAAAAAATAAAAAATCATCTTATTGCATATTTTAAAAATGCCTTGTTTTTCTTGCATTATAAATATGTAAATGTAAATGTATATATATATATATATATATATATATATATATATATATATATATATATAAGTACATACAGATATCAAAAAATGTAGAACAATCAATAAAAAAAAATTCTTTTCCTAGTGTGAAAAAAATATTAACACTAAATATAAGATTACAAATAATATTTTTTTAATAATGATCATAGATAGACTCAGAAGAAATATGAAATAATATAATAAAACAAACACTGAAACTATTTATATAAAAAATGTCATTATTATTTTAAAATATAATTAAAGTTTAAAATTTATTAAAAATATGATATGATTATATATAAAAATATAATTAAAAGAAAACAAACGTCCCAATAAAGATTTATAATTGGTATACAAATAAAAAAATCAACAATCAGAATAGAAATCAAACCAAAAATAAATCCAATACAATTTTAGACTAAATACCTACTACAATTTGGTTAAAATAAACTTCCATGTATAATCTTCAAAAATAAAATTTTTAACAATCGATTATACATCATTGTGACGTCAGTACTTGTGTATAGATCTGTAAAAAAATGATATATACTTGAATTTTCAGGAAAAGAAAACGAATCGAACAAACGGAGCTTACTTCTGCTATACTTAACATGGATTATTTTCACTATGGGGTGTCACTATTTACAAGTCAGACAAAACGTCGGTCCATCACAAAGGATCGAACGTAACAATGGCGAGATGTATGCGTGCGTTGGTTAGTATTCTGTGTTTTGTATGCCGTACAAACAAAAAAGAATATAATGCTTAAACAGGGGTATTGAAAAAGACTAAATACCGGGGGGTATTATGTCATGAGATCCAATTTCAGGTAGCGTTTACCTTTTCAAGTGCAATCATCCATTAGTATCATTTTTATGTTACTAATATTATCATTTGTGTTTTATATATTATATTGTGTTGCTAATAGTTCCTGATTCTGAAGTGGGTATCGTTTTGTGAGAGTTACTTCAATTAATCGAATTTGGTCTAATAATATAATAAGTGCAATGTCAGAATTGCATTAAAAAATATGTACGTTATGATCTCATTTGCTTTTAGTTAAAGATATGTACGGTACATTTTTCAAACTGTTTTAAACATGAATATATTCATGTAAAGCTTATTTCTCCATATCAGCAATTTAAATACTGTATTTCAATTATTATTTAGTAATTTTTGAAAAATATTTTTGACCTCCTATAAAAATAAAATTTAAATGTCTGTTATAATTCAAAAGAATAAAAAATACTTTATAAATCAAAAGAATAAAAAATTGCTATACTTTATAAATAAATATATCAATATAAAAATATAGAGTGGTCCAAATAACACTGAAGGATTGTAAACGATAGTAAATTTCAGTAGGCAAGTAAATGAACATTAAATCTTTCAGTCCCATTTGTAAAATTTGTAGAAATGTTTTTTTTTGCTACATTTTTACATGTATTATATATTTATAGTTGATAGATATTGTATTGTTATATATTTATTATCAAGATAATTTGTTATAAAAGTTAATAAATTTTTATTTATTTTTTAATTTTGTACAGGAACTCATTTAAACAATTTAATTTATATATCAATTCAATTTATGTTTACTTATAATATTTAATAATAAAAAAGCATTAAAAATAAATTTATTTTCTGATAGTATATTTTTTATTTATTTTAAAATGAAAATATTTTAAAAAACAATAAATATAATTCTTTCAATTGATTTCTTAATTCGAGATATTTTTTTTTATAAAATTATTTTTTTCCTAACGTTTCTAATTTTAAATACACAGTTTAATATCATATATCATACTAATAATTTAGTCATCTATAAAAAATCCTAATATATTTTAACATAAATACAGACTTTATAAAAAAATATTAACTAATTTAATTTCTACTTTCATAAAATCTATATTCTTTAGATTGAATTTTTTCAATTTATAAATCAAACGTTCTTAATTTACTATAAAAATATGTTATTTCCATTTTTTAATAGACATATGTATGCCTATAGTGAAAAAATATGTGTTAAAACTATATTTTCTAAGAAATAAAAAAAATCTTAATACATGATCAATTTTTAAAGAGTTATACATGAATACATATTGAAACCGTTTCGTATTTACATCATTACAAAAAAATACATTGATTAAAAATCTATGTCGTTTGAATCAAATAATTATTTTTTAACGTTCATTCTATTTATAATCAAGCAATGTTTAAAAATATATCAATTAAAAAAAAACTGCCAAATAATGAAAAACATGCTAATATTTTTTCAAATATTCTCTCATCAAACTGTTTTAAACATGAATATATTCATGTAAAGCTTATTTCTCCATTTCAGCAATTTAAACACTGTATTTCAATTATTATTTAGTAATATTCAATACTTGTATTGCAATTATTTTTAATTAGTATATGTCGACATATTTGGAAAAATTATTTCAAAGGGAGGCACACTATTAATTTTTATTTTTGAACGTCGACGATTTTAATTCGTTTTTTTATTCAAAAGAACGAACGTAAATGAAAAATAATATTATGCATATATATATATATATATATATATATATATATATGTAATGCTCTTAAAAATAAAGCCAGTGTGCAAACAAATGCCCGCTTTCATCAAACTACGTACTATGAAAAAAACGAACGAAATAAATCAGTATTGGCTAGCCACGCACTCACAACATTAGCCACGTATACATAAATAGAGACGCTTATATATATAAATATATATATATATATATATATATATATATATATATATATATATATGGATAGAATTGAACAGAAGTACGAGAAAAAATATTCGAACACTCGAATAGGGGAAAAATAAAAATCTTTTTATATGATAAAAGCATTTCAGACCACCGCTCACGGCAGCCGACTACTAGTGAATTATGTGTTCGCATGTTGGTAATACTATATATATGAAAGCTTCCAAAGAGATCTAGATCGCTCTAGCCATTTTAAAAATGAAAACTTTTAGTTATGAACTTTTTCTTTCTGTTATGGAAAATTGGAAACCTATATGTTATGAAACTACACTATATATATATATATATATATATATATATATATATATATATATATATATATATATATATATATATATGAAAGTAATATTCGTGAGCATTTTTAATTCCTCATATGCTAATATTAGAAAAATTAGAATCCATTCAAAGTTATTTATAGTTAATAATATATTTGCTCCTTTAAAAGGTAAAAGACTAATTTATTTTAATATAATTTTCATGTATGTTGTAATCATAAAAACGTTTAATCTTATTAATGTATAAATTTATTTTCCTGTATCAGAAAAAATGACGAATAAAATTATTTTTCTGATATTAAAAATTGAAATTTTAAAATATTTTTTTTAAAAAATAAATTAATCAAAAATATATTATTGACTTTACCAAATATAAGTTTGATCAAAATTTATCTACCTAGAAAACACAATTGTTGGAAATTATTACAAATATCATTAATTGTACATCATTAGTATGTATTTAAAAGTATTTAACCTTCTTTTATCAACAGAGATACGATTACAAAAATTATATTTCTGAAAAACTCTAAATTACATAAAAATATTGATAACTTAATGTCCAATATTGCATTAGAAAAATATGCTTACTATTTAAAATGTTCATTGAAGATTAATAACTTTCAATTTAAAATTCACCAACTAATTATTTATTTTTAAAAAAATGTAAAACCATTTATAAATAATCAAATGATTTTTTTCCAAAAAAATAAGATCCTCAATCATGTTCTATGCTTTAAACAAAATATTAAAAAAAAACACTTTTATTCTTATTAATTTTTATTAAAAATGGTAGATTTTTTCATTACTCTAAATAATACTAAAATAACTACAATAGATATAAAATTTTGCATACGTTCTTGGAAAAATCTTCAATATTTTTTTTAAAAAATCATAAAATACTTGATAAGAATAATAAATACTATTGAAAATCAAGTAACAAAATTTACAAAAGAATTTAGTAAGATTATCAAGCAAAAGAAATAAAAAATATTTTTATTTCGAAAAGTGTAAGAAAATACAAAAAATGTAATAAACGTTTCAAAAATGTTGTAATAAGTATTTCAATAGAACTGACTAATTTTTCTTTTTTCATTAAGGTAATAAAGAGATTGAACATCATTTTTTTAATTATTGATTTTGGTATTTGAATTTTTATGGTTTCAAAAGGTTTTTATTCATTTCTTTTTTTAATAAAATATTATCGGCATGAAGATATAACCAATGATGAAATTAAAAGTTATCATATATTTTTATTATTTTAAAATAGAAAATCATTGCAGTTGCAGATAAAATTTAAAAATATTTTTTTAATTTATATAAAAAGCGACTTTCTCTCTTTTTATAAATTTATATATATATATATATATATATATATATATATATATATGTATGTATTTAAAAAAATGTTATAATATAAATTATGAAAAAAAGAGCTTAAATTAAATTTAACCAAATTTGCTTTTCAAAAAAGCATTTGAAAAATAATATCTTAAAAAAACTATCTACTACTATAATTATCAGAAATTAATGTTGCAATATTTAAACAATTTTGAATTGAACCTGTCTACATTTTATAATTGTTGTTACAACGAACACGTTTTGTTGTAAATTATAGATAGAGACCTTGACGCATTGGACACCAAAATGTATTAGCATCGAAACATCCGCAGGGTATTACATGCTCACTACATAATTACCTAATCGAGATAATCTGTACATTGTTGCCCTAATGGCTAGATTAGAGTAGCCAATCGATTATCAGTAGTACGTGTGGCATGATAATAATGACCTGATGAATTCCTCCGCATCATTGAATAGTTTCAGTATTACTGTACGTGCAAATTAATGAACCAGATATATAGATGTGCAGCATTATATATATATATGTATATATATATATATATATATATATATATATATATGAATTATAAAAAGTTGAAAAAATTGTCTTATGATAAATTTTAAGAAAAAAAATATTCAATAAATTTTCACATCAAAAAATCGAACTGAAAATAATAAAAATTGAAAAAATGAAAAACTACATATACCTTAGACAACACATCAACACTAAAAAAATATTTGTAGATGAAACGAACAGGAGAATAAAAATGATGTCAGTTCGAAAAAAGTTCACATATTATTAAGTTTAAAAAAAATTTTTTTTATTAATGAATTATATCAGTTCTCTCTTATGAAAATGAAACATGGATCTTCAATGCTAGAATAATACATACAACACAAAGAAGTGTAGAAAAATGCTTATTAGGAATAACGTAAAAAAAAAGAAAAAGAATCAAATGGATCAAGAAGGGAACAAAAATTACATCAAAAGTGAAAAATTTGAAATGGAATGGAGAAAGGACAACTGATGAACAAGGGTAGTTTTTAATCGAGAATTTAGATATTTAAAAAGGTTCAGGATAAGACAAGCATTGAATTAGTCAAAGTGGACAAATTTAGAAAGGCCTTCATTCAGCAATGGATAGAAAGATGTTTATATATAATTTATTAATTTTGAAATATTATTAAAAATATCAGACTCGTCTCGCTGCTTACAAAATTATTTTTTTCAATTTAAAATATCATTTGACACCTATGTCATCATAGTACTGAATCAACTGTTTCAATAACTGCTACTACTTTCAATCGAGACTGGAAACTTTCCTCTCCATTCAAAGCTCGACTATTCCGGTGCTATTAACAAAAGGCATTAGCCACAGACTGTCTCTTGAGATTTTGTTACAAACTCCTACTCATACTGAAGATTTCTAGTTACTCTCACCTACTAGTTCGGTCATTACCCCACGTATCACTCATTGTATATATAATATATATATATATATATATATATATATATATATATATATATACACGTACGAGGATCGTTTGATAAGTATGGTAAATTTATTAATTGTTTAATATAATTAATTAATTTCATTTAATTTATCAATTTAGTTTTTCTTTCTTTTTTACCATACTTATCAAACGACCTTCATATATATGCCTCTTCTTCAAAATCAAACTTTAATTGCATTGATATATTAACTACTAGAACTTTTTCATTTCTTTTGTATTACAAACAGATTAATGATAATTATGAATTTGTAATAAAAAAAATTAAACAAATCTGTTCATTAGATAAATAACTATTGTATAAAATAATTTTTAAAAGAAAAAAAATTTTTTTTTGTTCATTTATGTAACTATTATTATTATATATTATTATTTTTGATTTGAAATAAATTATAATCTTTTTCTAATAACTTCATAAAACGTTTAAAAAAAATAATTAAATTTTATACAAAGATTTAATCAATATTTGGACAAAAAATTATTACAATTAGTTTAAAACTATGGGTAATTAATTTTTTTATCAAACAAAAAAACTTATTTACATAAATTTATTTTCATAAAAGACATGTTTTATGAAAACGTTTAACAATAACTTATTATTTTCCACTAGTGTGCATATTTACAGCCATGTGATCGTCTTCAGACGTTTATAATTATTCTAATTCCTATTATTACTTATAAATTATCTATTTGTGATCATATTTCAGTATTCAACTTTATAACTTTTATTGAACACAATATAATTTTATATATAACATGTAATTTAAAATCAAAAATCCTTTATTATGAAATTAAGTTTATTACAAAACTAAAAAAATTAATATGGATTTTATAATGTCACAATTTAAAGATAATATAATTATTAAAACGTTCATAAAAAAAATTAAGTAATGATAATTGTATATTTTTTTAATATTGGAAAATGAGTGATTTATTAACAAAAATATAACGTAATTTTATATTAAAATTTGACAACATATTGCTTATTTTTCAACACATTTTTATTTAATAGTTATTTTTTTTTTATTTGATACTACTTTATTTTAATCCATAAATATTTTTTTGTACTAAAATGAATATATTTTTGCATACATGAAAAATATTTATGTGTGTGATAAATTTAAATCGTATATTTTAAAATAAGAAATAATAATTCTTTACATAGGGTCATCCAAATGTGACACCTAAATTTGTGTTTTATTAAAAAGAAACTATACACATGTTTCCCTATACACCACTCTATACACATGTTTCTTTTTAATAAAACACAAATCTAGACGTCACATTTGGATGTATATATTCGTTGGAGAATTTTTTGATAAGAAATTCACTATAAGACAAATTTTATATTATATACGAAGGTCGTTTGATAAGTATGGTAAATTTATTTATTGTTTAATTTAATTAAATTTTTCAATTTAGTTTTTCTTACTTTTTTACCATACTTATCAAACGACCCTCGTATATATTGTTATCAAAATTATATATATATATATATATATATATATATATATATATATATATATATATTTAAGAGAAAAATAGAGAAAGTTTTGAACTATAATGGAATTTTTTTAAAAATAATAAATTCTGATAGTGATATATTTTAATTTATATATGTAAATTATTTTCATTTAATTTTATAAAATTCGAATTATGAAATATAAAAATATCTTGATTCTATTTAAATAAATAGATTTAATCTATTAATTTCATTAATACTTAAAATATTTCAACTGTAAAATATTCCGTGGGAAACACTTATAGATTAAACACCAACATTTTTCCATCCCATTAAATCAAATATCGTGTACAAAAAAGGTACTTACATTCTAAAATAAAAAATCTTTATTGAAACAAATTCGTATAAAACAATCCTACTACAACATAATATAACCACTTAAGTTTAATTCATTTGATTAGTGTGCAACTTTAGTCATCGATCAGAAAATGCACATACATACACTCAAGTCGTGCGCCCATTTCGAACAATACACATTTGCTTACAGTAGTCCCCGTTATAAACAAGTACACAATTTGCTTGTTGAGTCAATATACGTGTGCTGATACTTGAATCTTGTTTTTGTTACGAAAGTTATACAATATTGCATTTATTGTAGTTAGAACGCGGTTTTATATGATATTCAGTTTATATGAAAAGCTTTTATACACCACTCTCCAATTAGTAAATGGCTGCGGGCCTTTTGTATTGAAAATCAATTTTTTTGTAGATTTTATTTTTTAGTCTAGGCAAGGTTTAAAAGTATGCGTGGGTACATTTTTTACACAAATTCGATACGAATTCAATTCAAGAAATATAAATACAAGAATAAATAAATTATTAATAAGGCAAGTATATATATATTTATATATATATATATATATATATATATATATATATGTGTGTGTGTGTGTGTGTGTGTGTGTGTGTATACATATATATGTTAAGAATTCTTTATTGCTTTCTCAGAATCTCTGATAAATAAATATTATATTTGAGATTAATGTTTATATTTTTCGTAAAAAAATACACACACAAACATACATACATACATACATACATACATACATACATATATATATATATATATATATATATATATATATATATATATATAATAAAGGCATGTAAATTCTAGAAAAATAGTAATATTGAAAAACTGATAAGAAAATTTAATTAAAAAAAAATATGCGAATAAAAGAAATAGTTGTACTAATTTTTTAAGTTCATTTTAGCATTTCAAATCAGTATGGTTAGACAAATTATCATAGAACTTTTAACACTTCAACAATACTTAGAAATTGTAAAAACTTTAATGAACTTATTGAAATAAAAGATTAATGAGTCCATTATTTCACGAAATGGGTTTATCATTTGACCATTAAGATCATGTGATCTAACTCCACTGGATTATTTTTTGTGGGGTTATGTGAAATCATTAGTTTATTCTGATAAACCACAAGCAACAGAAGCATTGAAAATAAGTATTAAACGTATAATTTATGAAATTGGACCACAATCATGTGAAAGAGTGACTAAAAATTAGACTAAACAAATACAATATGTCAAGCGAAGTCGTGGTGAGCATATGAGTGAAATTGTGTTCTATCATTAATGCTACAGAATATGCTTAAAAATCAAAAAATATATATAACTAACTAATTAAATACTTTTTGTTTTATTTCCATTTAAACTTGTGAAGCGCTTATTAAAAAACCTTCTCTCTCTCTCTCTCTCTCTCTCTATATATATATATATATATATAAACACTCTTTTTAACTATTATAGGAACAAAGCCTATCCTAAAGTTTTTCACTTCCGTTGATCCAATGAATTATTCTTCACTCCAAACCTACACATTTTCTCATATCTCTATCCCATCTATTCATAAGTTCCTTCTTGGGTGTTTTTCTTTTTGTATTTTCATTTAATAATTTATATTGTTCGACCGTTTTTCATTAAAAACATTTTATTCATATTATAACGTCCATAATTGTAATTTTCTTTCGAATCTACTCTTATCTCTTATCTATGGTATTCCATCATACATCTTTTCATACTTCTCTATGTTATCTGAAATCGATGAACTATTCTGATATTTACAAAACTTGTTTCACTATTATAAACAAAAATAGATAAAACTCGACGATTAAAAAAATATTTTTCAAACATAAAAGAAAATTCACTTCCATAATATAAACATTTCTTTCAAATCGACACTATGTCATTTTCATTCTCATATTTACTTCATCTACAATATAGTTTCACAGCAACAAAGCAGACTTTTTGCGCCGTTTCATAACCATGGATGAAACATGGGTCCATCACTTCACACCCGAGACAAAAGAACAATCAAAACAATGGACTGAAAAGGGAGAACCGGCTCCAAAGAAGGCGAAGACCGTTTCATCTGCAGGCAAGGTCATGGCGTCGGTTTTTTGGGATGCGCGTGGGATAATTTTCATTGACAATCTTGAAAAAGGAAAAAACTATCAACGGCGAGTATTATGCGAACTTATTGCAACGTTTGAGCGAAGAAATCAAGCAAAAACGGCCGCATTTGGCTAAAAAGAAAGTGTTGTTTCATCAAGACAATGCATCAGCTCACAAATCCGTTATTGCAATGGCCAAAATTAATGAATTCAAGTTTGAATTGCTACCTCATACACCCTATTCTCCAGATTTAGCACTCTCGGATTATTTTCTGTCCCCAAACTTGAAAAGATGGCTCAGTGGTCAAAGATTTCCCAATGATGAAGAAGTGATGTCGGCAATTAATGGATATTTTGAGGAGCAAGACAGTTCTTATTATAAAAAGGGTATCGAACTTATTGAACATCGCTGGGAAAAGTGTATAGAGCTGAAAGGAGATTATGTTGAAAAATAAATATATTTTTTTACAAAATTTGTGTGTTTTCTTTGTTGGGTCGGGTACTTCTGGGACCACCCTCGTAATAATAGATGAAGTAAATCAATATGAATCTTCATATTGATTTTGTGTTAATGAGCTGTCATAAATCACATCATTTTTAATTTTTATTACTTTTATTTTTTATATATATACGAGGTCAGACAATTAAGTAATGCGACCGATTTTTTTCTCGGCCTGTGGTAACACTGCGAACCTGTAACTCCGCCACCGTAATAGCAGATCCCTACTCTCTCGATTGAGACCTTGACCACCCTCGTACGATCATTTCTTCGCCAGCTGTTTAGTGTTTTGTAACAAAGCGCGAGTAGTGCATGTCACGAAAATGGAACAGAGAAATTTATTACTGGTTATTACTGGTGATGAAAGTTATTACTAAAAAAAAAAGTTATTACTGGTGATGAAAGTTGGTTCTTTCAATATGACCCCGAAACTAAACGACAAAGCCAACAGTGGCTGTCCCCTGGAGCACCAAGGCCAAAGAAGGCGAGAATGAGCAAGTCCAAAGTGAAAACCATGTTGATTTGCTTCTTCGACAGCAAAGGGGTGGTTCATAAAGAGTTCGTACCACCTGAACAAACCGTAAATCAAGTATTCTACCGCAATGTGCTCGAAAAATTACGAAAAAGGGTGCTCAGAGTGCGTCCAGAGATCGCGAAGACTTGGGTTCTGCATCACGACAATGCTCCCTGTCACAGTGCGTTCAGTGTCTCTCAGTTTTTGGCGTCTAAAGGCATCGCAACGTTACCACAACCGCCCTATTCACCGGACATGTCACCCTGCGACTTTTTCCTATTCCCCCATATGAAAAAATTCGTCAAAGGTCGACATTTTGATTCCGTTGAAGATATCCAAGAATCTGTGACGAGGGTACTCGGAGAGGTCCCACAAGAAGTGTTCCAGAATTGTTACGAAAACTGGAAAACTCGCTGGAATAAGTGTATAGATGCGAGAGGGGACTACTTTGAAGGGGATCGCAGCGATGTACCTTAATTTTTAAATATACTCGATTTTTGAATTTTGTCACATTACTTAATTGTCTGACCTCGTATATAGATATATATATATATATATATATATAAGCAAATACATGTGTGTTTAATTTTTCAATTTTGTTATGACTATATTTACGATTAAAAATATTAACATATAATAACATTTTACAACTGCTAATTTTTACCATTAATTAACTGTATTATTGTTTTATATACACATTTGTAATTTAGAATATATTTTTTAACAATAACGCATGAAAATAAATGAATACTCGTTAAATATCATTGAATTGTTGGTCAAAAATTGAAACTAGTAATTAATATCATATTGATTTAACAATCACAAATGAAAATGTTTAATTATAAATCGAGAATGAATTGAAATGACACTTCATTATTTTTTTTCAAATTGCAGATGAAACAAATATATATATATATATATATTAGTGTATAAAAATGAGTGTATACATCTATGGTGAATAAAAGTATGTATTGAAATGACAAGAAAATATATTACCTGTGCTGATGTGATAAACACAGCAACAAAGTGTGATCGAAGTCGGCGTTGAAGTGTGCAGTCATGTTTACAAATGAACGCACGGTGCCGGGGCTGATTTCTTTGGGGAAATTAAAACTTTTGATTAGACTGCGCGCAGCTATTTGAATACAATAATGTCAACTGGGACATGGAGATAATAGGCGTGACTCTCAAAAGCGAATCAAACCGTATTTGTTGATAGCTCTTTGTGTATTTTTGTATCTGAAAAAATACATATAGCGCATCTTTGTGCGAAGATATCTGAGAATTCATGAGACGACAACATATTATCCGCACCGTCGGTAAAGTAGATATCGTGTTCATAGTTGTCTAAACGATGTAAATTATTCAGATGGCACGAAATATTATTATTATTCTACTTATTTTTTCAAAAACAGAATGTACGTATTGTTCGAATCGCTTAATTATCGAAACATTTATGGAAAATAATTCATATGTGTGTAGAAAATATGATTTGAGAATTTTTTCAATGATCATATTAAGAAAAATATTATTTTAATTACTCTTTTTCTATCACAATTATTGAAAATATATTCAATTGAAAATATTCATTTTTTCTAATTTAAAATTACTTTACATTTGACTACCAAATTAATTGTTTAATCATAGAATTACTGAAATTAGTTTGGTATATAAAAAAAAAGTTTTATACAAATATAATTCATTTTTAACACATATTCGTCGGGTAACTTTTTGCACCGCCATTCACCAAATTCCGGCATTTTTTGACACTATCTGTAGAAATGATATGGTCTATATAAAACTAATGTAACTTGTTAGAAATCATATATTTTTCAGTGAAATCTTGGAAAATGATATAAAACAAATTTATCTTTATATATAAATTTTTTTTTGGCTTTCCTTAGTTAAAAAACAATTAAATTCATAAAAAGTTTAAATGAATTTCTAAAAACACAAAGTTATTATTCTCTTTTTTTAGATGAAGTACATTATTTTTGAGTCTTTAATTTTATAAATAATTAATAATTTTTCAGTGAATGGTACTGTTCAAAACATGTGCCAGTATGAAGGGGA
The DNA here is from genome assembly GCA_029203775.1 of Neoneuromus ignobilis. Classification (NCBI taxonomy): domain Eukaryota; kingdom Metazoa; phylum Arthropoda; class Insecta; order Megaloptera; family Corydalidae; genus Neoneuromus; species Neoneuromus ignobilis. The sequence continues at coordinate 11,239,541 of CP092087.1, forward strand.
ATGTTGCAAAAGTCACATACTGTCACTATCATTATTATCAAAATTAGTTTGTGAAAAATCTGCCTCACAATCAGATAAAATGCCTGCATATATTTCATTTTTGTCCTCCATTTTAGGTATATTTTATTATTTGATAAAAAGGGTAAAAAAATTAACAATAATACAACTAAATTTGTTTAGTTATTCAAACACCCGAGCGCTTAAACTTTAAATAAAAAATTTTTACACCCAATACCGACTTATACAGTTTTACTTTGTTTTTGATTACATTTGCACCGTTATGCGATGCAACTGAAGCTAAAATCAGTTCTCTCATGGCATTATCTCTGTTTGGTTAAAATTATAATTTAATATACTTAGAATTAAGAGAACAAAAATCAATTATTCTCTGTAATATACAAAAAAAAAACAACAAATGACGAATTTTCGTCATTTGGCTGTGGGTGATTCTCTGGAAGATGACGTATTTTCGTCAAGCGGACGAATATGTGTTAATGAAAAAATCCGTCAATAATTGTTAAAAATAATTCACTTTTTCTGCATATAAACATTAATTATTACAAATGAATAATTGATAAAAAAGAGTAGTATTTCTTTTCATTATAGCCTTATTTTAAAATTTAAAAAAAATCATTTTCCGATCATTTTTTAAATTTAATATTTAATTATAAATAAATCGTATTTAACATTTTAAAAATTTTATATATTTTTTTCAATTCTCATTGATTAAATAGCTAATTATTTGTTTAATTAACTGTAGTAGGAAAATAAATAAATAATTAATTTAAAATATAATAATATAAATAATAACGTTTCATTATTATTTGAAAACAATGACTAGAGATATTAAAAAAAATTGTGTTTTATAAATCAAAAACTTTTAATCAATTTATACATTGAAATTGGTCGATAAGCTTATTAGGGTTAATCCTCTATGATTACTCTCAAATAACATAATTTCCGAATATGTTTAATGTACATTACAATTAATTATATCTTTTTATATATATACACACTCACATTTATATATATATATATATATATATATATATATATATACGTTAGATCTCATATAATAAATTACATAAAAGATATAACAATAAATGCTACAACAAAGACTAATATAATTAAAAATATTATTTGTATAATATATATAATAGCTAATATAAAATATTTCTCTTTGTGATAGAACAATATAGATGATGAACAAATATTCTCAGTTCACAAACTGTTCCATTCATATGTATTTTATATTAAAAAACATTTCAATTAGGTTTTATATTTACTGGTGTTGAATTTCTATTGTTTACATTTAAATTAATAAACTTAAATATTCAATTTTATAGTTTATTCATTTTATAATATAAAATAATTGTAACTGAGTATTTTTATAGTCGTACCAAATTTTAATTAAAAACTGAAGAAATGATTTATTGATATAAATCGATATATAGATATACTTTTATAATTTAGTTACTTAATTATTAAAATATAATTTGTACTAATTAATATATTATTTTTATTGCAATATGGACTAAATCTTGTCATTTTTTTCGTCCTTGAAGAAAATTTGTAAAAATCTGCATGAAGTCTCTTCACTCAGAAATATTATAATTGAGATTATTTTAAACCTGAGGATATATAAAAAAAAATATTTTCACTAGCTTGATTTTGAAATTTTCTAATTAATTTTTAATAAAAGGGCATGTCTTCAACTAAAATTAAGAGATTTTATTCTTTGATAAAAATCATCTCATTCCAGTTATCTCATAAAGTATTTAAAATCAAAATTAATGTTGTAAATTTACGTTCATTTCCTGAACTTTAACATACAATATAAGCTTGAGGCTTTATATAAAGTTTAATTTTATGATACTAGTAAATAATTTCATTTCTCTGAATCAATTTAAGTAAAGATAAATTTTACATATATATTTATATTATAATAAAAGTAATTAAGAATATTCACAAAATAAATTTTTAAAAATGACATTTTTTCAATATAATTTCCAATCTATATCTACAATAAATCGAATGAAAATATAATCATTGAATTTTAAAATTCATCGTGAATTAAAAGTCGTGTTAAACGCTTTTTTCACGTTCATACGAATTTTGTAACGTGTAATATGAAAAAATCGTATAGTTGCTGTCAAAGTACACATCTATATACTCATATTGATTACATTAAAAAAATAATAACCTAAAAGTATCTCAAAAACCCAATCAATCAAGAACACCGAACATAATAAGTAATCCATTTCGATATTAAATGACACCACAAAAACACCATTCGAATCGCCAACACCTACAACATCAAAGATCGGAAAAAATCTGCTGGTACTCAAACAGGTATTTTCAATGCGAGATCAGCCCCCCTGGAAAACGTGCTCGACGCCGACGAACCGTCCTAATAAAATACTAATCTTTCATTTGTTATTTAGCTTTTATATACTTTCAATCTATTAACAGATAATTTCCTACAGTCGACCGCTTCGAATCGTGCGCGACGCCGTGCCGTCGCGACGCGTCGAAGATGAGATCCGGCCGACTGTACCGTCGCTATTAACAGTGAACGTAACGTATTCGACCAGAGATGTAATTACGCTTTTCGTAAAAAGAGATCGTTGAATATTTAAAGGGCTGTCTGCAGTGCTATTAGGGAGGCTTTAGTCGGTAAATGCGAGCCAAGAGTGATATCAGAAGGTCCCTATTAAATATAACTCCCCTATTCATATACAAGAGTTACCCTCGCCGAGATGGGGAGAGAAAAAAAGTTTTTTTTCGCCCGCTTTTCACCGCGCGATCGGTAATTCGGGAATCTCTGTATCTATTCAATACATGTGTATTTGTGTATGTGTATGTGTGTGTGTGTGTGTTTGTATTTGTTATGTGTGCGTTGTACCAGATTGCGGATAATTTGAAATCGGGGGTAAAATTGATGATGTGATTTTATACAATTATTTTGTTATTGCGGCGTTGTTGAGAAAATATTTCGTTTTCGAATGAATGTATGTTACAAACTTGATATTTATCTCTTTTATGAATATTTATTTTAAATATATACATACACATTATAAATTCATATACATTTACATTTATTTATATACAAAAGTATAGACACACATATAACCTTTTTATTTATTTTGAAACCAGCAAAATAAATTTAATTTTATTCCTTACAAGTATCTTTTATTTTTTCAAAAAAAAAAAAACATTGTATTATAAGATTATTAATATATACAATAATATTGAAATATAGAAGATAATTTCATAGTTTAATTCATTTTTGACAAAAACGTTTCATTTTAATACTATGATTAAAAAAAATGAAAATATAGAGATTTCAACAAAAAGGCTTTAACGATGATGACGTCGCTATCGAAATGCATGAGCCGATATAATTATAAATAATAAGTGAACAATAAGTGATTATTAAACACTTTAAACTATTGTGGTGTTGGTGTTAAAATTCATTTGTGTAAAGTATAGAAATAATAATTTCATCAAATAATAATTTATTAGTAATTGAGGTAAAGAAAGATTCCTCTCTTTCATGGCTTCAAATTAAAGCTAAAATTTGTATTTACATTTCTATTTTCTAGAAATTTATGTTACAAAACCTAAATAATTAATAAAAATTAATGATTAAAGGAAGAAAAACTATAAGTTGGAAAGATAATTACTTTTAAAGAAAACATTGGTTAAAATTATATATACAAAATACTAGAAGAAAATGGCATTAAATAGACCAAGGTGAAAAATTTTAAAAGAGGCCTTCATCTAATAGTGGATAGAAAGAGGTTTATAATGATAATATAAATCAGTCTCATTTAAGTCACCTGTATATATATATATATATATATATATATATATATATATATATATATATATATATATTTAGTTCAAAATTTTCACAAATCTTTTTTAATACTTTCTGTTAACAAATTTTGTACCGGTGGTGTAAAAATACGTCTTTTATTTTTTATCTTTATTTATTTTTTAAACATAATTATAAAATTCTTGCGAATTTAATTCAGTAGTAATTAGTAGTAAGTAATCAGTTAATTCAGTAGTAAGTAATCAGTACTGAATCCAATTGTTCGTTAGATCAAATTATATGACAGTTTTGCAATTGCGAAATCCAAATTCTTTAATAGACACGTTTTACTTGATTTCATTTAAAATTATTAAAAAATAAATAACTTTTAAAATTTTTTATTTTGTAATGTCACTGACCGTGTAATTGTCTTATAAAAAACTGATATTAGTAATACTCTATAACTTACATTTTTTCCTAATAAATACCATATTTTTTGTCAGTGAAGAAATAAAAAAAATTGCTGATAATTTATTAGAAAATGAAAATAAAATAGATTTAGACTTTAAAAACGATAAATTTTAACAATCAAATCTTGAATTCTTGCTAAAATATTAACCTAAAATATTGAGTACTTTTTCTGTTATAGCAATTTTTCAAAAGTATAATTTTAAATCTAAATATAAAAATTTTCGCCGGCGGTTAAACCGTTTCGTAGATGACAGATGCAATGAAAATGTGTTAATATATATCATATATCTAATTAACAGAATTTCTTTATTATAATAGAACAACTTAAATAATAATACCCATCATTAACATTCATTAATTTACTGACATTTTATATATCAACGTTAATATTTTTTTTATTTTACTCATTGTTATTTCAAGTTCAATTTGTTTTCTTATTACACTCCATTAACTTTGAATTGAATAAAAATAGATCTAATTTAAAATATAATTTGTTATTCTTTTCATTCCAATTTAAAAAATACAATACAGTAAAAAAGATTATTAAATATCTACATATGTATGTGTATTATAACATAAAAACATAATAAGCAAGAATATAATATTTTAATTGATTGTATAAAGTATTTTAATTATAATTTATGACGTTACAGAATAAGCGCTTAACAATTGACGCGAGTGAACAAAAAAATAGTAAAAAAAAAACGAAGAAATACGAGGAACGCCGATCGACGTCGACAACTCTAACCATAACACTGTTACAATGAGGGAAGAAAGCTATTATCTGGTTTATTAAACTTAACACCAGTGCTCAGAGTTGGTGAGACATGAAGTGAGCAAACGCAAGATTTGCTCATCCCTCATCCACCCTATCTCACACTGTTGATATTTTGACTGACTGTGAGACAGGGTATACAAATCTAATGTCATCTATAGTATTTATATAGCGCAACGTAAACAGGAATTCTCTAGTTTTTTTGTTAACGTAGATAACAAGAAATAATGTTTATTTAAAGGTCTGTCTGTCGTCAATAAATTAATTGTAATTGAAAAACATTTATAAATGTAATCTGTGTTAATTAATTAATCTTTTTAATTTGTTTTTAACAATATTTCACTTTTTATTTTGTTCATAATAAACAGAATGAAGAATCAAAATCTATAATAAATATATAAAATATAAAAGATGTCAAAATTATCATTTTCAAACATATTTTAAAACTTATTTATTTTTTAAAAATTTTGAAATTATTGTAATTTTCAAACTTCTTATTTTTAAATCCAAAGGGAATAAATTTTATAAATATTTTGGAAAACATCTGAAATTTAATAAATTTTGAAACCTTTAAAATTTTAAAGAATTTTTGTACTTCAATGATTCAGATTTGAAAATATTTGTAATTTCTAATTTTATGAATCGTTGCTTTTTTCGAGTTGTCCAAATATGAATATGAATTTTCCAAATATATTAAATGTCCTGAATTATTTTTTGTAATATATATATATATATATACAAGGGTCGTTTGAAAAGTATAGTAAAAAAATAAGAAAAACTAAATTGAAAAATTTAATTTAATTCATTAAATTAAACCATAAATAAATTTATCATACTTATCAATCGACCCTCGTATATATATATATATATATATATATATATATATATATATATATATATATATGTATGTATGGATATATGTATGTATGTATGTATGTGTGTGTGATATTGATTTATTCCCTATGTAAAAGTTCCATATTACTGGTGAAACTAAACACATAAAAATGTTAGCTCTAAATATAAAAGTAATTCAGTAAAATTAAAAACAAGAAAAAATACAAGTTTATATCATTCTAATTCCTAGAACTCAAAATGTTTCTATGTAAGAATATATTTTTTTACATTAACACAAATAAACCCCTTATTCTCTTCATCACAAGCTTTCATAAAAAGGTTCAATAAACACATATTGTTCACCTTATTTGCTAATGCACATGTCGATAGACATACCATCATCTTCTGAGCACTATATTGTAAAAGAGAATATTTTAATTTTAATAATCATAGATCTGAGATCTGAAAAATATAAAAATATTTGATTATGAAATTTTAAAATTTCTAAATCTCAGAAACTTTATAGCTATTAAACATTATAATTTCTATATTTTATAGTCACCTAATCTTAAATTTATTCAAGAGTTTGGGTCACTAATTTTCTCCTAATATTCCTGAATGTTAGGAGAAAATCTAAAAAAAATAATGGTATATAAAAATGTTTTTGAATATCATTGTATTTTTTTAGATTTCCTAATATTCCAAATATTTTTGATCTTTAGATAACTGAACCATTTTAACTTCAATTAAATCTAACTAACATGAGTCAAATAAAACATTTATGCCTAAAGATTGGTTTGATAATAAATGTTATAGAAATTTTCATTATAAATAATATAAATTAAAAATCTTTTTTGAAAAAGAAACAAGTTGAAAATTAATACTCAAAAAAGTGAAATATAAACACATCATTTAATTATTTTTTTTAAAAAAATATTTCATCATGTAAATATAAAATTAATTTTAAAAAAATAATAAATATTTATTAGAAAAACATATAAAGAAATATTTTTTAAAATAAAACTATGTATATTTGAAAGAGTGTATATATATATATATATATATATATATATATATATATATATATATATATATATATATATATATGAGTGTGTATGTATGAAAGAGACAGAGTGTGTATATATTTGTAACTACATATTGACCTCAATATATATATATATATATATATATATATATATATATATATATATATATATATATATACACCTTTATACGGGACGCTCATAACGTTGATACAATAATAAAAATATAGTCAGTGTTTCAACAATGCCATGTAATCTTGTCACAGACAAATATATCCCGTGACGTTAGTATGGACAACTATTGTCAACATTGCCGACTCCCAGCTCAACTACAAACTGAAACAAGCTCTTTACAGTGGTGATTCTTATGTTAGTTGGGGTCAGAGCGGACCTTTTAGCTTGCTAATAAAATGACTATAGCGGTCGTATCTGCGGATGGAATGATTTAATAAATGACCTTCTTTGAGTGTAACTACACAGGGGATATGAATTTTATTACCACGTGATAATCTGTGCGGCGCGGCCACTCACGTTCTTTTCAGGTTTATATGTTCATCTTTACAACAGAACTGATTATGGATTTAGTTTTCTGTACGAAATCGATATCGACAATACTATTCTCAGATCATCAAATTTCACTAATCATACTACAACGAAGTATATTTTGTTGATTTGAAAATGTCTTAAATTCATAAATATTTTTTTATGTTACATACATTCTATTATATACAGAAAGAAGTATAGAAGTACATGTACTCGATATTAGTTTTATCAAGTATCTACTTTTATTTTTAATAGATATTTATTAATTAATAAAATATTTCAAAAACGTTCAAGTGAAAAGTAAGAATCGAATAAAAATATATAACAAAAATAAAATTTATCCGAATATAAAGAACAAATAATATTTTATATAACTAAATTATAATAACTTAAAACATATATTTATTCCCTATTATTTACTATCTTTTAGTTTTATTTGGACCACCTATATAATAACTTAAAACTTACATTTTTACTGTAAATCCAATTATGACTTAATTATAGTATAAGATTTTCCAATAAAAATGTCAGAACTTTAACAGCTGGTGACAGCCATGTTTGAACTTTTTAAAGCTCATTTTGACATTTCAAATCAGTATAGTTTGGCAAATTAGCATGGAACGTTTAACACTTATACAATTTCTAAGCTTGGAAATTGTAAAAACTTCAATAGACTCATTGAAACAGAAGTTTAATGAGTTCATTATTTCACGAAATAAACCCAAGATCATGTGATCTAACTCCATTGGATCATTTTATGTGGGGTTATATGAAATCATTGGTTTATGGTGATAAACCATAAACAGTATAAGCATTAAAAATAAACATTGAACATGTAATTCATAAAACTGAATCACAATTATGTAAAAAAGTGACTAAAAATTGGACTAAAAGAATGCATTATGTCAAACAAAGTTGTGGTGGTCATATGAATGAAATTTTGTTGAATCATTAATGCCATAGAATATGCTTCTTTTAAAAAAACTAATTAATTAAAAACTATTTGTTTTATTCCCATTTTAAATTCTTAGCGCCTATTGGAAAACCCTATAAAATTTTTTAAAAAGCGAAATATTAATATTTTTTGAATTTTAACGACTTAACCTTTCATTGGTAAATATATAAAAAGATATGAAAAAAATATTCAGTAAATAAAAAATGTTTGAAAGAATTACTATATCAAAAAATTAAATAACACTCTAATAATTAAAAAAATCTTTGTTTCAACTCTCAGGTAAAGAAAACATTTTTTGTTTCGTTATAGAAATGATTTGATATTAATTTTTTAATATGATTTTTTTAAAAATTGATTTATGAATAGTACAAAGAAATAAAATGCTTTTACAAAAATTCTTTTTAATTTTATCTATTAAAAAATAATCTTTTATATCAAACTACAAAACATTAAATTCAAATAATAATCAACAAAGAGCCTAAATTTATTTAAAATCTGCAATAAAATGTTTGATTTCAATTTAATTTTTAATATTAAAAACGATTGAAATATACATAAATCATTTCACAAACTTATCTTCAGTTCAATAAATAAAAATATTTTTAAAAAAACTATTTATATATATATATATATATATATATATATATATATATATATATATATATATATATAATTAGTTACAGCAGAATACAATTAATTTAATTCACGAATATAAAGAAAAAAAAACGACAGCGAAAAACAGTTGTTCGACAAGAAGCAAAAAAAAAAAAATATCCGTATAAAATGAAACGATCAAAACTTTGTTCCGCGTTCAAACAAGATGATTCCTTTTGTACCGAGTCCATTTTGTGTCCGAGTGAGCACTGACTGAGCTCTATTATCGTTGTCTTTTGTTATTGGATCATGAATTGGGTTTCAGAGCACTGGTAAAAGCTCTTTCGAAAGCTCTATTAGCAGTCTTTTCTTTCCCCTCTATATAAAGCTCTAAACCAAAGCTTCTACATACATATACCCACACGCGCGCGGCAGCGTCAATGCGCTCGACAAATCCTGTTAGGACGAACTTTGACCTCTATGTGTGTCTCGTATTAGGCTGATCGAAAGCTTTTTAAGCTCCAATTCTACATGCGCGTTTTAGCGCTCGCATACGAAATTGAGATCACTTTCACGTTTGCGACGCTTTTGTTACATTACAAATATGCATTCTGATGAACTATAATGTTGTACACTCAGTTGTTACATATATATATATATATATATATATATATATATATATATATATATATATATATAAATACACATACACATATGAATATTTGTAAACATTTACATGTACGTGTAATTAAATAGTAAAAGTTTAATTATGAACTTTAGTATATGTTCATATTAAAAAATTAGTTATTTAATTGTTTTAACATATTTATAGGATTTATTTTGATAAATATAAGGGTTTCCAATAAACACTTCAGAAGTTTAAATGGAAATAAAACAAAACATATTTAATTAATTAATTTTTTTAAAGCAAAATTTATGGCATTAATGATTGAACACAATTGCACTTATATGACCACCATGACTTCACTTGACATAGTGCATTCGTTTAGTCCAATTTTTAGTCACTCTTTCACATAATTGTGGTCCAATTTCATGAATTAGTCATTTAATGTTTATTTTTAACGCTTCTGTTGTTTGTGGTTTATCAGCATAAACCAATAATTTTTATATAATCCCTCAGAAAAAAATCCAATGGAGTTAGATCACATGATCTTGGTAGCCAATTGATGAGTCCATTTCGTGAAATAATGGACTCATTAAACTTTTGTTCCAATAAGTCTATTGATGTTTTTACAATTTCTAACCGATGTTGAGGTATTAAACGTTCCATTATAATTTGCCAAACTATACTGAGTTGAAATGCCAAAATGAGCTTTAAAAAATCCAAACATGGCTGCCACTAGTTGTCAAAGTTTTGACATTCTTATTGGAAAACCCTATATATAATAATTATACTTTTTACATATTTCATATATGTAAATTTATAAAAACTGTGAAAATTTAATTTTACATTGTCATTATACAACCTATTTTAAATGAAATTAAATAATTTCAAACATTTGTTCATAAATTCCAAAAAGGAAATTAAACGATTCTTATATTTTACTACTGAAAATAAATATTAATAAAACGTATTTTCTAAATTACCTTAATTATATTTTTTTGAATTTTCATTTTTTTAAAAGTTAATTTTTTAAAATTATCCCTGATTTTAAACTTAAAAGCTATTGCTCTTATATGTAAAAATGTATCATATCTAATACGAAAATACTACACAAGTTTAATGTACATACATCAAAAAAAATTTGTTTGATTTTTATAAAAAGTACACAAAAAAATCTACAAATTATCTACTTGCATGTTTACACTAACGATTATCATAAATAACTCAAAAGATAATCGAACTTAGTTTGAATTTATAGGTTAAAAATTTTTCTTAAATAGATTTTAAATAAATTACTATTTTTCCAAACAAATATAATAAAACGTCATACAACATATAACAATAGAATTTTTCGAAAATAATAAAACAGAATGTCCCAAAACTTTGAAACCGATGTTAAAATTTTTTTTAGATATGAAAAATGGCATTAATACTAGATAAAAATATAAAAATATTTTTTTTTAGTGAATAATGAAAATAATTCTTAGATGTGATCAAGGAAAAAAGTGACAAACATTTTTAATACCAGGCACCACTAAAAAAAAAACAAATATCACAAAACACAGTTACGTTTTTGGATTTATTTTAGGATACTCGACATTAAACTCATTTATTATTTACTTCTAAGTCAATCCATGATTACTACTAAAAATACTCTACATTCTTTCATTCATTATTAATTTCTTATTGCAAAAAAATCTGATTTACAATTTTTTGGACATTCTTGTTTATTTCTGGATATGTTGTGAATTTTACTTTCGCATGAAATATAAATTCATGTTAGATTAAAATATTATATTTTAGATTTTGAGAATTACCGAAGTACAAATTTTATGACATTAAAATTAAAAAAAAATAAAAAATGATTTTCAAGCACATTTTCAAACAAAACAAATTTTAATTGTATTGACATTAGATTTAAATACACATCACACCACCAATCTATAACAGATATTCTGCACAAAAGCATTAACATAGCTTTCTAAACATTTTATTTTTTATAACTTATTTACATTGATAAACAGGAACAAGTTCGGGGGTTGATACATGAAGCAAGTAGGGGACAAATCCCTCTTGTATTTTGTATTTTAACAAAGATTGAAATTAATACTTTAAAATGAAAAGTATATAATAATTTTTTTTTTAATTTTGTTATATTACAAGCTTAATAAGTAATCAGATCAGCTTTTTAAATATCTGATACAGCTTTTTAAATAATTTGATTTTAATCACTCGATTGTCTGAACATATTTACGCAACTTATTCGATAAATATAAAAACGTCTTCGTTCAACCTCCCACCCCCACCCGCTTATAATCTAAGACGTAAATTCCGGAACTACCTGCGAACGTGCATAATTTCCATAATGGACGATATTCTGAAAGCGTACCTTAAATAAGATGAAATAAATGTTAAGAACGGTAAGCATTCTGTAAAATAAATGAGTTGATTTGAATCAAACCCTTTTCCACTGTTTGACAGGGAGTCATGTTGAAACAAGCTGCAGTTAATTCCGTGAGCATTAAGATGATTACTTAGATTAGTTGATATAATTTCTTAAACTTGTCCATTGAGTAAGGAGTACGTTCGCAACTTCGTTACACTTTACAAAGTTTTACCTCGTATCTGCAAAATTGTCAAAGTATTGGTATAGGATACACTATTCAGGCTAGTATCAGTGGCGATTTCTTGTCGATGCTTTTATATCATTTTTTTCTCTTCGATATTTTTATAAAAAAAATTGTAAATTTTTACAAAATAATTAAAATTAATTCAATTATATACAAATATGTATATAATAAAAATAAACTGACACTAAAATGTAACTTCTAAATTGTAATTAATTTACAAAGTATTCATACGTTTGTAAATCAATTTAATTTAAACTACAATAAAAAAATGACATTGTCGATTTTAAATTAAACTATCATAAAAACAGTTTCCTTTCCTTTAAATAAACATAGTATTTTTTATAGAAAATATTATTCTAGCAATTTTAAGAATTTAAATCATAAAAAACTTTTTTATCCAATACCATTAAAAAGTATGATTATTAAGTTAAAATAAAATAAACAACTTATATAAATAATAAATTAATCTATTAGAAAGTTAATTTTTAAATTTAATTGCCTGATTTCTAACATAAATACCAAAAGTTATCTGTCCTTATAGTTAAAAAATATATTACATACATTTCAATCCCATCGATTTCAAAAAATATATAAGCAAATCATAATAACCATAAGTAATTATTGTTTTAACAGTAAGTCATTGCTAGTATGAAATATTATTTATTACTAAAAAATATAAAAAAGATATTTTTTAACTTAATAATAAAAAATAAATATTTGTTTGAAATAATTTCAAAACTAAATTAAAAATATCCAACGATCAGCCACGACTAAAACTAAATAAAAAAAATATATTTATAATAAAAATAAAACCAAAATATAAAAATTGACAATTGGTAAAATTTAAAAAAAAATATTTCTTACATCTACTGTATTACTCTATTGTAAATAAATACTACAACCAATATACAATAAAATATAAGAAATTAAATATTAATTACTAATAAAAATTCTCTAATAATGATTATATAAAACAATAATTTTTCTTAAAGTATTTTTTTATATTTACCAGTGAAGCACTTAAATTAAAATGGAATTTTATAAAAACCTGCTTTATTTTTCATTACACGTTTTTTAAAATCATTATTTATTTAAATCCATTAATAATATTTATGATTAAAAAGAATTTAAATAATTCTAAAAGCTCAAAAATAATTTAATTTGAAATTTTAAGATTTTTTTATAACAATTTTACATTCAACTATAAAAAATAAAAAGTCTAAGACAATTAATAAAAAATATCATTTAAAAAAAATCAAATTTGAATTCAATAAATAATTGTTTTATTTATCGTTAAAAAATATTAAAATAAAAATCATTATTTTTTTATCTACATATTCATTGCTATTAAAATTCAAATTTTATTCGTTTGAAATCATCAATAAATATAAATTATCAAAATCGTTCGAACACAATTGACAAATTATAAAAACTAAATCATTGTCATAGTCGCGGATACATCTCTGTACGTCTTCTATACACAGATTTATACAAGTTAATGTCGTCGACGACGTTCTTCAAAGATTATACGCGCGCTATCAAAAGTTAAATTACAGGATAAACTTTACATTTCGTCCTTTCATCCTATTTATATAAAATATCCTTGATGTGTCCGTGAGTCGATTCAGCCGACAAGAGTCTATTCAGAGATTCTCTCTTTGATGGAGACATTTGATAGTTAATTTTTAATGATTTGTGGAAACCGTATTTTACGATAGGTACATATACATGCACACTCGTGTATATGTACGTGTATATATATATATATATATATATATATATATATATATATATATATATATATAAACGTTACATGATATCAGTTCTATTTTTTTCGTAGTTTTTTATTTATACGTGTAATATATGAAAAGAAAATGAAATTTACTTTTGAACTTTTATATATATATATATATATATATATATATATATATATATATATATATATATAATATGTATACAATATATAATATATTCTTTTTTATTTTAAAAAATATTTTCATTTGCGTTTAAAGAATTCTAATTACATATTTTTATGTATGTACATATATAATATAATAAAAATATCTTTATATTAAAACACATTTTATAAAAATAACTCCTAAAAAACATTGTATGTCAAAAATAATGAGATATTTTAATTAATTGTTAAAATATTTTTATAAAAGACATTATTTGCTTGTCAGAGATATGTATATCTAAAAAAGAATATCTGTTAAAAATAATATATTTTATATACAATAGTTTAAATTTAGAAGTATGTAACTAACACTTATTTAACATTCTCAACTTATTCAAAATTCTATTTTTTTTAAAAAAAAAAAACAAGACGAAATATTAACAAACGTAGAAAAAAGACTTTACATTGAATAAAGAAAATATTTTCCTTATTCACTAATAATAATGATGTATGAAAAAAATATATTAGATATTCAAGAAAAATCTGTCATTTTTGATATTAAAATAAGAACACTTGTATTTTTTACCTAAAATAACTTTATTCTTCATAATATCCACTTTCACATTAAACTACGCTTTTCCAACGAGAAGATAATTTATAAGTTACATTTTTATAAAATACAAAAATTTTATTATTAAAAAATTGAGTAATTTCTGATCTTCACTCTGTTTTACTAAATTCTTTACCACATATGTGATTATTCAAATCTGAAAAAAGTATAATATTTTCATTTCATTACTGATATCATAATTTTAAGCGTAGTTTTTTTCTACGTGAAATACACTTTTTACCAGAAAAAATTAAAGAAAATAGAAGAAAATATTTCGATTAACTTTTTTATTTTTAATCTATATGAAATTAATAAAGATTTTTGTCAAAAAACATTTTCTTTTTCAATACATACGAGGGTGGTTTGATAAGTATGGTAAATGTATTTATTGTTTAATTTAACTAATTAATTAATTAATCACACTTTTTTAATTTAGTATTTCTTTCTTGTTTACCATACTTATCAAACGACCCTCGTACTGCTAATAATAGTAACTTAAGAACTTTTTTCCACATATCTTATACAAAAATAATATCTGTAATTATAAATTTATAACTGTATTTTATAAATATAATAATACAAATAATTTTAAATGAAAAATATTGAAAATTGTATATTTTTCTCTATTTGAAAATATAGAAAATTTGTTTTAATATTATTTTAATAATTGATAAATTCTACTAATTTTGTTAATATAAATACATGAAAATTTAACGATGTTTATTGTTTTATTATTTAAATTATCGTCATATTTAACAAAATATTTAATATGAAATAAACATAATTGAATTTATACAAAATAAACGTATAAAAGTAATATTTAAATAAAACATTCGATTTGCGTACAAAACGATTTCAATTCAATAATAGATTTATCAATACATGAACTATATACATATATATATATATATATATATATATATATATATATATATATATATATAAAGTACAAACAACATTCACGGAACACAAAATGTTTTATCGTATAAATGTAAACATGGAGCGTGCATAATGTGATTTTTGGATCACACAGACCGACCGGTATTCTACAACTGCACAAATCTGCTGTTCCATAAAATTTGTTCATAGCAGATAATAATAGACACAATAACAAACACACTATTATATTTATCCATGAAATGCATCGCTTTTAGTTAAAATCGGACACGTGTTTTATTGTTGGTGGTTAGTCCAATTACGAACAAATTCATCTATACACGTAAGTTTCACTTCAACATATTTTCAAACTGATTATTGTGTACAGATTTTCAAGATAAAGATAGCCGAATTCGATTTCAACCCTAACAATATAATCTGTTGCAATCGACGGAACACTTTTTGAAAACGCTCTCGAGCACTTTCCGATGTTAGAAAGAGTCTAATGTATTGTAACAAGAAGAGTATTTCGTTTGGCTGTTTCGGTGAATCGAATTAAGATACATACATAATAATGTGAAGGGCGGATTATATTTAAGGGTGTTTATCAAAACGTAAGGGTGTATTATTTTTCGGTGCTAAGTGGTATTTTGATACTTGATTGATATGTTGATGTTGAGTTACCATGTAATTGTTGAATATACATTAACAAAGGGTGTGTTCACTCTACTTGGAAATAATGAGTCATTATATTAGAAGTTGTCAAAGTTTGTAATAATAATTATGATGTAACGTTGATGTGGATAAGAAACGTATTCAATTAAATTTATAAATAATTTTTGTCGATTCTACGAAGTATCACGTCATAACAGTGTAATAAACGCATGTACATGAAAATTGAAAAATGTGAATAAATTAAACCATTTTAATTACGATTAAATCAATTAAAATGTCGATATTTACACAATTGTTGGTATTGAGATTTGCAAGAGAAAAGAGCATTTAAAAATATATTAAAAACGAACGGTTTAAATATTTTTAAAAACACAATAATTTGATAATCAAAAAATCAATAAAAAAATAATTAGGTTAATTAAAAATCAACTAGTTTTAAAAAATACATTCAAAATATTATAAAATAATTATTAAAAAGTCATCAGGTATTCATTTATCTAACAGTTATTATATGACACAAAGAGTTATAAATTTATATTTATATTTAATTATATTACTAAATTCATTAAAAAAATATTTTTATAATTATTATAAAGTAAACATTAGTTTATTGTAAAGTTACTGAAATTAATTTTGTAGAAAAAATATTTTAATAACTAAAATTTTAAAAATATATTAACAAATCTGAAAATATTTGATTAGTTAATAACTAAGTAATAATATTTTTTAAGAAAAGATTCTGTTGTACTGATTAAAAATTTGCATCGTTTTTTTTTTAAAAAAAAATAAATACTGAATTTATTTATATTTCAAAACAACTTTATTGATATAAATATTCATTACAGATAAATATTAAAAATAAAAGTAAACATATTTTGTCTATGAAAAAATATTTTATATTTAGAATTACAAATTATTATTTTATAATCAATTAATTTTTTAAGAAAAATTTCGCTTATAAAATATCACCACAATACCAATAATATTTTAGTATAAAACAATCAATTCTTATATAATTTATGTTTCTCATGTATAATTTAATACGAATTACAACATTTTTAGAGAGCAAATATGTAAAATTTGCACTATTTTTTATTTCTATGTACAAAAAATTAAGTTACTGTTATTTAAATGGGTATAATCGATAATAAAAGACCATGAAACGATTATTTAATTTTTCATAAAATTTTAAGGCATTAAAATAATAAATCTTGTATAAAAAAATAGAAAACTACTCAGTTATTTCTAATTATTCAATTTCAAAACTGAAATATTTTTCATAGATAAACAAATTTTTATATTTTTAATTTTTTTTAGAATATTAATTAATGATAAAAAAAATATTAATTTATATATATATATATATATATATATATATATATATGCATCAACAAACTACCCACTATTGAATGAAAGCTTCTTCCAATTCCAACGATCAAATACCTTTTTCTTCCATTTACACCAATGCAATTTCTATCCAGTTAATCCAAGGATTTTTTCTTGAATCTTTTTATATCTATAGATTTCCAAAAATAATTTCTATTGTCCACCGATTTCAACCTTTTCACTCTTGTTATAATGTCCGTAAGATTTATTAATTATCGAATCTATTCTTTTCTCTTCTTATCTACATATTATTCCTATTAGGTGTCTTTTTATAGTTCTTTATGTTGTCTAAAAACATTAAATTATTCTAATATTTAAGACACATATTTCATTACTACACATGAAAAAAGATAGAATGTAGTAATCCAAAAATTTTTCTTCAAATATCAAAAAATATTCGATTTCATGATGTAATATTTTTTTTATAAAATGACACACAGTCACATATTCACTTCATTGACTAATATTTTTTTTTGTTAATAAACCTAGATATATCTTTCCTAGATATTCTTTTAAATAATATTATTATCTGATCTACATATTCACTGAGCATTACTTTTATCTCACTGAAGATTTTCATAAAATCAATTTTTCAATTTGCTTTGTCAAATTCTCCTATTCTTTTCTCAAGTTCATCTAAGATAGTAGAGCAAATAATAATAGCGTCAATAATTTGAAACTATTTCTTAATTTCTTTTATTCGTTCAGATTTCAAATTCATCATTTTAAACATTAATCTAATACAAATATATATTACTTATTATGAAGATAAATGTAAAGTCAAATTAATAATATAAAAAAACTTTCATATATTAATAAAAAAACACACAAATAAGTATTCATTGTGCATGTGTATAAATTTCCGAATGAGAAAATATGCAGACGTTAATGAAAATTTGTTAGCGCGGAATAAAAAACGCGTAAACGCTTAACGATATTTTTAAAATCTCATTAAATATTAATTTCCATCGTTTAGTTTTATATATATATATATATATATATATATATATATATATATATATATGAGAGAGAGAGAATGCAAAAACCTTTACATAAACAAAAACTTCATTCATGCGCTGAAAAATAAAAAAGTGCGAAAGGAAGAAAACAGAACAGACGTTCTACTCAGACTTTTAACATAAAACTTCTTAAATGAAACAATTATTATTCATCAAAAAAAGGTTCTCGAAAAGCATATCCACTTTCTAAGTTTTAACTCATTATATAATCTGCTTGTATAAGAATTACGGTGTAGATACCTGAATAACTTCGTTTTGCTGCTTTTAATGATTAAAGAGTCGACGAATCAGCGCCTATAAAGAGATACAGTACACCGTGGTATTTTTATCGGGTTATTATTAATACAATTCTTATATATATATATATATATATAATAAAGTAAAAAATTAAATAAATAAGTTTAGTAACTTTTTTATTTATTTGTCATTTTTTTATAACGAATCAATGTTTTAAAATAAAATAAATAATTATAAATTATTGATTGTTTTAGATTTGTGGCAAATTCCTTTAACACAAATGAATTTTCACCCCCAACACCACAATTTTTTTTAAAGTGTTCAATAATCACTTATAAGAATATAAAAAAAGCTCTGACGATGATAGCACCGCCATCGAAATGCGCATTTTCCGATTATTGTTATAAACAACAAAGTGAAAAAAAATATATATTTTTTTTATAATTCATTGTATATAGTAATATTTTAATATCTGCCATTTTTCAATTACGAAATTCATAATTTTATCAAAAATTATTTTTAAAATAGAGTGATCTGGTTAAATAAAATATATTATAGATCATATCCTTATGATGTGATTTTTAACAATCTATAAAAATTGCATTTAAAAATTTAATCTAGCACTATTATATAGGTGATTCAAAAATGAAGTCTAGATTCGTGTTTCATTAAAAAAAAACATGTTTATAGTTTTTTCTTGTACACACAAATCTAGGCGTCACATTTGGATGACCATATATTTATCTACTATGAAAACAAAATGAAAATTTATCTTAAAAGAAAAACAAATTTGACAATAATAAGTTGAAATAATTTTAATACCATTGAAAAAATATCATCATATATATTAAGTAAATTATAATGGAAAAAATTGAAATTGTTTTATGTATAAATGATAGATAATTATGGTTTAAAAAAGTAGCTTTTTAGCTACTTAAGAGATCATAAATTACTCAATTTTTTTAAAAAAAAAATACATTGAAATATTTTGAGTAAATGTCTTTTTAAATGATTATATCTTTTATTTTTTATATTTATACATTTATTAACTTTTTCTGAAATAATTATTATATATATATATATATATATATATATATATATATATATATATATATATATATATATATATGTACATAACCATATGTGTGTATGTAGATTTATATTAAAAAATAATAATAAAATACAAGTACATTTTTGTTCAGATTATGTTTCATCGTTACATAGTTCACAAAATCTAATTGAGATTCGACGCAATGTAATAGAACAGATTGTAAGAAAAACGTAGCAACGCGCGACGGAAAACGAGAATGTATACAGGTCGCTTAATAACCCACGGACTACAATACGAAAGTGTGTGAAGACAGCTTCTTGTAGTGGTAGGAGGAATTCGCTGTAGAGCGTCGACAGAGTAATCTAGCGGTAGCCGTGCTAATTAATGCGACATAAACTGTATTTAATGACGTAACCGTGAAGGAAAAGAGCGCGGGGGACGTGCCGAACGGGCGCGGCGGTGTGAGAGAGGTGCGATTTTATGCGGAGGGCGCGCAAAGACTAATATTGAGTGTAATTTGTATTAAAAGCTCTGAGATATTACTCGGTGTTTCTGTTCTGGAGAAACAGCGGACGAGGGAGCCGCGTGTAGCTTCGAGTAGGTATAGGTATATAACATTAATTCATTAATTAAAATACAACTTCAACTCTTATGTAACCAGAGTGGAGTTGCTCGTAAGCTGACACAAAGTGGATGGTACAGTCGGTGGAAAAGTTTCGAGTCTATTGTTCGTGATTTATATTCGCGAAAAAGAAAAAAATATTACGGATTTATGTTCTTACATTTTTTATTGATCAGATTTAAAGTTTTATGTTTTATGAAAAATACATTCTTTCTTTCATGTAATTGTTATTGAAATAACTTGAATTATAAATGAAAAAAAAATTGCAATTTATAAGTCATAAAAAATTTGAAATTGTCTTAAAAGCAATTTGATATCATAGTTCAAATAAATATAAATATAAATTTTATAACTTAAATTAATTTTAAACAAAAAAAATTTAGTCATAAAAACCATAAGATTTTTTTATTAAGAAAGTGGATAAAAAACTATGCAATAATATTTTTTGAAAATTTTGTAATATAAAAGAGCTAAATTACTTTATTAAAAGTGAATTATCCAGAACACCAAATGAACTCTGTTACTACATTAATTTTAAATTATTTTATATTTTTTTACAAATAATAAATATAATGATACACCCTTTTAGATCTTTAAGTCCAATAAAGAAGTATTTCAATTTTTAGAACAATCTTTATATTAATACACTTACTTCTCTTAATTTGATTTTTAAAATCATTATCTGATGAAGACGATTATTTAAAAATACAGAAATAAAAGCACTCCAAGCTTGATTACATTGTGGAAGATTAAAATTTTCTTAATTTGTTTTTGTAATTTTTTAAATTTAATTTTCAGCCAATAATCATTTTCTCCCTTAGAATGAAAAAAAATATCCTTTTATTAAAATCTCCCAGACTAAATACCTTATAAAAATTTTAAACATAAAAAACTAAAGTAAAAAACCTTCGTCTACTTTCCAAACTCTCACCCGAACTTCTTAATCATTTCTCTAATACAATCAATCTTTAACTATCTATTCAATATGAAACAAGCAATATTTTTTGGAATTCTTTCTGTTTTATTTATTTTTTGTTACTGAATAAGGATCTATATACACTTCCAAAAAAAATCATCCAAAGTAAAACAAAAAGTCAAATATGTTTTTTCTTTATAGACTGTACTATATCTCTTAATTGATCTTTTTACAAAATTTATATTTTTATGTGCTTTGATAACAATACTAAAAATATGTTTATCTCATGATAAAGATCATTGTAATGTGATTCCTTGTTATTTTCATGAATCAGATGCTACAATAACGAACCACTCTTAGCATCCTAAAATTTTTGTTTATTAAAATATCAAATAATTAACCATTATCAGTTTTAATATAATAATTGTCAATATTGAATATTTTTAACATCAGTATTTTACTATTATTATATTTTAAATTTTTAAAATACTTAAACACAACAATAAAAAACATCGAAAATAAAATAATTTCAAAACTAAAATTCAATAAATCTTTATAATATTGCATATTTAAATAAAATCCATTTTTTCAAAATTTGAATGTTTCTAAATTGTAATAAAATAAGTATTATATTTACCTAATAAATTCAGTATATTACGAAAAGTTTTTTTGTAAAAATATGTTTATTTTAATTTATTTCATAAGAATGTTTTTCCACATTCCTTATTTTCTTGTAAAGAATGTAGATATTTTAGATATACTTTCAACGATGCCTGTATGTATGCATGTATATATATATATATATATATATATATATATATATATATATATATATATATGTACAGATATGGAGATGCACACGTTTGTTAAAATGTTTATGCCCCTACATGTAAATGATATTTACATAATGTCTTCATTTCAGCTATTTTCCACATCAACGAAATTCACCAACTATAAAACTTTAACAACAAATGTAGTGTAAAGACAGTAATATCGCATTTCAAGTTTACGAAAGATTCTACTCATGAACAATAAAATTATTGCGAAAACGCCACGGCAAAGTATGTACACTTTCGCGGAGTGTACAGAAAGGGTGATGGCAGTCATCAGATAGGGAATAGCGTGGCGCTGTAATTAACCAACGTAAAGCTAGCAACACACGCACACACAAAGGTATATATATATATATATATATATATATATATATATATATATATATATGTATACAAATATATGCACGTATGTATTCTACATACAATGTACAAGCGCGCAAGCACAAAGCTTGTATGTTGAATGTACACAGACTTAAAATATTTTTAAATGCTTACATTGATTTCTCCGTGTATTATTTATATTCTATATCTATTTTCAGAACGAATTATTTAATATTTATGAAGAGAGATTATAGGCTGTAAATTTCTATTCGAAATTTCAATTTGGCAAAAGAATAAAATTATATATATATATATATATATATATATATATATATATATATAATCATTATCATAATTATCTTTCTATCTAGTGTGAGATAAAGGCCCTCCCAAAATTTTCCACTTCGGCAGATAAAATTATTTTTTCTTCTATTCAATTCTAAAAATTTTCTTATATCTCTGTCCCATCTCTTCATGGGCCTTCTTATATATATATATATATATATATATATATATATATAGAGAGAGAGAGAGAGAGAGAGAGAGAGAGAGAGAGAAAGAGAGAGAGAGCCTAATCAATAACTACCCTTATCCATAGGTAATTCTCTTTTCTTTCTATATAATCAGCTCATTGAAATTTAAAACTTCTCACTTTTAGCATTACATCCATAATTTATTTTTCTAATCCATTCGGTTGTCTCTATCTTTTCGATGTAAAATAATTAAAAAATGTATGTTAAGAATAACATGGAGCAAATTATTTTATGGTTGTATATATATATATATATATATATATATATATATATATATATATAATTTTTTTAAAAGAATCAAAATATTTCCAATCATTGACAGGATTTATTCATTTTTAACATTTCTCAAAAATATATTTTAACTTTTAATAGTTCTTTAAAAATGTTAAAAAAACTTACATATGACAAGATATATATTCAATATAAATCTGTGTGAACAATTATATATCGATAAATAACTTTTTAAAATTAAATTTTGCCTCATTTTTACAATAAAATTAAAATTTTACATAAAAAAATGTATGTAAAAATTTTATGTAAAAATATTTTAATTTTTTACATAAAATTAAATTTATAATTATTTTTACATACCATCCATAAATATTCTTTTTTAAAAAATTTTTTAAACTGTCAAAAAATATTATAAAACGTTTCAAAATCGGATTCGAAATGACAATTTCCTTAACTTAATATCAAAAAAAAAAAAACAATTATATTTTAACTGTAATTAAAAAGTAATCAAAAATTAAAATAGAAACTACTTTAAATTTACCATTATATAAATTTTAAATATTTTTAAGGTCATAATCAAACAAGAAATTAAATACTAACCATATAATCCAATATTACAAATTAATAATTTGTACTTTAATTTTTATTTCTAGTTATTCAATTTGATACACAAAAATTGAGTTTATGGAACTTAAATCGTCAATAATTCATAATCTTTTCATAATTTCCGAAAAACGTCAATTCTTCTGTATAATAAAAAATAAATAAAAACAAAAAGTGTATAAGTCGTGTTGAATGTTTTGTTTTTTTAAAAAAATTAATATTTTAAAAAATGTTTTTCTTTTTCAATACTATTTAAGTTTTATTTATTTTTTTAAAAAAATTTGTATTTAAGCACATAATCGTTGAACTGTAAAACAATATAAAATTATAGAATTTAATATCTTTTTTAAACCTGAAATTTTTAACATATATATATATATATATATATATATATATATATATATATATATATATATATATATACAGCAATATATACATGAAATTAAAATACTGAAAAATGCAAATTGTAAATGTTACGAGAAAATGTAATATTTTAAAACTTTCAAAATTTATTTTTATACGAAATATATCATAAATACCATTTAAACTACTTCACATATACCAAACTCCAAATAATCTCATTTATATAATTTAACTATTTTCCCCATTAAACTATCCTGAAAGCCCGACAAATTGCTAATAAACATACGACAAAGTTAGTATAAAGAAAAATTACACCAAAAAACAGACAGCAGCCTAGTTTTACTTATAATCTCCGTACACTGCGGATTAGTAAATATAACTCTGTAAATTGACAGAACAAACCGAGTAACATATACTCTGTTGCAAAAAAGGAATAATAAAAACAAAGACAGAAGTAACGGGCACGGTGGCAGCTTTCAGCGACGGTTAATTGCGAAAACGTGTCGCCATGTTTTATCATGTGGCCACTCAAACATCGCCCTGAGCTAGACAGAGAAGAGCTTCGTTCCCCGCCGTCGGTGTAACGTCAACGACGGCATTGCTCCTTACCGAGCTCGTTTTATAGGCCACTACTTGTTTAGAAATGTAATTATATCAGACTGGGGGACTATTAGCTAGGTGTTCTCTGTACCATTTTCGCACTGGATATGTGTGTACGTGTGTGTGTGCAAACGTATATAATTGTACATGTATGTGCGTGTGTATAGCTCCGACTCACTAACTCACCCGACGCTCTCGGTGCGACTAAAATACCAACATATATACGGTGGGGGGTGACAAATTCGTCCACTGGATAAATACATAAATACGAGCGCACGAGTTATATACACTGTTGAAATTTTACGTTTAATTTGAATGGATTAGCAAGTTTCCATTTTGTTTGGTTAGGGGTAGTTAATTCTTGACGCGAGGGTGTAGTAATGGTTTGGATGCTGTGGAATAAATGGATGAATGAATTTATATACTATTACGGCAATGGTCAAATAAAATGTTTCATACGAGAGACTCATGCACGGTTCAATGATTTATGAACGTGTGCGGATTTCGACAAAGTATCGAGGGCCAAACTGCGGTCAGAATTTGGACCTTAGCACAGTTTTAACTATCGTTCTATCTTACTGAAAAAAATTAATAACGTACACGATGTGATAATGAAATTATTCATTGAATTAAAGCTGTTTATATTATTTCTTAATTTTCATTTTTCACAATATAAATACATTATTATGGAAATATTTCTTATAATTTATTTAATGAAATATAATATTGATTTTTAAATTAATCATTTATAAAAGTCATTTTTTAAATATTTACAATTATATTTCAATGACTGCTAATTATTTTTATTTTATTTCATCAAACTTAATGTCACTATTTCAATTCTTTTATTATATTATAACTATATTAATTTTATCATTTTCTTTATAATTCTTTCCTTTATGTAAAGATGTGTAAAAATTTCTAAACAGAAAATAAAATTTTAATTTCAATGAATCTTTTTCTATCGTTTAGTCTACATAAAATCGAAATAATATTTAAATTACTTTATAAAGTATCTAAAACATAATTAATAATTTCAACTAAATAAAAGTGACATAAGTCACCAATAGAGTATTTTTTTTAAACGCGATAGAACTTTAAATTGAATCCGTATCAAAAGTTATATCTAACCTAAAAACACCTTTATCATACCTTTATATATACATACACACACATACAGACATGTGTGTATGTGTGTATATATATATATATATATATAATCTGTTTTTTTAGGTTAGATAAAATTTTCGATATGAATTCAATTTAAAGTTCTATCACGCTTAAAAAACACCTATATTAATACCACATGTTTGTAGTGGTAAAAAGATTATTGTTAATTACATTGAATAAAAAATACTAATGCTATATATTGATGTTAGGAGTTGAATTAACATATTTTTTTGACAAAAAATGAGAATATAATAAATAAAAAATATAATAATTTTTATTCACTGATACTGCATATCAGCAAGAATAGGCAGTACTCGAATGTCTATCGTAAGGTAATGACTCTTACTGCATAAATATGTTGGTAGTCTCTTGAGTCGTTGAGCTATTTCGAAGTAGTCAAGCAATTTTCAGAATCCCCTGTGGGACTACTTTACGATGTTTGACTAGCGGACCTCCAGATTTTCCACTGAGACAATTTCTTACTAACCAGATTGGTGGGGTAGTTAATAATTTTTATTCATTATAAAATATACAATTTTGTTATATATCTAATAACCATATAATGATCATGTATTTTTTAAGATATATAAGATTTTTGAGTATTACAATATTTTTTTAATATGTATAAAAATTGTTCAACGTTAAAATAGAGACAATAAATTAGAACTTTTTTCCGTTGGAAATTCAAACCTTTCAAATTGAATTATTGCTTAAAATAATAAATAAATGATTTCGTCCTGTATCATACAATAAAAAACATAGAAAATTGTACTAAATTGAACAAATCTTGACTACTGCAAAGTATGTTTATAAAAACGAAATTATTCTATAAAAAAAACTATAAGAAAATTTTTTCAACAAAAAAACATTACTTATTCCAGATACAATTTTAATTATTCGCTTTCACTAAAATATTTATTTTCTAATTCAAATGTATTTTTTAACAGAAAAGTTTTATACCCGAGCTTTAAAATGACATAGTGTCATCCAAATGTGTGACCTAGATTTGTATTTTATTAAAAAGAAATATGTTTATAGGGAAACATGTGTATAGTTTAAATTGTTTCTTTTTAATAAAGCATAAATCTAGACGTCACATTTATATGACCCTATATAATTTATTTGAAAATATTTAAATGATATTCCCTTATTTTATTTTTTTAAAAAAACGAATAAATATTAACAGTCATATTATTAAAATCGTAATTATATTGACAATAATTTTTAATATCACTTACAAATTTGCATTCATTGGCTAAATCTATTGGTTAGTATTGAATATTTAAAAAAGAAATATCTGTAGCTCATACAACCAATAACAATACAATATATACGACAAATATTACTAACGTATTGAACGTTATTGAAGAGTGAATCCGCAAAATGTGCTACCAGTGCTTTAAATGACTCGTGAAATATTTATTACTATTGTCACGCAAACTTTAATCCTTCCGATTCGGTTCGTTTGAGATAACTCATACAGAGATAACTCTGAAATATAAATTATGTACATTTGTATTTACACACACATTCATACATATATACATACATATATATATATATATATATATATATATATGTATAAAAACTAGGTTATGTAGAATAATACTAGTGTCCATATCAAACGAGCAGATGTTTTTGAATTTGACAACGATAACGGAATAGATTATTGAAAATAATAATAATAAATAAACTATGGAAAGAAATGCAACCATCTCCACAAATCTGCACAGTCCGTCGCGTAAAATCAGAATCAAAATAAAATGTTCTGACGTGCGATCGACAAAAGATGCCGAAAAAACAAAAATATATACCGACCGAGGGAAAAAATACAAGAGTAACTAACTGAACATACAAAGTTTCTTCTGTTTCGGCGGCGTACGTACGTCTGTGCATCTTTGACGACGTTCAAATCGGTTAGTTTAAACAGACAGACGGAGGAAAAAAATTATCGAAAATTAATACAGTCGAATGATTTCGAGAACACACACAAATTGTTTCCGAAACAAGATGACTGAATATATCGGTTTGAAAACAATACTAGCAACGATTAACTATCGTGTACGTGATTCGTTCTTTTTGTTCATGTTTAATTCTATATAATCGGTTTCAGCTTGGTTAAATTTACTTCTATGAACGCGGTGTTGGCGCCAAACGAAAAGATCAGTCTATTAATGTCTAGACTGCTGTATTTTTGACAAAACTAAACGGATTATGTTTAAAAGTAGAAAAAATATCAAATGTTTCATCTCTAATAGATGATGTTCCGAAATATGTAAGCATAATTGGCAAATTTAAAAACTGTAATTGCCGGAAAAGATGCGTTGTACGATTAGAATTTTATACTATTTTTAAAAATTCAAACACTAAGATGTAAAGATACAAGAAGAATATATAATATATGTATTTGTATATATATATATATATATATATATATATATATATATATATATATATATATATATATATAATATAGGTATCCAAATATGAGGTTAGGAATTATCAATAAAATACAGTTTTTCAAAGAACTATTCATGTTTATTGATATCAATGTAAAGTAGAATTATAGAAATTATGAATGGAATACAATTACATCCAAATGACCTCCTCAGTCATGCCGGAAGACGTCCACTCTTTTGTCTAAACTTTGAAGCACGGTTTGCAACAAATGAGACTGTATTTCAGGTATAGCTGCACGAATTTCATCTTTTAGTTCTTGAATCGTTGCTGGTTTGTTGACATAAATCTTATCTTTCATATAACCCCTATAAGAAGAAGTCTAACGGTGTTAAATCACAAGATCTAGGCTGAAAATTAACATCACCATTACGATAAATTAATCGTCCATTGAATTTGATTTCAAGTAAATCGATTATCGTACAAGATGTATTGCTTGTGGCACCATCTTGTTGAAACCACATGTCATTGATATCAATATCTTTAAGTTTCGACCACAAAAAATTGTTATCATGCTTTGATGACGCACTGAATTAACTGTAACACGAACACCTTGCTGATTTTCAAAAAAAATATGAACCAATGACGCCTCCAGCCTATAAACCACACCAAACAGTGACATTTGAGGATGTATTGTAATTGCTGTTCAACAATGGTTTTTGGATTTTCATTTCCCCATATATAACAATTTTGTTTGTTTACATAATCATTTAATTGAAAATGCGATTCATCACTGAAGATGATTTTGTTAAAAAAATCACAATTTTCTACTTTTTTCTTGGTACCAATTAACAAATATACGACCCAAATGATGGTCATTTAGCTTCAGTTCTTATGTAAGCTAGACTTTATATGCATTTTTTTTGGTAAAATGTTATGCAGAGTGCTTCTTGTGATGTTTAATTACTGTAAATATCAACAAATCGATGTTTGAGATTTTTTTTAACACTTTTACGTACAGCATCGATATTTTCAACTGAACAACCATTACAAATATAGATTTTTAGTCTGTGGTCTCAAACAGTGCCAAATTGTTAAAATTTATCGATTAGGTTACGAATAGCAGACTGCGAAGGCACTTGATTATAAGGAAAAGATGGACAAATATTACACATTAACATTGTAAAATTTTCACGAATTTTATAGTAAATTTTCACTATTTAAATGAGTTATTCAAACGTATAGACTTCCATCCAACTCAGTTTTTAATATATATATATATATATATATATATATACATATTATACATATACATATATAAATTAAATTATATACTTCTAAAGTATATAATAATCAATTATTATAAAACACAATATAATTAATACTATAAATATTTATAGACTCAATTATGCATTTAAACCGATAAAGTAAGCAATATAATTAAAGTGTCATTATAAAAAATATCAAGTATAAAAATTATTATTAAATAAAAACTTAAATCAATGTATTTTCTTTTTAAAATATATGCATTATCGTTAAAACTAAAAACGCGTTTATATTTTTAAATATCAAATCGTTTTTCTTATTATCATTTTTTCTAAAGTGTATGCTGTATTTTTTTTATTACAGCACACATCTTTTTAATTTATGTTGAATAAAATCTCGACAAGAAATTCCACCGAATGGATTTATTTCCATCGATATTTAAACACAAACAAACAAAATTCTGAAATCCAAAAAACTACTTTTTATATTCGATTCAATGTTAGAAACTATACAAATCCATATATCAATTAGTGATTCAAATACTGATATTTATCAATACGTACTCACTAATCAGCATTGCTACGCTGTGCACTTGAAACGATTAGTTTACGAGTTGAACTGTTTCACGAGAGTGATGTGCTTTAATCCCACCAGAGGCAAGTGGTCTGGCTACGCTAACAATATTGTGATAATGGCTAATTGCAATTAGATCGATCCGTTCACTATGTCGTTGATCACCTAAGTGTCTAAACACAACTTCGGCTACACTGCAAAATAACATGTATTATAATGTTATAGTTCCTAGCAAATTTAGTACATGGGTGTTTCATATTAAGGCTTATATAACTGAAGATGAATCTCTTGATATAAAAAAATTGAATATAGTGCCGATTTGTGTTTAAGCATTTTTTAAAAATATTTATATATATATATACATATATATATATATATACATATATATATATATATATATATATATATATATATATATATATATATATAAACTTAACTTATAACAGACCACTGCTAGGATAAAAGCTAATTGAGAGTTACTATTTACATGTACTTGGTCATACTCACTATGTTGACCAAGTAGATTGCTGAAGATTTTCTATTAGTAGGTTACTCCCTTAATAAAAGTACCTTCACTAAGGTTAAAAAGCTCCATCTGCTCTATATCTTTGATAGGGGATTGAATACAATTCTTCCACATGATAGATGATGATGTTAGGAAATACAAGTCGGTATATACATATATATTATAAAATTATATTTTATTAAAATTATATTCAACTTCTAAAATTATATATGTATTTTTTTAATAAAATTTATTCCTTCAAAATTAAAGTACAAATTCAAATTCCAAAAAACTTAAAATCAATATAATAAGTAAAAATATCTTTACTGATTTGTTTGATGATTTATAATTTAATTGCATTTTTTATTTAATACCTAATTAAAAATAATATAATATTTATCAATAATTTTATACATATATATATATATATATATATATATATATATATATATATATATATTCAAATTCAGTCCTTTAAAAATATAATAGTAAAAAACATTATATTTTGTAATAACTCACTAGCCAACAAATTTATATTTTATACAACATTTAAAAAAATATCAAATATCATATACTATAAGCATGATATGTAATTGAAATGGTAAATGATACAAAATGCAAAAACCACATTCTATTTTATTTTTATTTATGTATTTATTCAAAACTGAATTACATATACATATATATATATATATATATATATATATATATATATATATATATATATATGATTTTTAAGCGTGATAGAACTTTAAATTGAATTCCTATCGAAAGTTCTATCTAACCTAAAAAACAGCATTTATATATATATATATATATATATATATATATATATATATATATATATAAGATTTCCGAAAAGTTCTGTCCGTTTCAGGAAAAAAAATAATTATCATTTATACTGTTTATTGATATTTAATTAACAATATAACTTCCATAAATATTAACAATTTCTTCCCATCTTAATGAAAACTTTTTAATTCCTCTCTGACAAAATTACTCGACTTTAAAAGCTAAAAACTTATCCAGTGGATTTTTATATCTCTATCTTTATTAATTTTTTCCCATTTAATTTTTTTATAGAATCAAAAATAAATGGTAATCAAAAGATGCTATATCTGGTGAATATACTAGATGGCTTAAAATCTTCCAATCAAATTGTACCATTTTTTGGTTTGTTAAAGAAAAATTTAGCCTTGCATTGTCATACTGTAAGATAACTTGTTTTCTGTAAATAGTAACCGGTCATTTCTTTTAATTGTTCAAATTGACCAGTTGTTGAAAATATTTTTTACAATTTAGTGTTTCTTTTAGCTTAAGAAATTCATAATAAATTTATACTCTCATATCCTGTCATATAGAAAACATAAATAAGTCATATATATTTAATTAAAACACTTTTCTACGTGTTTAAAATAATTGTGAGCTAGGAAACCAGAACTTTTTGATAAACCTAATAAATATATATATATATATAATATATATATATATATATATATTAAAAAAATATTTATAAATATTTTACAACAAAAATAAAATTGTTAAAATAATATTAGTATAGGGTATATAAATAATTACTTGTTTACTATCATTTACTATTCTTTACTACCCTTCAGTCTCATTTGGGCCACTTTATATTTATTTTTCGATAATTGTTAATAATAAACTATTAAATTATTAAACAACTTACTTTTGTATTATATATCATATTAGCGTTAAATGTATTTATTTTCGTAGATATATTTTCATTATTACTACTTTCTTTTCCACTTATATTTTCTTTTTGAACTGTTTTTGTTGTCTAATTTCAATATTTGTACAATTTTCAAATAAATAATAAATCTATTTTATTAGCGTATTAGAACATTTGCAGATACTGATTAAAATATTTCATTGTAAGCTTATAAAGAAATAATTTGACAAATAGAATTTGAAAATAAGATTTTTCAATGTACTGTTTAAAAAAAACAATTCAATTTCAGATCTTTTCAAAATAGTACTTTTTAAAAAGAATGCTGTACAGATTTCTCCTTTTATACATAATTACACAATTTGAGCTAAACTTACATAAAATCCCGTCGAGATATAATTGAATAGTTTCATTCTCACATATTCCGTACGACAGTGTATATTTCATACAATATTAACGGAGATGCTAAAACATGTAAAAGGTTTAACACGGGTTATAACCGAGCGTAGGCGAACGTAGATTAACATCCCGAATATTGTAGATAGTAATGTCGTCGTCGTCGTAGCGTGATTATCCACAAAGCAACCGGTTCCAAGTGACGGAAAGGGCAGTATCATTAGCACTAATTGAGACTCTATTGGCGCCCACCACAAACTGTACACTACACGCTTTAGTCTATTTACACATACATACGACCTTTCAAAAGCGACTATTGTTGTCGAAGCGACATTGAAACGTTTGTGCACTCAATAAAATATACTCGCTGCAGAATCATACACTGATATCGGTTAGTGTATCGGATGGTGGAATTAGAATAACGAATAATTACCTAATAACAACGCATATATACCAAATAAACAATTACATATACATATACATATATATATATATATATATATATATATATATATATATATATTCCCATCCCTCAATTTACGCGGGACTTTTTTTAAGCGATATTGATTTACGCGGCACTTTTTATACGCGGTCAGATAGATTTCATTTATATAATTTTTCAAGGAATTTATTATATATCAGAGTGACGTAAATTCTTACTTGAACGTACAAAAGCACGATATAAATATATAAAAGGTTAATTGTTTTGAATTACAATAGCGACAGTGACATCGAATAAAATTCATCTACTTTTTGTTTTCTAAAACGTCATTATTTTTTTGTTAAGCTATGTGAAATAAATATGCGTTTCTAAAACTTTACTAGCTTTTATTTCCAATATTTTTTCTATTGCACTGACAGACTCAATTTACGCGATTTTCATTCGCGTAAAACAAATCCACGTGGAACAGATACTCTTCGTAAATTAAGGAACGGGTGTATATATATATATATATACATATGTGTGTGTGTGGGTGGGTGAGTGTACGTATGTGTGTGCATGTGTATGTACGAGGGTCGTTTGATAAGTATGGTAAAAGAATAAGAAAAACTCAATTGAAAAATTTAATTTAATTAAATAATTAATTAAATTAAACAATAAATAAATTTACCATACTTATCAAACGACTCTCGTATGTGTATGAACTCCCATAAGATAAAAAACCCTTTCAAAAGGAAGAGACACTATTAAAGATAGAGATATGATAAAGACATTTCAAGTAAAATACAATTTAATTTTTTTTTGGTTCAAGATTTAATTGAATCAATATCAGCAAGAGTATATATATATATATATATATATATATATATATATATATATATATATTTATATTTATATATATGTCGATCTTAGAAATAAAAATAATCTACACTACAAAAAGATTCATTTTTTATTACGATTTTTTAATACGTTTTTATACATATTTTTCAAAACTATGATTTACAGAACTCTCGGAAAATATAAAATAATATTTGTAATATTCCTTGTTAAATAATTATTGAGAAAAAACGGATTTCATAACAATTAATAGAACAAATGGATAATCAAAAAACATTTTATAGAAAGTAATTGACTGACGATTTTTGCCAAAACGATACGGAGAAACATTAAAAAATAAAACGTTTGAAAACAAGAATACATATATATATATATATATATATATATATATATATATATATATATATATATATATAAAACCAATCATTCGCAACAGAAGCATCTAGTGACGAAATAAAGAAACTCGATCTCTCGTCGACGAAATACAAAAAAGCTCGAACGTTAAAAAATCAGCCAATCAAATAAACTTCAGTAGTATCAAAAAACTTTTTCAACAATAGTTAATTGTTCAACTGTTCACGAGTGGTTTCAAATTGGAACTAAGCTACAAAAGAAACATACAATAATAGATACAACGAGAAATAAGAGGAGTTCTCAATTTCTACTGACGGTAAAACAGGAGACGATAAAATCTATGCCCAGTCTCGCAGTACGAGCAGAAATAGGATGGACAAACGTGAGTAAATTGGACTTCGATTGTCGCCCCGAGCTGCGTATCTCAAACTGTGTACGGTTGTATCGGAGTCTGAACAGAGTTCCCCGCCGAGGCGAAGACGCGCTCACCCACAACGTACCGAATCCGTCGACAATATATATTTATATACAATACATCTTGTTCTATTAGCTCGTGTGCGCCGCTCCAGGGAACGTATCGACAATTACTGTACTTTTTCTACTTTATTTTATTAGGAAAAATGTTTTCGATATTTTTTATCTATATTTAAATTTATGAAATTATCCAACAAATACTCCAATTATTCAAAATCATAGTTATATATATATATATATATATATATATATATATATATATATATATATATATATATATATATATACAGTTTATAATATATCTGTACATAAAGATAAAATAAGAATAAATAATAAATTCAAATAACAAATTTCATATAAAATAGTTTTTCTTATGCTACAAACTCATGAGATATTCATCTTGAAATTAAAAATAGAGTTTAATTGGAGTAATAATTGACAAATGCAATTTATTTTTTCAAGAGTAGAAATAACCTGATTAGATCAATGTGATTCTTTATAAATGTAATAAAGTTTATATAAACATTTTAATTTTTTATAAAACGTTTTTATAGAAAAAAATACTTTAATTGTAATTTATTTAGGAAATACTTATTTTATGTAAAAAATACATTGCATCATATGTAATTAAATAAACATTTATATTTGGAATTCTTAATTTTTTATCGAGGGATTGAAAAAAAATATGATTAGTAAATATTGAGATCGTTAATTACTAATAATAAAAACTTTGATGAAATTTTTTTTAGTCTAAGAGTTGTGATTATTTGTAAAAAAAGAAAAAAATCACAAACAAAAAAAGATAGATTAATAATCCAAACAATAGTAGTTCAAGTACTCAATAAATTTATTAAACAGTGTTAATATATTTGGACATACCTAAAATATATAAATATTAATTGAAATACATAATCAATTCTCTAAAGATGATAGCATAAAGATAGTAATATACCGGAATATTTAATAACATTTTGTATCTTTCTATAAAAATAGATATTATATTTTTATTTATATATAAAAAAATAATATTCAAATTATATAAACATATATATATATATATATATATATATATATATATATAACTTTTCAAATTAATAAAATATCCGTTAATTTACTTATTAACAACGAACCAAATTTCTAATGAGAAATTAATTTTCAATCAAAATTAATTAATGAATTTGTATTTATTCATATTTGCAAAATTTTTACT
This sequence comes from Neoneuromus ignobilis, assembly GCA_029203775.1. NCBI lineage: Eukaryota > Metazoa > Arthropoda > Insecta > Megaloptera > Corydalidae > Neoneuromus > Neoneuromus ignobilis. The sequence continues at coordinate 11,275,918 of CP092087.1, forward strand.
TCGAAATATTTATAGAAGAATGTAATTTTTTTCTATACAACTTTTATTAAATTTAGTTACATAAGTACATACAATATATCCAAATATCAAAATACATAAATTGTGTTAGAGACACTATCAAGAAAACTACTTAAAATATATTTACTTAAATACAATTATTTATATACATTATAATATACTATTTATTTCCATTTAATTACTAAAAAAACTGACCGAGTATCATTCGATTAATATATAGGGTCATCCAAATGTGACGCCTAGATTTGTGTTTTATTAGAAAGAAACATGTTTAAATGGTCGTGGATAGGGAAAAATGTGTAAAATTTATTTTTAATAAAACTCAAATCTAGGCTTTATATTTAGATGACCTGTATAATAGCCTGCAGATAACTACAATACATATATTGCCATAAAGACATTGTTGCTAAGTAAATAACATATTTTAATTTTAATACTAAATGATTATTTTAAAAAAAATTACTTAATGGAAAATATGAAAAAACTAAAATTTTCTAAGACTCAATTATTTTAAATTATGATTTTTTTTAATAATAATGATTTTTTAACATTATTATCAATTAATCAATTTCAAATTAATGACTTTAAAAAAATAATAGTTTAATTACAGTATAACGATTACAATTTTAATAAGAAATTCTGAAAATAAATCATTCATTATGAACCCAATCATAAACTTACATATATATATATATATATATATATATATATATATATATATATATATATATACATATATGTATGTATTCTTATGATATCAAGAATTTTATTTAATAAAACACTTATAATCCTACCAAATACAAAAATCATATCCATTTAAAGAAAATAATATTTTTCCAATAAACAATAACATGTATTACAAATCAAAACCTTAATTAGTAACAAATGAAGCAAGAATACATTTTAGTTAAATTTCGACAATCATTCTCTTTTGCCTCCATACTGTGTATATTTTTCTTCTTATATTTAACGATAACGTATTTTAACACGTCTTTTATTAATAATGTTGAAGAAACATTTACACTCCTTAAAAATATTTTTTTGATTCTCATATAATGCTTATTTAAAAGCAATCACATTTTAATTAATTTCATTTCCATTTAATACACTGTTACATGGTAGTGAGATTTATATATTTTAATAAAGTAAATTAAACTCGATGTTCATAATATACACAGATAATCCAGTAATAAGTAATGCTTTCAACTTCCAAGTATTTCATTTGTAAGTAATATATGTATATATATGTATATATATTTATATATATATATATATATATATATATATATACATATATAGATGACCGTTGTTGATATTAATTAAAAAAATATACGTGCGCATATTAGAAAGAAGTAACCATGCTTGAACCATGTTTGACAATCACATGTAGAGAGAGTTGTGATTGTCATTTGTCCCGGGGTTACAGAAGCTACCGCCGGGGGAGTTGCGATCGCTTTGAGGCCAACAGAGCATCGCTTTGAGTCCGCTTTAATCATCGAGAAGTCGTGGATGGATGGCTATATGGATGGATGGGTGGGTGGTAAGGATATAAGAAGAGTGAAGAGCGTGACAACGATGGCACCTTCCATTTACCAGTCGGTGTTCCCCGTTCCAACTCTATTTACATACACACATATACATAGACACGTATGTGGATTTAGATGTTTAAACATATATATATATATATATATATATATATATATATATATATATATATATATATATATATTGAATATATTGAATAGTTGTACTGAAATCAATAATCAGGGTTATTACACGAGCAATGTTTCCTGCAGACATACAAATCACAGAATATATGTGTTTGTATTTGAATAAATACATACATATATACACACTCACATAAATACAAATACAGAGAGAAGCAAATACTTTGTTGTATCAGCGTGCGCATTCAACAACAAACGAGCAAACGTTTCAAACTGCATCGAAGATTAAACTTCGGCTCTCAAAGATAAGTTGACGTTACTTGCTGTCATTGATTTTAATTGGCTTGCGATCGACTAGTTTTGATGAAGCGCGTTATATCGCTCTAAATATAATTAAGTAAATCAATATTATATAAAGATAAATTATACATATATATATATATATATATATATATATATATATATATATATATATATTAGTGTATGTTTATATGTAAAAATAAATAATTTTATGATTACTAATCAATAAATTAAATTAATTTTTATTAAGCTATTTAATATAAAAATCTAACAAAAGAATTTCAATCATAAATATTAGAAAAATATTGATTTATATATATATATATATATATATATATATATATATATATATATATATATATTAAGACTGATTAAAATTTCAAATACATTTTCTCTCATTTATTAGTTTAAAATATTCATTTTAAATATTTAATATTTTTATTTTTGAAGTTGACTAAATTAGCAATAAATATTTATTATTTAAATTTATATACATAAATATATATATATATATATATATATATATATATATATATATATATATATATATATATATATATATATATGTATATAATACATAAACATGCATGTATGTATATATTTATACATGTTTAAGAACTTTAGAAGATATAAGACGAAAATACCGTTCTATAGAATAAGTGAAGTGCCTGACTGATTTGCTGTTAAATACTCAAGTGTTGAAAGCTTAAATACTCAAGTGTTATTAGTGGTATTAAAGGCGGTTTGTGGATTTCGGATTTAAGATTTAACCTTTCAAACTTAAATGTTTGTATATTCTAATACTATGCAAGATTAAATGAATCTGTATGTGTACAAACTTATTTTTACTGTATTTGTGAAAATATATAAAAATATATATTTTATTTTTTATTATAATCTTGGCTCCAACAATAGGTTTAAATGAAATTTATTTCTTTGTTTAAAAGTTGTTTGCATATATATGTAATATATGTCTATTAATTTCATATATATATATATATATATATATATATATATATATATATATATATATATATATATTTGTGAGTATATTTGTGTATAAATACCATTGTGTATGAATACATATGTATCTATATATTATTTTTTTAATCATCCATATTTAGAGTATTTTTTATTGCCAAATTACTATATAACAATAAACACAATAAATATTACAAGATTTTTTTACTACATAATTAAAATAGGATAAAATAAAGCAAAACTTGAATATGAAAATAAACATACCTTTTATGAAATTAAAAAAGGAACCAAGCACTTAAATTCTGATATAATAAATTATAAATTTGAATTTTTAGTCTCATTTTAAAAAATACTTTTTTCAATCAATGCAATCAAATTATGTTTTTATATTATTTTTTGTCAATATCAACAATTCTAAATTTCATATATATATATATATATATATAAATATATAAATATATATATATATATATATATATATATGTGTGTGTGTGTGTGTGTATTACTTTATTATTTTTTGATCCTCTGAAATCAAATTTTAAAAAACAACAACTTCCAAAAATGAGATTTAATGTAAGCAGTCCCCTTTCATATGTGCAATGGGCACCGAGCTTTATTTTCATTATTTTTAAATTTCTATCGAGAATGATTGACCATCGTGGTAAATAAAATTTTTGAAAAGATTATAAAAGTAAATTTGGAGATATTTTATGTTATTTGTGATTATACAAGTTATTTAGAATTCAAATATCTAAAGTATAAAATGGTCTAAATATTTAACAAATAACCTAAAATGTAAACTATATAAATATATTGAAATAAACAAATTATAAAAATTACTTCTAATCAAATAATTTATATTAAAAATATAACATTAGACCAACAACAATCGTGTTTGTAATTAATTTTTAAAAAACTGTTACAAAGTATGCCTTTTATAAATATTTATTATTTTATTTTCTAATTGCTTTAATCTAATAAATTGTTCGTTATTGAATCCATTGAGAAATAGATAATTACTCATTATTCTTCTCTCTTAATTAACTTATTGTTTTTTAATATAATAAAATGTTCATCAACTCGTCCACAGAGAAATTCGTTATGAGAATAGAATCAATATTTACAAACACAATTATAATAATGATAATATGATAATGTGAACCTTTTGATCATTGTGTAAATATTGAAATGTCTGTTTTCTAAATTGTCATACATAGACACTTTTCTTTAAAGACCATTATATTTATGTATCAGCGACAAATTACACCCTTGTTTAAAATAAATAGAAAACATAAACGAACTTTATCAACAGTTTATCATCAACATTCAGAAAGAAACAAGCTACCCGTATCACATAAAAAATGTACCTATATATATATATATAGTCAACATTTTGATGAACTGTGGATAAAGTATATATCAGTAGATGAAACAACGTTTATACAGGGGTGTCACAATATTATATATATATATATATATATATATATATATATATATATAATGTAATAAAATAAATATTATAATTTCTTAAGCCATAAAAAATTAGTAATGAATTTTTATAAGTTAAAAATATAAAAAACAAACAATTTTGAATTATACATAGTGTTATCAAAAAAAAGAGATGCAGTACATCAAACATTTTATAAAAATTCAAATACCCAAATAATACTTTAAGTGCATTTAATAATATTATTTGATACATAAATATATCATGTATTGTGCAATTACATTGTTGTTCTTCGATATATCGTTTGGTATAGCGATTTATATACACATATGTTTTTTTGTTCCGCAATTTTTTTTCTCAATAAAAATTATTAAAATCAATAATTCGGAATGAAAACAAACAGAATGCATAAATGGAAAATAATCAAAATTGAATTTGGAACGGAAAATGTTGAATTTTGAAAAAATAAAATATAAATCAAAATATATTATTAATATTTTGAGTTAAAATGCTTAAGAAACACAAAAAAAACTAATTAAGTAAATTCTTTTTCTTTTATTTCCATTCAAACTTCTGAAACACTTATTGGAAAACTCTCTCTCTCTCTCTCTCTCTCTCTCTATATATATATATATATATATATATATATATATATATATATATATATATATATATAAACAGCAACAATAATATTTTCTATCCACTGCTGAATGAAGGTCTCAAACATTTTACACTTTCAGCAATCCATTATCTTTATCTTCAATTCCACATCTACAAATTTTCTCTTATCTCTATCCCATCTAATTATAGGTCTCTCTTGAACATTTTTGTATTTCTGAATTTTGAGTTAATAATTTCTGTTATTTATTGGAACTTTTCTCTTCTCACTATACGACTGAATATTTCCATCTTAATCTTTCTACTCTTATTTGTTTGCTGTCGAATTCAATTATTTCCCTTCTTACCTCTACATGTCCTTCTTAACTTTCGAATAAAATCCGACTTTAAAGATTTTTGTACCCCAACTTTTCATTAAATATGAAAATTGAAAATAAAACTGATATAATTAATAAAATCATGGGGTACAAAAATATCCCACATCGGGCAGTCTTGTTTAATATAAATATTTCCATACTTCTCTGTATTTTATCGAATCGCTGAATTATTTTTACGTTTAAGATTCATGAGTCAATACCATAATTGAGAACAGGTAGGATAATAAAAAAATCAAATATAGGAAATGATTTGATTTTATAATATAATTTATTTTGAACTATCATCCCATTTTTACTCTTTTATTCACTCACCTATAAATGTTCTCTATATGTTAATTACTGTTCTAAACATGTGAAAATATAGTATTAAACTTCAATTTCTATTCTTTTTAATTCAATCTCTATCCAATCTAGAAATTTATAATTACAAAATATTTTATTACTACAAAAGTAATGGATAATGATCCATTACTTTCATCTTGATGTAATTAATGATAAGAATTTATGATTTACCAATTTTTTACTATATATATATATATATATATATATATATATATATATATATATATATATATATATATGTACATATTATACAAATTAAATTTCGTTATAAATATAAATGTATTTCACTATTTAATTTTTAATTTATTAATTAATACGTATTTCATTAGTAAAATTTAAAAGCCTAATACTAAAACAGATAATTCCATTGTGCAGCCCTGCACCATTCTAATACAAAGTGAGGGGAGATGAGTCAAAACGTGTTCAGGTGACACAATGAAGACTACATGTCGAGTGTGTTTTCGTAGGGTAACGAGCATTGGCGCACGCTCGGCTGAATCTCTTAGCACCTCTTAGCCCATTGTGTTGAGATTAAGATTAAAGACTTAACGCACTCGAAGAACACTCGGAGGTGAGATTGTTGACACTGAAATGTGTACCCGCTGACGCAGACTGTTCTTTACACCAGTACATATATTGTTTGCATATATATTAGTGTAAGACATATTCGAGTACTCTTGAACATTCCACACAGTACAATATTTGACATTAGTAGACATTAAGATGTTTTAAATTAAGTTTTTATTATTATTATACATTAAAATAGTTTTAATGATTCCATCATACTAAAACTTAGGAAATGGATTTTTTTTCGCACAAAACATTAACCCCAAAACCACAATATAACATGGCTAAAATATCTTGTTTCGTTATTATACCTTATTTAAATTTTAATATACGATTTTTTTCTTGATTTTAAACATAAAAAATAATTCATAACTTTTTAAAAATAACAAAGATTAAATTATAAAAATGTTCAGTTTAAGTTTTTCACAAAATCACAGTAAAGATTAATTTTACAAAGATTTTTTTGATACAAAATGTACTTCACAAATTGCAAATAATTAAATTTCTTTTTGAAAACTAATTTAATTTTATTACTACAATTATTATAATTAATTGTTATTGAGTACCTGTTATTCTAATTAAACTCCTTGACAATTTATTTAACACTGTAACTATTTTACTTTTTATTACAAGAATCAATGCTACAAACTATTTTTTAGAAAAATATTCATTAATTACTTCTTTTTTAATATTTAATAATATCAATAGCTCTGTCATCATCTTCTAAGAAAGATGTTATAAAAATTATATAAAATCTCATATTTAAGTTAATGAAATTAATATCGAAATAAAATTAGGAAAAAATCAACAATAAATAAATATCAAACAGTTTTGTATATTTTTATATGAAATAATTTATTTATTAAAAATGGAATTTTTATAAAAGACCTTATATTAATTGTTATATCTTATCTTGTTACAACCAACTTCAATATTTATTTATATTTGGTTTGATTAATACTGTCTAAAATAATTACTAAATTACTTTAACTGTACAAATACCAAAAATAGTTATATAAAAATACAAGAACAGTAAGAGAAATATCTTTTATTAAAACTAATTTAATTTTACATATATATATTAACTTATAAAATATATGTCAAAAATTATATAAAACAACATATAATAAATATTTTTTTCATAATAAAATTTTAGTTTAATAAAAAAAACAATATCTATCTTACCTTTATTATTTAAAAACGATAAGATCAATTTCTTTCTTCAATTTCAAAAAAGATGACACTCTTTAAAATCCATATATAAAATCCACACACTATTTAAATATTAATTATCATAATTGAAAATGAAAGAAACATAAATCACCTTTGTATAACATTCGATTCGCACGCATTGATATTTAAATTCACTACAGCGCAGCAAACACTAATCCATATGAATGAGAACCGTTTGTACTTAAGAAGATTGTGCGATTAACTAAATTCAGTGCACACATTTTACTTAAGTGCCCTCGATAACAATACACGCTGCGATGCCGATTTTCATAAAAGAGAGTGCATTTTTACACACTTTAGCTGACATAATCTTCCACAAATTGTGCCGCATTCGTATACAAGTACAGGCATTTGTGCTAAGCTTCTATTTATGACAAAGAAGGTAAGATTCCGCACCTAGTTCGACAACATATACCCCTTAATTACGTAAGCGCACACTTTAACGGAGAAATGATGTGAAAATAAATATCGTAACGCATACGGTTACGTAACATTTGAAATTATGAATACAGATTAAGCGAGATTCAAAAAAGATATGATTTCTTTTACATTTATATAGTGATGAATACAAAACTTAGATAATAGATGCATTTTAAAGATTTCAATAGGTATTTCATACTTTATGCACACAAACACACACACACGCATGTACATGTATATAAATATATATATATATATATATATATATATATATATATATATATATATATATATATATATATATTAGGTTGTATATCTCCCTTCCGCCTTTTTGTCTTTTAAATTTGGTCATGTACAAAAAAAGCGGAAAAATGACACCTATGGTCATCCAAAATTATGTTTTATTAAAAAGAAACAAAAAAATTATATACATGTTTCCTTATACACCACCCTATACAAATGTTTCTTTTTAATAAAACACAAATCTATGCGTCACATTTGGATGACCCTATATAACTCTACTATATTGTTATCATTTTTTTTAATATTTAAGAGAGTATAAAAAGAAAATTATTATTTTATTTGGTATGAATAATAAAACAACAAAATATGTTTATTAAGTATTATAGAATTTTTTTAAAATTTTCTGCACTAAAATATATTTTTAAGGTTTATAAAATAGAAATATTCAGAATTTACCATAAATATAAATAATAATATAATAATATATATATATATATATATATATATATATATATATACATGTGTGTGTGTGTGTTTGAATTAAAGCTTATTAATTTTTTATTATAAAATATTAACTATCATATTAACTTCAATAAATCATTTAATTTTATTAACATTTGATAATTACAAAAATATAAATTTAATACTTACTGTATTTACCAGCAATTCGTATACAATTTTATATTTAAATTTTCTGCGTATTTAATTACATTACCTGTTAAAATGGTTGAAATTAATTAAACTTTTGTTATCAAATAAATTGTTTATACATATACATATATATATATATATATATATATATATATATATATATATATATATATAATATTTAACTACTAATAGAAATAAAATACAGGTTTTATCTTTTCATAAATGAATTAATTTTCAAAAGTTATTAATAGGAATTATATAGGATCAAAAACAATCAATGTATGTGTATGAATACAATAATATAATCCTTTTTTAATTCATTGCATACGGGTATAAAATAATTAAACTTTTCTGATATACTGAATATTTGATAAATTTAGAAATAAAAAAAAATAATATTTTAAATCTTATCTGGAATATAAACAATAATTATTTTTTGCATTATGAAAATGAAATGGACTATTAAAATTAAAATGAATACTGTTTTCATTTTAATTCCAATAGAAAAAATAAATTTCACTTTTTTCAGTGATGGAGACGACATGCAAATTTTGTTACTCAATACTAATAATAAAATATAAATAACTCTTCTTATGTATATTATTGTTTATAATCCAATCTTGTTACATTGTTGCCATTTTTTCTCTTGACGGGCATAAAAATTGATAAAAGAAATCTAATATATAACCAATTGAAAATAAAAATAACTATAGGGTGTCCCATCAGGAATACACACTCATCATCACTCAAATTGTGCGCTCTTGATGAGACACCCTATATAATGTTTTTTTATCAACTGAATAGACATTTTTTAATGGCATAATTTATAAAAATAATAATGGCACATATTTCAGCGCAACAAATTTGATAAAGATAATTTTTATAAGAAATACATATTTCTTCTTTAAATTTATTTCTAAATTACATACAAAAATCTATCTTTAAAAGGCATTGAAAAATAACTGGTTTCAATTCGATAAAATGAAAAATATGTCAAACAAGTCTTTATTAAAAAGTGATTATTTATTAATGCTATCATAGATTACTTTTTATGTATCTATAATAATTATTGATCCACTTTTCATGGAAATAATATATAATTAGACTATTTTATATAACAACTTCCTTACTTAAAAAAATGATTCATATAATACGTACCTTTTTACAATGTCCATAATAGTTGTATCAAAACCGGAAACCTGACCTAAATTATATTCGATTTCATTGAAATATACAACATCTCTTCAATCTTGCCTTTGTTTCACTTTCAAAACTCTAACTTTCATTCTTGTTTTTAAAAATCATTCTTGTGACTAGTACATAAAATACAAAATCAATTCTTTCAGGCAATAAAGAATAAATTGTTCAGACATTTTAAGTTATATAATCTTCTAAAAAAAGTCCATGTTTTTCTTAAGAATCAAAATATTTTTTTCGAGAATAACAATGTCAACAAGTTGTCTTGTAAATTGAATGAAAAGGAATACTTTTTTCTGTTCAAATATTGATTGATTTTCTCTTTTAAAAAATAATTTAACCTACTTACAAACAAAAAAAAACCTTCATATTTTCTCTCTCTCTTTACATATATATATATATATATATATATATATATATATATAGAGAGAGAGAGAGAGAGAGAGAGAGAGAAAGGGTCATCAAAATGTGACGCCTAGATTTTTATTTTATTGAAAAGAAAATATACATATGTATCTTTTTAATAAAACAAAAATCTAGGCGTCACATTTGGATGAATTTATATATATAGATATATATATATATATATATATATATATATATATATAAAATTAAATAAACGAAAATTATTATTAGCCATTTTCATACTAAAATTCATTATAACATAACAACAATTTTATTTTAAATTAAATAATTATAATATTTTGATTAAATTGAGAGCACTTATTGAAAATATTAATATTTAATTTTATAGCTGTTACATTATTCTTTTTACTTTTATTTATTAAATACAATGTTTTTTTAATTTTTTTAAAAAGTAAATTTATTTTAACACGAATGAACTTTTATCCCCAACACCACAATGGTTATAAAGTGTTCAATAATCGATTTTAACAAAAAGGCTCTGACGATGATGCATCGCTATCGAAATGCATATCAGTAATCATATTTATAAACAATATGTGAACAATAAGTGATTATTGAACACTTTATTACCAGTGTGGTGTTGGGGATAAAAATTCAATTATGTTAAAGTTAATCAGCCACAGTTCTAAAACAATCATTAGTAAAACTTATTTTAGAATTGGTAACATTCATGTATTTATATATACAAAGACAAATATTATATATATATATATATATATATATATATATATATATATATATATATGTATGAAAATATATCAGTATATGTATATTAAAATAATAATATATGACCTGTTGAAATAATATTTGCAAATAAATATTATTATCAAAACATCATGTACATAAAAAGTACATAAGAATAATGTTACAAATGAAGCTAAAAGAAAAAACAACATATAAATTAAGATGTATCTCAGCTATTTTTTATTCCAAGAAAAATGTTCTTGTAACAGATACATATATACATACATATGATACAAATATATATATATATATATATATATATATATATATATATATATATATATATATATATATATAATAGCACGTATAGATCACCTCTAATTACGTTATCTGTTCCGCACGTTTATACATACATGCAAATATACATATATCCACTTTTTTCATCCTTTAAACCCGGCTGTCATGAATTATTGTAATCATATGTAAATTTTTCTAAAGCAATCAGATAAATGTTTATTAATGTCGTATTTAATTCTGCAACATTACCTTATCGCTATATCACATTTAATATCCCCAAAACGGATCGGTAATAACATAATGTAATTACATATTCATATTTTTATAACCAGATGTTAAATATTTTATTAATATACATATAAACACGTCGCTACAAATCAGCATGACATTAACAAATAACATAATTAATGGGACAGGAAAAGGGAAAGAAAAAACGAACACACACATACATCTAACAGTTTATTCAAATCAACTCGAACCTTGTCTATCAATTATTCTAAATAATAAGCCATGCATACATATAAATATTAAACGTACATTATATATATATATATATATATATATATATATATATATATAAACTCATTGTAAATATGTGTGTGTGTATGTGTATATATTTATTCATATAATGAGCACTAAGTAAAGGATCCACTTTAATCAAATTTTTTTTGGTTTTCTTGTAAAATAAATCTTATTAAAACAGAGCAAAAAATGGAAATATTATATATATATATATATATATATATATATATATATATATATATATATATATATAATGTGTATATAAAACAAGTTGTAATAAACAGTAAAATACCCCTATCTGTGGCACACACAAACAACTCCACCTCAATTGCCCAACTACCCGCTGTCAGAGGCGACTATGATTACTTGTGTGCACCGTCTCCCTCTACCATTTGTAACGTGGACCAATCGCACACGACGAAAACAACCCCTCGGCGATTCAAATTAAATCCAGCCAATGGGAGCCGGATGTTCTATAGTCAATAAACACATCCCTTACACTAAAGTGAATCTTATTAGCTACTTTGTACGATATAGTCGCGCACACAGTGGCGCGCGCGCTTGTGTGCGTGTGTGTGTGTAAACGACGCGCACATGTGTGTGCGTAAGAATGATGATTTTGTGGCTTTTGAAGTTTGAAATTAGTTGAGGATGAATGTGATATAGGTATAGATATAATATAGCGTTCGGCGGTGTATGTGATGATGATGATGATGATGTGCGCATGTTTCTATAAGTATTTTCCAGTTCGGTACGTGCAGAGAAACGGCACGACGACGGTATGGGTACATATGTGTGTTACCGATTTATTTGTCTGCATGTATGTATTTATAAATACTTTAACTTTCACACACACACTTATATATATATATATATATATATATTGGATTATTTATATTTTGTCTAACAAAGTTGTAAATATGTAGTATAAAAATTTAATCTGATACATTTAAAAAAATGTATAAAAAATATTTAATAACAAATTCAATATTTTTGTTCCATACAAAGATTCTATCGATTGATTATTTTCAATAATTATTTCCACTGATAAATCACAAACCCAAATATTTACTAATATTCGATAATTGCTTAGTTTGTTTTTAATTCAAATATATGTATTCTAATAAAGATTTCAATTATTAAATATTATTAGTTATTCATAAATAATAATAATAAAGCGTAAGCTTATATGAAATATTTAAATTAAACGAGAAATAGATTCGAAAACAATTAAAATTCGAATTAAATAAAAACTATTATATATTAATAACTTATTTATATATTAATAATCAAATGTTGACAATGAATATATTAAATAAATAAATTATTTACATGTCATACTACATATGTTTTCTTACTATTTTAATTAAATTCATTCGTTAATAAAATATAAACGTCAATGTATTTCGTATTTGTCTTTTAACGGTATGTCTAAAATAACTTTTCTAAGCGATTTAATCTATTATTCGTTCGCCTTAACAAGTCTGTATTAATTAAATCGATATACAAATTAAATTACAATTTAATTGGTTTCAGCTTGATTAATATTTATTTTATGTAAATTAAGCATCCACATTTTAGGTTATCTACGTTATTAAATTGTTAAATAAGTTATATATATATATATATATATATATATATATATATATATATATATATACTTTTAAAGTTTATATATGCCTTACTCAAAGGTTTTATAAATAATATTACAACTATAACTTTTCTATCAAAGATATTCTTACATATATATATATAAATAAATGATTAAATTTAATATTATATCTAGCTACTTTATTACCATACATTAATATTTATTCAAAATCAAAAAATGATTGAAGTAAATTATATGATACTATCAGCAAGAATGTTATTAGAGATTATTCATTAGTATTTTCTCTGTTAAACTCTAAAAAATTTAATGTTACAAAAATACTTTCTTTAAATTTAAATTTTTGAAAAGGATTCATTTTGATAATAAATTTAATGCATATCAAATTATGCATTACATTCAAATACTGGTAACATTCATTGAGGCTTTCGTCCAGTAGTGGATTGATATGGCCTTAATGATGTGATGTGATGATTCAAATACTAAAATAAAATAAAAGTTTTATTTAGGAACGTAGAAGTAATTTCATTTTTTCTTTCAAATTTAATATTATTGGTGTTCAGATAAGTAAATATATAATAGGTTCGTGAAATGATTACAAACGTAAAGAAAAATTATGGTAATTTAAAGCAATGAATTTTTAACAAACGTTAATTATTAAATTTAAGCATTAGTATTAATTTAACTAATTTAAATATTTATTAATGTGATATAAAAATTTGATAAATATATGTATTTAAAATTAAAATTATATTTTGTATTATTTTTAATAAACAAAACAAAAATTTAGAATTAAAAATCAAATTATTTTAAGAACATTAGTTGAATAGAATGTTTATTAAAAAACATATTAATAATAATCAAGTAAATTCAAAATTTATAAAAAAATAATACTTTTCATACAATATTAAACAGAAGCATATAGATTAGCAATATCAATAAAATGAAAAATAAATTGCTATAAAAATAAATTATTCAAATGAATAATAAAATTAAAAAATAAATATCTACTTTAAATAAGTATTGATGTTATTAGTGCAGATTATGTAGTGAATATAATCTACAATATTTACAGGAAGAGATTATAATTGATATCCCACCTCGAGCACAGAACAACTTCGCTACAGCCCTAGTTTGTTCTTTCTATTATAAGGGCTTGAGGATTATATTGCTTAAATATATATATATATATATATATATATATATATATATATATATATATATATATATCATATATATGTATGTATAATAAAACATTGAAACTAATTTTCATCAAAATATATAAAATAAAATCATTTAATATTACACAAAAATGTACTAAACAAATTTTAACAATTAACATTTTTACACTGAAACAGATTCAAAATATATCTACTTGTTATTAAAATAAAATTAGTTTAAACAAAATGAAAAATATTTCATATAATTACTGTTTGATGCAATGGAAAAATTCATGTTATGAAAATAATAATAATGATAAAATTTATATTACGCCTATTTAATAAAATAAATATAATGGTAAGAATTTTATTTAAAAACTGATTGTTATAATTCCAGTTTTTTCAAACATTAAAAGTTTCAATATATTTTAGTATAGAATATTATAAATACGACTACGAGATCTTAATGATATATTTAACATTCTCGTACTTATTATTTTTTATTTTCTAATTTAATTTTTTATTCATTAATCATGTATTTCATAAAAATGAAAAAAGCTATTTTTTCAAATTTCGTCTGAGCTAGGTATCTTATCAATGATTTAAATTTACAAGCTAAAATTGCAACTTTCCATTATTCTTCCTACCATTATTTAACCCACATTCCTTCATTTTCAAATTTACTAATAGAATTGAACAAAATTTAATTAAAAAATGTAACATACGATTTTGACTACATCATAATTAATAAAAATGATTAATAAATAAAACATTAGTTTAACCACAAATTTTTGTGTAACAATTATTCTAAAATTAGTCACATTATTAAAGATTAATAACTAAATCAGTCATTTATATTAAATGATTGAATTATTTAAATACGTTTTAATCTGATTAATGTTGAATCGTTAATCATTAGTCAGATAGATTTAGTAACTATTTTATTGTTTTAGTTTTTAGGAAGTTTTCTTTAAATAATTTCTTGAGCAGGAAATTCTGCAAGTAGGTAAAGAAATAATAAATCAATGATCTATAAAGAGACTCCAAAATTATCACAAGAAAGTCTAAAATTGAACTAAGTGTAATATTAGTTTAGGATTCATAATATACATGCAAAGATCAAAGAGTACAAATTAATGATAGTAATATTTATATTTCCTATTCTTTTTCAGGATTAATCACTTAAAACAAACAGATACTAATGAGGAATAATTTGTAATTAGCACGTTTAATGACTAAAATTTAGTACTTAATAAAATTAGTTTGCTTGAAAACCAACTAACAAATCCAACTAATGAAAATAAATGATTCGTGACTAATAATTAACTTATTTATGTTAAACCATTAATTAAAATTTTTTCATTACAATATTTCAGTCAATTTGAGCCCAAATTTGTTTTTTACTAAATATCATTTTATCATTGAATTTAAATGATCAGACCAAATTATTACACTCTTAAAATAAATCATAATTTTACTTACTACAGCATTTCATTTTAAAAAATAATATTATTCCTCTGTAATTTATTACCTATGAACATTTCAACAACAATATTATTATCTCAGAGTCTATATATAATTTAAAATTAAAAATATACCATTCAAATGTAACTTATATTTACATAATATTTAATCACATGAGTTAGTAGAATAATTTTACTTAATATGAAAATACTATTCTTTCTCTCTCTCTCTCTCTCTCTCTCTCTCTCTATATATATATATATATATATATATATATATAATCATATTATATCAACTTATATCACTCCACTGCTGGGCAAAAACCTCAATGATTTTACAATTCACTGATACTTGGACATACCACGCTGACCAGAAAGGTTGGTGAACATTTTTTATTCAGGGTTGACTTCCTTAGACAAGTTGCCTTTATCTAAAGAGCCCCATTCACTCTATTTCTTTAACCAAGGATCGAACACACTCTTCTGAATAACAGGCGTTAAAGCCACTAGGCCACCGAACAGAATATATATATATATATATATATATATATATATAATATGCAATAAATTAATTTATGCTTATTTTATAATATTATAAAAGTAATTTATTTTTAAATTTATCAATTCTTTCTAAAATATATGAATGAAAAAATAACTAAAATATTAAACATTCGTTTTAGTACGTTCTAAATGATTTTTATTATTTATTTTTAATACCAGATTAAATTTTAATTTCAAACATTTGTATTCAAATTAATAACTTTTTATTTATTTACAAATTGGCATTATTTTCAAAACTAAACTGTTAATTATAAATCATCTTTAAGTAAATATTTCAAAACATGTATGCAATAAAAAATATTTAATTAAAAATAATCTAGAAATTAATGAGTATTTAATATATAAATAAAAAGTATGTTCTAGAAATTTTTAGAATAATTAAAAACTGAGTTTTAATTCGTTCCAACTAAAAATGTTTATATTTTAATAGTTAATTAACTAAGTTACCACATCAAAATTTTAAAAATAGAAAATATGAAAATGTTATTCAAATACTAAAAAGATTAACGCAAACTAACTTAAACAATTATATTATTTACATATTCAACAACATTTTATCATATATTATTTTTATATTTTAATTTAATTTTTCTACAATTTCCAAACTCATATATGTTTTACATAAAAATTTTGCAATAATATTTAATGATATATCTATATATATATATATATATATATATATATATATATATATATATATATATATAATATGTTTGTAGATAAATGCAAATATTCAACATTTCAACAAAAAATAATAATATAATTAAGAAACATGTAATTCGACAATTTATATACTTTACTCACGCTGCACGGTCTTTATATAAAAAGTTAATATCATCGATAAATTCAAATGTTACATATTTAAATTTCACCCATCATTTGAAGCAACAGAGCCATCAAAAATAATTATGAATAATAAAACACACTCATACACGTTAAAACAGCACATCATTGAGGTATATACGTGTACGTACACGTCATTGGTATGTGTACGTGTATGTATGTACGTGCAGACGTATGTGTATGTATAATATGCGAGAACACGTAGACAAAACGTGTAAACCAAACGAAGAAAGTGTAAAAGAGATAGAGAAAACGTTCCGTTCGTTTACGTGCGTTCGTGTGCGTTTATATACACACGGACGTGTACGCTCTTTGAAAGGCCGCTCGAGCTCCCGAGGGGTGTATCCGGCGCTCGACGAGGGGAGGCGCTCGTCGAGACCCCTCTTGCGCGCGCCGCGTCCTCTGTACCCCGAAACAGACGGTTATCCACCATCGGCCTGTACCGAGACCGACAAGAGTGAACCATCCACCACATTGACAGCTCTAAACGTGCATGAGACACATATAAGACATTTGTGTGGTTTATATTTCAAATATTTTTCGTGTGCTGACGCGCTCAAAAATATAACCGTATCCGCACACGACATGTGTGATTATCATAAACTAACGGTTACAATGAACGTTTGATTTATCTCACATAGAACCGGATATGAGTTATTATTATATGTTGACAGTGTCGTGATAGGTGTATTAGTGCGATTGATACTCGATATAATCATTACTGTTTGATTGAAGATATATTTAAAACGTTTTATCAGTTTAACCTAAATTACTCAGCAATTATTTCTTACAACTTTATCTTACATTCATTAAAAAAAACTGTGAACATTAAAATGGAACAGAAAAAACAATCGTTTATTTAACAAATAAGATAACTTAAAAGTATACGTGCAATTTAAATCAATTAAAAAATAATCTAATTAAATGTTAATCCAATTTTCAACTTGTATAAAATGATTTTTTACAATTTTAAACTTAATTAAAACATGTACAACAAATTTTAAAATACATGTTTTGATAAATACACAAACACTTAAGTCTTTCTGAAAATTCATTTAAAATACTTTGACAAAATGTAAAATTTTTAACATTAAAATTTAGTGTACTTAAATAAATTGTAAAATAAATATTAACTGTGCTATATGTTCTTAAATTCTAACTGAGTTTATAATCTCTGTACCTTTCAATTGATTCTATATTAAAAAACATTGAAATTATTCTATTTAAAATGTATAATATTAATTTATTTAAATGTATTTTTTAAATAAATTACATGTGAATTAAACTGTATAAATACTAATTAAAAATAAAATGAAATAAAATGAAGATTGGTTGTTTACGCTTGGAAATATGTTAATAGTTAATTGTTGAAATGTTTACTTGTAGACAAAAAATCGTCGATAGAAAATTTGTTTGACTTTCCAGTTTACATGAAACAGACCTGCAGACGTATAAATCGTCTAATAAACAAGTAATATTCAATCTAGATATAAAAATTAGTGACCGAATCAACAATGAGTGTACATTCGCCGAGCACAGATTCACGGGATATCGAGGTCAACGTCGTGTCGAGTCCGGAATCGTCGAACAGTCGTAACGCGTCCCCAGCACCTCCACCACTGATACCGCAACCGCAGCAACAACCGCATAATTTCCGCATGGTGAACCACATATCCCCGACTGTAATACCGAACGGTATCACGTGTTACCCGATAATGAAAACGACAACCGTGGACGATATGTGTGACGTGAAGACGAACGCTAACAATAAAGAGTGCGGTAATAACGGTGGTGGTGCCGGTGCCGTTGTCGTTGTTGGTGGTGGTGCTAATAATAATAGTAATCATAATAATAACGGGCAGGTGTCGTCGCCGAAAACGACACCGAAGTCGACGGCCGGCGGTTCGACGCCAAGTTTCACGTCGTTCTCGATATCGAGTATACTCAGTCGACAAGAACCGTCGGGAAAACGGAACGGTGCCGTGATCTCGGCATCGAATCCAATCGAATCGGCCGTCGCTGCATCGCTCGGTACGTGCGCCGATAGCGCCATGTTGTCGAGGTAATATTTCATTTATAGATATAACAAATCATCTAGACGTATATTTATTTTTTAATTGTTCTAAAATCGAAAAAATATTCTACGTTTTATTATTAATATAGGACAGTATTGCGCAACCTTTTTACACTTGCAACCCCCATACTCAGAATGAAATCCATTATTTGTTGTTACCAACCTATTTTCTGAACCTTTATTCCTTTGGTTTGAAAATTTTAACATGAGAATTTCTCAAAATTTTCAAGACCCCCAACAATTTTTCCACGACCTACAGGTTACGCACCACTGACATAAAACAAAAAAGAATTATTACACAGATTTAATTTTCATTTTTTCTACAATATAAAAAAATTATAAAAATTAACTGTGTTCGTTATTTCATAAAAATAATTTAGTATAAAAATACACACAAACATATATATATATATATATATATATATATATATATATATATATATATATATTAGGTTGTCAAATATCTCCCTTCCGCCTTCTTGTCTTTTTAATTTCGCGGCTATGTACAAAAAAAAAGCGGAAGGGAGATACATGCCAACCTAATATATATATATATATATATATATATATATATGTGTGTGTGTGTGTGTGTGTGTGTTCATAAATTTTGAAATTAAATATGATATTTAATTACTACAATTCTAAAGTAGAATAAGTTAATAATCGAAAAAATATTATGTATTAAAGTAATTTTTATAAAAAAAAAACTTAAGTAAATAATTATTTTTTTCTAGAAATTGAAAACGGTTATATTATATTTTACAACCATTTGGGCAATATAAAAAGGATATATATATATATATATATATATATATATATATATATATATATATACATAATATTAAATAAAAAAAATATATACCCACACACATGTATTTAACACTCATGCACTTATATATCACTATGACCATCATTTTAATTTCTCTTTGATATATATATATATATATATATCGTCATCATCATAAAAGCCTATCAGCCCACTGCTGAGCAAAAGCCTCATCCAATGTCGTTAAATTCTTTTAAACGTTTCCCTAAGATTCTTCCATTGTTTCCTGTCTGCAACAAATCTCATCTACCCTTCGCCTCCACAATACTTCACAATATCATTCCTCTATCTTTGATAGGGGCTCATCCTAGATCTCTTTTTATCTCTTAGTCGACACTTCATAATGATTTTTGTCCATCTATTGTCTTCTTTTCTTGCTATTTGTCCTGCCCATGACCATTTTATCGATTTTACATGTTCTGTTATATCAGTTACCCTTGTCTGTTCTAGTATTCATTTATAAATATATATATATATATATATAAAGGATCATCCAAATGTGACGCCTAGATTTGTGC
This sequence comes from Neoneuromus ignobilis, assembly GCA_029203775.1. NCBI lineage: Eukaryota > Metazoa > Arthropoda > Insecta > Megaloptera > Corydalidae > Neoneuromus > Neoneuromus ignobilis. The sequence continues at coordinate 11,296,962 of CP092087.1, forward strand.
TTTATTAAAAAGAAACCAAAGGAACTATATACTTGTTTCCCTATACACATATTTCTTTTTAATAAAACATTTTAATTTTTAGGTGATTTATAATTTTAAAAAATAAATATTATATTTTTGTTTTTCTTATTTTAAAATCCATTTATTTTTTAAACATAACCTCGTTTTACTAAAAAAAATTGATTACTTTATTTGCTAAACTTCATAATATTTATTAGCTGAAACTGATATACATTTAAAATGAAAAAGTGTTGATTTTTACTGATATTACATTAATTGATTTTCTGTACATATAATTTACTTGGAATCTATTTTATTTATCACTATCTAAATATTCACTTAAGTAGTAACAGTACATTCAAGATTCTTTAATTTGTTTCGTTTTACAGTTGACGTTTTTTTTATAAAATTGTTAAAAATATTCTGTTCATCTAAAAATATATCCTTAATATTTTACTAGATAAAATGGATTTGGTTTAGTTCTATTGTTTTTAAATACTTGTATCTACTATCCTGAAATTTCAATTTTCTAATTATTTAATCTACAATTTTAAGTGTTTTATTACAAAAAATAACATCTATCTAATCGGAAATATTTATTTTTATTAACAAGAAAATATATCGTTCTTATTACTAAATTATACTTGTTCTACCTTTCTATAAATTATGAAATATTTCTACTTTCTGAAAATTTAAGTAAAAAAATAGAAATAACATTTTTTAAAAATTGAAAATATTGAATATGGGTTATTATTTAATAAGATACTGAAATTAATGTCACTATTTGTGTTTGTAATATGGAAAATTCACTTTAACATAAATGAATTACTTGATTTAATAGAAGTTGATTCAGAAATTTTATACAATTTTTACCTCCTCCCTTAATAACATCGACTATTTTGCATAAATTATTTATTACCTACAATATCACAAGATATTATAAAATACTTACTGTTTATTTACAACAACAATTGATTAATGTGCATTTCGATAGCGATACCATCATCGTCAGAGTAGTGTGTTATGTAAAATCTAGATTATTTATGGTTGAAATCAGTTAACTATTCAAATAAATATGAACTAGTCAAACTAAATATTTTTTTAACTAACTATCAAAAATATGAAGTTTATTCCAAATTTTATTAAAAAAAATTTCATTGAAAATAAATTTTGTGTGTAAGTGAACTCATCACAGTTTCGAAACAAATTATAATATCCTCTATTATTTTTTTATTTCAAATTAAAAATTATCCTTTTTTTAATATTTTAATATCTCAATTTTTAATCACTTAAACGATTAGTTGACGACTAAAAGATTATTTTATTTTTTTCTACATTTGTTAATAAACAAATCTCTAATTTATTTAGTGAACATAATAAAAACATGTTTTTATTTTAAGATAAATACAATACAATAAAATTTAATAACATTAAATTTATTAAATTTTAAAACAGTTTAAAATATATTTAACAGTTTTTAAATATATTTAATACTGGGATTCAAAAATCTATTTTTTAATGATGTTGAATAATTGATACAAAATAAACTAAACGGTATTTCATCCATCATTTCTCAGTCCTACATTAATACATCATTATCTGCCACATGAAACAAAAAAAATTAATTGAATTAAAAATTTATTTCGGTAATTTTTAACATTTATATATATATATATATATATATATATATATATATATATATATATATATATATATATATATATATATATATAGTCACTTTCTACCCATTGCTGAATGAAGTCTTTACTCAAAATTTCCATTTCGTCCAATCCAATTCCCTTCTCTTTCAATCCATTCCAATAAATTTTATTACATCTTTTTTTCCGTTTATCTATCGACCTCTTCCTGGACATTCTTATATATCTAGGTTCTCAATTAAAAACTTTCCTTCTCCAAATATATATATATATATATATATATATATATATATATATAAATCTTCTGCATTTAACTATTACATCTCGAATTAATATTTAAATCAATTGTGAGTTATATAAAATATATTACCTACCAATAAACTAATTGTATCTCATTTATTAAAATTCAAGAATAATATTACAATCTACCAATTGATATTTAGAAATCTCTCATAACTTAATTTGCATTATACAAAAAATTTAAATATTTTTTTCTTAAAAACTAAATCAAACAAATCTATATTATTTACACTCGTTAGAAAAATCAGGCCAAAAATATATGGAAACACTTATATATCAAAAAAATATTATTATTTTTCTTCATATATTGTATCTTAATCATTTACCAATTTAATCAATATTATATATATATATATATATATATATATATATATATATATTAGGTTGGCAAGTATCTCCCTTCCGCTTTTTTTTTTTTTTGTACATAGCCGCGAAATTCAAAAGACCAGAAGGCGGAAGGGAGATATTTGCCAACCTAATATATATATATATATATATATATATATATATATATATATATATATATATATATATATGTATATTAGTAAAAAAAAGTATACTCAATAAAATATTTTACTTACACAATTCAAATATTTTTAACTACATTATTCGATTTAATTGAAAATGTTATTCAATCAAAACACAATTTAAACAAATATTTTTTTCTAGTAATAATTTTATCAAAAAATTATAAAACTTTAATAAATAATGACACATTCTATTAACTTTTAATTTGAACTCATTACAAATATACGACCTTCTTATAATAATCTTAAAAAAAAGTCTATTAAAACTCGATTGCTTTAATAGCAAAACCTAATTAATTAAAAATTTAAAAAATCCGTATTTAATTTATCTGTCAACAATATTCAATCATAGGTTTCGAGGAGGCAATATAACAAAAAAAATATAATCTCTATACATTGATAACAAAGGTATCAATTGAATTTCGATTTAAAACAATACATTATTTAATTGTAATCCAAACAGATTTTCTCAAACAATTATCAATGTTTGTTTAATATACAATTCAATTTTAGAACAATTATTTTTTAATCGTCCTATAAGCTGGATTAACACGATCAAAGTAATTTTTAATAGGAACGCAATTGATACAAGTACATATTTAATATTAATACTTGCTAAAAATATTGAATAATGTTTTATGTGTAGTAAACAATCATCAATTTTATTTATTTAATGTACAATTATGTCTTAAGAAAATTGTATATTCGAATTTAATAACAATACATGTCTTTATTCTTCTTTCTTCCTTTTAACACCTACATACACAAATATATAGCTGAAATAATTATTTCAAATAAATATATGACTTTAGAAAAAATATGTTGTTTTTTGTATATTTTCAACCAAAATGTCTTCTTAAAAATAAGTAAAAAATATTATTTAAAAAGATGTACTAAATTTCTTCAAAAATATATTTAGTTCAATTAATATCTTCAAATCAAAAGAGTATTGTTAAAAAAATTCTCAAAATTCACAACCAACTTTTATATAACGGTTCTTATGTAGATTTCAGAAAATATACATTTTCTTTAAGAAAATCTGTAGCTTATAAAATTTCCTAAAAATTTAAAATTTACTGAATTATTAATATCTATCTTAAAAATGAAAATGAAAGTGATATAAAGACCACCTAGACCTGTTTGTTCTTTATAATAATCTCAAGTGTCAGTGTCAGTAGATAAAATCCCCTTCAGACTTATTTTACAAATGATAATAAATAATAATTCAACTCTTGTAAAATATGTATATTTTTTCTAAACAAAATATAATATTCATTTATAGTTGTCAAAAGTGATTTTAAAATTGATTTTAGTACTATAGCAAATTCAGTTTAACACAAATGGATCGCTTGTCTCCTACTCGACAAAATGTTATAATGCAACGTTTTGGTTTTGTAGATAAATAATTCATTTATGTTAAAATGATTTTCAAACTTTCAAACCAAAGTAATAAATCTGGAAGATGAATCACAGTATAGCAAAGAAATTATAAATCATTACTTTTTATTTATTATCTTTTTTATATTATGTTTTTTCGATCATTGTAAAATTAATTTGTTGATATTCAAAACTGAAAAATATATCAAATAACTAAAATATAAAATGTTATTGATTTTTTAAATTTACAAATAAACAATTCTACATTAAGGGGATTAAAATGTTTTAAATAAAATATATTTGAGAGAATTATATTATAGATCAAACAAATTGAAAGATGTTATTCTCTACAATTTTAAAATTTTATGTATTGAAAAAATTAACTAGTAATTACAAACAAATATATAAATTTGTCAACATATATAACTGTTTTAATTAATGATTTTTAATTCTCGTCATTTAAATAAACATTCGTACAACATACACATTGAAAAACATTGCACGTTCGGCAATAACCTGATACACAACTCGAAAATTATACAATACGAAAAATGTACAAGTCACATTGAACAATTCTTTTATTGCGTATGTACGTCGCTCATTAATTTGGTAGAGGAAAAAAAAAGCAGAAAACTCTTGCAATCTCGAGCACTGGATGAAACATGATACGTTTTTGTTAGGTTGGTAACGTTTTGACGACAAAACAAAACAAACGTCCAAATTACCCGCAATGCTATGTAATTATTCTGTGTAACTAGGGAAAGAGAAACCTTAGGCGGAAGTGGGAGCTGTAAACACGTTGTTACAACCACAATCTCGAGGCGGTTTTGACAAGTGAAATCTTACAAGTAGCCCACAGGCGCCGGGGCAAAGTCGCCGTCGTCTTAGGCAGATCAAACGATTACGTTTGCGGTTAAAATATCAACGTGCGACTAATATTGGTACGCGTTCACGGTTTAGGATTATTCGACCGTATTAATTGATACTATTTACACGTGTGATTTTTTTTCTACTGCATCGATTAGATACATATTTTTTATGAATAGCATAAAACGTATGTAAAAATGTAATAATATAAAACATTTATAATTATAAAATTATTCCTTAATCCAAAAAAAACCCTTTTATATACACATATTATTTATAAATCGCAGTATATGAAAAATGTAAATAAATATCAAATAATTAAAAACATTTTTTTTTTAAATATTTCACAATAACACTTCTCTAATGTAGATACAATATACAAAAATAACTAAAACTTATTTACTAATATAAATGAAAATATTATTGGAAATATTGTATCTAAATTTATTTAATAATATAAATAAAAATATTTTATTGCAGCACATTATGAGATTTTTTTATCATTGATTGAACCATTTTTATAACATATAAATCTACACTTTTTATAATATACAATTTGTCAAATCTTACATCAAAGGTTATTTTACAGAATGGAATAAAAGCTACTGTATGTTTTGTTAAAAAAAAATATAATCAAAAACTCTATACATTTTTAAATAACTCTTTGCACTCGAATTTTTAAAATTCTAACAAAGAATAGAAACTTTATTCATTAAAAAAAGCATCATACATTTACTTTATTCATCTTTACCTTAAAAGTTAACCAAACAGAAAAGAATATAATAAGAACCAAAAATAATATAAATAAATACAAAATAATATTTAAATATTTTTAAAATTTTGAAACTTCATATTTCAATTTTATCACTGTAGCCCTTATAAGGTCTTAGCGTTTCTTAAAATTCGAACTCAGGACAATTTTAAAACAATTCTATGTGTAACATTTCAATGACTTATTTTTGAATAATTTTACTTTTTTGAGTATTAACTGGATATAAATATTCTATTGCAAAAGATAAAATATTTTAATAATACAAAAAGCTATTCTAAAACATTTATTAACTAAAGTGTTCACTAATTACTTATTGTTTATTTTTAATTAAATCATATACATTTCAATGTCATTATTGTAATCTTCAAAGTATAGAAATTTTATAATCTGATAATAAAAATATAGTTATTTAAATATACATAAGTTAAAAAAAAATAAATAAGTACTAAAATATCTAATTCAAATTAGTAGTATATCCAGTATAGAATTTATTTTAGAAGAAAATAAATTTAATTGAAATACCAAATTATAATTTTATGCAAAAAGGTATTCATTATAAAAGTGTATTCATTTTATGGACAAATGAAAAAGGTAAAACTAATAATATATTCATATTTTTTGAATGTATATATATATATATATATATATATATATATATATACCCGTCCCTAAATTTACGTGGGACTTTTTTACGCGGCAAATTATACCTCTATTTACGCGGGACTTTTTTTACGCGGTATTTATTTACGCGGCAGTTTTTATATGCGGTCAGATAGATTTCATTTTATATAATTTTTCATGGAATTTATTATATATCAGAGTAACGCAAATTCTTACCTGAACATATAAAAGCACGATATAAATATATAAAAGGTTGATTGTTTTGAATTACAGTAGCGATAGTGACACCGAATAAAATTTATCTACTTTTCTTTTCTAAAACGTCATTATTTTTTTGTTAAGCTATGTGAAATAAATATGTCTTTCTACAACTTTACTAGCTTTTATTTCCAATATTTTTTCTATTATACTGACAGACTCAATTTACGCGAATTTCATTCGCGTAAAACAAATCCACGTGTAACGGATACTCCGCGTAAATTGAGGGACGGGTGTACATAACATTTGTTATAAACAATTTAAAATTTCACACTTAAAAAAATACTTTAATTTTCATTTAAATAATAAAACAACTATTTTCAAGACGAAATCTGAAAATACTAGTACAAATTTATATAGCAAACACATATTTACAAACATATATATCATGAAAATATTTAAGAATACTCCCAATATATACAATACATCACGTTCTGTTTTACTAGAATCTTTTTAAGTGAAAAGAACATTCAATTATCGAAAATAATAGCAATCACATTGAACAAGTAACACAGCACAACTATGAACAAAATTACAAGACAACGCCTACAAACAGACTACTGTCAGTGAATACAGAAACAAATCTCAAACGAAATACAAAAAAAATAATATTCCATAAACACTTCAGCATCAAAAACCATTCAGTCTGACCTAAATAGCGCGCAAATTATATGGTATTCAAGTACGCTTACTACTACCACCATCATTACAATCAATGTTTCTCGCATCAACGTCATGATGATTTCGAACGACTTTGTCGTTTATAGCTACTATTATATATATATATATATATATATATATATATATATATATATATATATATATATATATATTTGTAAAAGTACATAGCAGATTCTCTTTATTCTGCGTTTTGTAAAATAGAGTGGAGGAACGGCGCACGTATACGTATGTATGTGTATAGAGTGCACGCCATTGGGAGTGAGATTCGACCGGCGTATCGTAACGAAAGCTAAGTAACATCCACTGAGCGAATATCTGCTCCTCGATTAATAATACACGGCGCATTATGATCGCAACAATGGAAACAATAGACTGTAGCGATGCAACGACGTCACGAACGATCACGATGATGAGCTTTGTTACAAATTGCTGCTCACTTGCCATTGTACTCCTGCGAGTGAGCTATCTCTTTTTCAAACCAATATATATATATATATATATATATATATATATATATATATATATATATATATATATATATATTGTAAGTTTTATTTTAAACTCGATTCAAATTATCGAAACAATTAATTTAAATATTCTGCTTAACCTCGGTATTGTATTTTTGAACAAACTGTTGCTATATGAAAATAATTTTAAGTAACTTGATGGAAATTTACACACACGTACATATATATCTACATGTACACGCACACATATACATCTATATATATATATATATATATATATATATATATATATATATATATATATATATATATAAACACGTTTGTATAAGGGATGAATAATTCACATTTAATATTTGTTAAACGAATACATCACTTAAAAATTGTTCAAAGTGATTTCTACATAATTCAACAAGATATGAATATTTAAAATCTGAAAATTATGTTCAATCTTATCATTTTTTCCCTTAAAAAGTAAGTTTCGTGAAAATACCGAAAAGTGAAAGCGTCGAAGGAAAAGTGGAAATCCGAATATAAAAATAAAAATATGTTTACTATAAATAACCAATAAACTTTTATTTTTATTTTTGTAAAGTTGAAAAAATAACTTGTTTTTCCATATCACCATAAATATAAATACCAATATTTGAATAATATTTTAAATCAAATAAAGTTTTTAATACAAAATCTATAACAAATAAAATTTTGAGAAATTAGTACTTTATTATAAATTTATTTTATGAATCAATTTTTAATTAATAAAAAAATTATTTTGTATTACACAAAAAAATTCTTTCAATATTATATATATACATATATATATATATATATATATATATATATATATATATATAGAGAGAGAGAGAGAGAGAGAGAGAGGATATTTTTAAGCGTGATAGAACTTTAAATTGAATCCCATTTGAAAGTTCTATCCAACCTAAAAAAACATTTTTATATGTATCTCTCTCTCTCTGTCTATATATATATATATATATATATATATATATATATATATATATATGTATATGTATATGCATATGTATATAAAGTGTTTTCTTAAGTTAAACAGAACTTTCAAAAGTTCTATCACGCTTAGAAAAACATCCTATATATATATATATATATATATATATATATATATATATATATATATATATATATATATATATAAGATGATGATGTGATGTGATATATATATATATATCCAATATTGAAAATATAAAAGGACATAAAATAAAATTGCAAACTTATTGAAAAAACCCTTTTTAGTAAATGATAATGTTTTACTTTTTTAACTATTCAGTAACATTTTTTTATAACTTTGCACTAAATATTTCAAATTAATTATTTAATTCATTAGTTAATTAATTATTATTATTTATTAATTAATACATTTTTATCTCTGCCTTCTCTCTCTCTCTCTCTCTCTCTACCTATATATATATATATATATATATATATATATATATATCAGTTGCAACATCAGCCACTTTCTATCCATTGCTAACAACAAAGGCCTCTCACAAAACATTTTACTTCTATTGATCTATTGTCTTGCCATTATCTTATTTTTTAACTTTTTTTTCAAATTTAAATGTAACTAAACATATTTTACTAATATCTATTTTTAAATCTGTAATTTCTATTTTACATTAATAATTCCATTCCAGAAAAAATTGATAGTATGTGAATTCAAATAATTTCACACAAATTTATATAAATGATTAACATACTTGTAAAATCATTATAAGTTATTTAAGAAGATAACGTAATTATGAAAAATTCAACTATACATCTTTCTCCCTCTGAAGAAAATTACTAATTTTATTTTTAACAAAATAAAACTCTCTAATGTCAAAATATTTTAGAAATTCTTAAAATTCAATAATCACTTTTCGTTTACTTTTCGCTTATGCACATTTTAACGGCCATAAAATCATCCTTAAAGTGCAATATTATAAAAATTTAATAACAGTTAATTGTCGAATCAATTGTACTCATTTTATATTTAAATTTATCATTTAATTTGAATTTGTCTCCTATTTACTTTTTATATTTCTACAAACGTGTATTTTATTGTACTTTTATTTATAATAATATTTTATTGTACTTTTAAATTATGTATTCTCCACTTTACAAGATAATCCCGAATTTTATCGGTACGTTTTTATATATCTGTATACTAATATTTGATAATAAGAAAATTCAAGTTCCTACTATTTTATTCATGAAATATAAAATGGAATGAGATACAAACAAGAGAAAAATATGATTATTTAATAAGTATGTACGTCGTGAAAGTACATCGTTTATATACAATCTGTATTCATAAACTGTTCGGTATCGCGTTAGAGAAACAAAAAAAATAAAAAATAATATAAAATAAAATAAGAAAGATCGCAAATAAAATAACATAAAGAAATAACTGAAAAACGAACGCAAAACTGCTCTGGCTTCCGATTATAATATAAACTCGTCGTGTATATCTCGAGAAAGAACTCCAATGAATTTTGCATGGCGTAAATATTCCCTGTAGAGATATACTTCCTCGACCGGCCTCCAGCATTAAATTTGCATCGACTTTTAAGTGTTTCCACTCTGCAGCCTCTAAGTTTGAACACTTCCTGTCTATTCCTTGAAGGTTTGCTTGCGAAGACTCGCGAACGATTTTACGCTTAATGCCGCCGTAACGTAGCGGAGCGTCGTCCCCGTCGCCTACTCCTCAAGAAGTCTGCTGGGATTCGTTAAGTAGCTTACTCGAACACAAAGTGGCTGCGATATTCTTCGATGGATTGATCGATAGACTTTAGTTTTGGCATCGGCAGCAAGAGCACACACGACGCAACTTAGACGAGAGTGAGTGCCGCTTGTTGTTGCCACGGTGAACGATTGTTGTGTTTATAGAGATTTTGCCGTGGGCTCGAGTAAAGGCAGCCGCACACCGGCAACATTAACTCACACATTCTTACGTGCACACCTACCATTGTACATTTATACACATGTATACATACACACACATACATATATATATATATATATATATATATATATATATATATATACTTATTTATTAATTAACGTATTAAATGAATTACATCCTATTGATTCACTTCGTTTTTAATTATAGCCGGTACATTTCTAAATAATTAAATTTTATAACAAAAAGAAAAATCCTTTTTCGTTCATAAATCTTTTCAACGATTATATATATAAATACATATATATATATATATATATATATATATATATATATATATATATATATAATCCTTTTTATAAAGAGATTGATTAAAATTAATATGAATATTAATTAATTTCAACTTCTAATTTCTTGTTCAGATAATTGATTTTATATTTTCATAAAATTATATATTAACAAATTAATATTAATAAAATATAAATATATATAAAGATTTTAAACTAAATTTAATAAATTGATTATATTAATGATTTTCCATCATACATATTTTAATTTAATAAAAAGTTTGATATTAAAAGAATATAAACATTATATGTTTTATGTCAATAATGAAACCTGAGTAGGAATAGGTATAAATGCATATTCAATTCACACAAAATGTATATCTGAATTATTTTTAAAACTTATTTAATGTTTTCACATTTGAGTACTCTGTCTATTTATAAAAAAGTAAAAATAAATCTACACTACATTTTTACTATATAAAATAAAATTAAATATAGAACTTTAAAAAAAATCTATTAAAATATATAATGCTCAATTATATATTGTTATCAATTCCAGATTTATAGTATTTTGTAAATAATATTGAATAGTAAAATAAATAAATTTATTAATTTAAATTATCTATAAAAATAATAATAAAAATGTTGAATAAATAAATAACTTTAAATTCATATAAAATCAATACAATCAACTAAATTCAAATGTTATAATAAATATTATTTATTAACAAAAAAAAAATATAATCATTATTTGTGTGAGAAGTTATAGATCTCTCTAACATTTCTATTTATCTATTCTGGATGAAAGTCTCTCTCAAAACGTTCCACTTCCAGCGAGTTAAAGACTTTTCCCTTCCATTCCAATTAGACGAATTTTCTCTTCTATGCATGTGTCTCTCCTTAAACCATTTTATATCTCTGAGCTGCTTTTTATATCTTAAGCCTTTGAAATATTTCATAATACTTTTAATTACCTTCAAATATTATTTAAATATGTATTATTAATTTTATAGAAATTGAATTATTATAAAACTTCTGTATGTATCGATTTTTTACTTTCTAAGAATACAAGCTTAATAATTATTATTCTAGTTTATGTAAGAAGGAAAGTCTTAAAATATTCAAATCAAGCTAATATCTACTTTCATTCAACCCTTTGTCTAGTCAACTAAAATATCTCTACTAATAGCAATATTATTTTCCTTATATCTCTTTAATTGAGGTATTCGAACATATTTATAACGATAAAATAAAGATAGCATCAGTTATAAACGTATTTCAGTTTTCTATCAAATATTATAAATTCTTCAGTAAAAATTTACAACAGAAAAACTTCTATTTTTTTTAAAAAAAGTGTAATATATTGCAACACTAAACTAAAAAATAATAAAATTTAACAATAAATAAATGTTTACTAGTAAAATGTTTCATATAGACTTTAAGCAACTTTGTAATACAGAGGACTCAGATAAAACCTAAAAATAATAAACCAAATAATAAAAAAATAATAAACGACAGTAAGCAACTAAACTTATGTCAGAATTCTTCAGTCTCATTTTGACCTTCCTATACGAGGATCGTTTGATAAGTATGGTAAATTTATTTATTGTTTAATTTAATTAAATTACTCAATTTAGTTTTTCTTACTTTTTTACCATACTTATCAAATGACCCTCATATATTCAAATCACAGATTTTTAAATCTATAACAATATTTCTTATTCTCTGTCTATTCTTCTAACGTATATATATATATATATATATATATATATATATATATATATATATCATTGACAAAATTATTAAATAATATAAATTTGTAAACAATTTTAATTTCTCACAATCAAATTTCTTTTACAGATTAGGTCTTATGTCGCATTTTGGTGCTTTGGCAGCAGCGACAAGTCGTTATGCAGCACTATATCCAAGTGCTAGTACAGGAAGTACAGATCCTAAAACATTACCATGGTACTGGGGGCGATTACCTACAACACATCCACCTAGTCAACTCGATAGGCCTAGTCCGAACGGTAAGCAAACTATATTTACCTACATATAAATATACATTCATATATAAACACACACAAAATCTAATTTCATTGATTTTTGATTTTATAATACTGTTCTTTGAAAACGATTATGTGGCAATCGAAAAGCATTTTAGTAAAAAATCGATTTTGAAATTCATTTATGAAATAGACAAATAATTATTTTATTAATATAATACATAAATTACCTATAGTTACAAATTAAAAATGCATTTAAATCATTTTTATGAAATAAAATACCTGTAATTACATACAAGGTCATCCAAATGTGACACCTAGATTTGTGTTTTATTAAAAAGTAACAAAAGAAACTAAACACATGTTTCTTTTTAATAAAACACAAATCTAGGCGTCACATTTGGATGATCCTGTTTAACTAACAACTATCCAAATATTACAATACCTGTTTATTTTATAAAAGTACAATAACTTTGAATCATAATAATTTTTCATATATATATATATATATATATATATATATATATATATATATGCATATAAATATATGTACACAGTAGGACATTGAATAATTTTGAATAATTTATGGACAAATAACATCACAACCTATTTAATCATATGTAACATTAAAATACGGTTATTTTTAATGAATTATGTGTTGATAACCTTAGACGATTGCGTGTACATATATATTAGCGTGTATGAAATTCAAAACACCCACGATGATTAAAAATTATAGAACCATTCACATATTCATTATCGTAAAAGATTCTATATTATCGTAAGCAAAATTATTTGTAAATATAAAAACAAAAAATACGTCCTCAGAAATAATTAAATACCAAAATATAATTGTACACAAATTAATATTATATATACTGTTTTCATAAGTCAAAAAAAATAATCAAATATATTAATGGATGTGGATATTTAGGACTAATCTTTCAGATAACAACAATAGTAAAAAATTATATAATACTGTAACAAATAAAAATTGGTTGTAAATATCCACAACATAAAAATAAAAACAGTTTTTTGAAAATAGAGTAACGATAAAATATAAAGGTCATGAAAAATAAATATTTAAAGATAATTTCAAATGACGTACAAATTCTACATACGTCATATGAAACTGAGAATTTCTGACGTCACTTACAGTCATATATAGTTACTCAACAAAAGTTCCATTTGTTCGTTAATTGCACATTGTTATTATTTATATGCAAATCAAATTAATGTAAATCAGATATGAGTAAAACTAACAATTAATATTTGACCACAATTGTAAATTTGATATCTTTGTATAGAATAGGTTATGTATACCTATCTACTATGAACCTGATTCTAAAGGTTTAAAGGGTTTACATTGTTTTCGAACCTTTTATAATAGAGATGGTCTTTTATTTTATTATATAACACAACACATACACACACACACACACACACACATATATATATATATATATATATATATATATATATATATATCGAATACATGTATTAATTTGAAAGGATTTCAATGAAAGAGAAAAAGTGAATCTGGACGAAACTCGATAGTTTTTTTTCCTACCAATCTCCAACATCTTAAAGTAGACGTATCATATGATACGTTCATAAATTGTTCCATTATCGAATTTCTTTAGGCCATTTCACTTTCATTCAATTTTATTCGAATCACGAGACTCGATAAAACACCGTACACATATTGAATATACAGATAATCGTCCAAGAGTTAATAGTTTGACGTATAATATTAATTTCAACGCAGCTGCGTCGCTATTTTTTATATGCTTAAGTAGCGTTTATACATGAATATATATATATATATATATATATATATATATATATATATATGCGTATTTTATGAATATATTATGTTAATGTCTATAAAATATGTTATTAGATATTAATATATGTCTAATTTGTGTTTTAATTATTAATTATCCGTAAAATATGTTATTAAATATTAAATTTATTTCGACGTGTGTGTCTGGAAACAAAATGAAAAGTTAGATATTTTTAAATTAAAAAAAACTATTTTAGTAATGTAAAAATTAATTTCAGCGAAAATTTTAATTGTATTGTATTAAAAAAAAAAACATATAAATAGTATGATAAGTTTGTACAAAAATTAATAAAACAATTTCTGAATATAAAAGGAATAAGTAATTTACTATAATAATCTTTTGTGTAATCAATGGTTTTAAATTAATTTTGTGATTAAATAAATGTTTGTTTTTTTAATTATTATGTTTAAACGTTTAATATATCGTATATGAATTATTTATTAGTAAGAAAACGACTCATTCTTAATACAATGAAATTGTTATCAGTTGTGTAAATAATATAATATTGTTAATTAAGTCACATGTGTTTTACATCATTTTTTTATAATTAAAATTATAAATTATTAAGTCATATATTTTTACTTATCTTTTTTATTTTACATAAAGAATGAATGTAATTTGTTAAGTATTGAAATAAATTTATGAAACTCTTAGTAATAAAAATATCCTGTTTGGAAATATCTTGCCATAATAAGATTATTCAATTTGTTTATAGATGTATAAAAAGTAGATTTTACAATATATCAATTTTGAATTATAAATCAATTTTTATATTTTATTGCATAAATATTTTTTAACAACTTTTATATCCGTGATATATATTTTTTTAATTTTTATAATTAATGTTCTGATATTCATTTTAGTATAAATTAAATATTGAATCAATTATTTGAGAAAACTAATCATTTTTATTTCTGAGATATGTTATTTTATTTATCTCTTATTTACATTATATATATATATATATATATATATATATATATATATATATAATAAAAAAAATATAAATAACTTAAAAACAACTATTTATTCTCCTACAGTTTAATTTATATACGTAAGCATTGTCTAACGACAACAACGTTTATCCAATAGTATTTATCGTCGATTCTTGATCGATTAAGCGTTAAGTTATCGTATGTGCTAATTGAATCGTATTTAATTCAGTCCGTTTAAAGCGACAATTGTAGGTCTTCGTACAACTATCGAATATCGTTTACATAAAAAAAACTCAAACGTATTAAAAATCTTTCTAAGTCTTCACGTATAACAATGGGGAGGAAATATATACGACATCAAATATAGTACACTTATCTATTACTCAATAATATGAGCATTGGTGTTCAAATCTTTAATAAATGTATAGAAATTAGTATGAATTCAATAGTTCGATTACAAAATTATTAACAAAATAAAAATTGTCATTATTGTAATTATATTTTTAATAGTTCTGTTCTAATTTTTACCACTAATTACATAGCAGTTTATATACTTATATATATATTTAGTAATTAACTATCTAAATTAATATAAAAAATTAAAAATGAGAAAAATATCCAAAATTACACATACATATTTAATGCAACTTTTTTTACAAACAATTAGGTCGTGTATTATGAATGTCGGATTTCTTAGTTTCTTTTTAAATAATCCGACATTTCTTATTACACAATCTAATAAACACTAAACATATTAATTCCAGGCAAATAAAGTATTTATTTTTATAACGGTTTGTTAATTTTTACAATCGTTCTTTTTTATTGAAAAAATCAATCGTGTTTTCAAAAGAAAAATCTTTTCGACATTTTAATTTTAAGAAGGAAAATGGATCACTTAAATTATCTCAGTTTTATATTTTGTACAATTTTTTTAATAATTTTTTAATAAATACTAAATATTCAATGTTGAATTAATATTGTCCTTACTGATATCCCGGCCTAATTCTACATAAATACCACTTCTTAGATTACTCTTACTTTATTTCAATTTAATCTAAACAAAATTATTAAATATTACTTTTATTTTATTGCAATCTGATTTAATTTCAATTAACTTTACCTAATTCTTCAATTATCTTCTGAATCGTTTTTCTTTTCAACCCCAGAATTTGCTTGTATTTAACAATATAAATAATTTATGAAAAATAAAATATTTAGAAAGCTATATTAATGTTTTTATGTAAAAAACGTTTTATATATATATATATATGATAGGCAGTATAATTAACATTTATTTTGTCCGAAAAATTGTCTGAAAAATCTGCCTGAAATTTTTTTGTCCATTTTTTAATAATTTCATAAAATTTTGTATTTTTGTAATTCTCGAAAAAGTTAAGAAACGAAATTTTCACATCAACACAGAGACTGAAAGAAAACATCATTCCTTTTTAAATAGAAAAATTATTTTTATCCACATACACATATTTTAGATTGAATTTATTATTTATTCCCTTTACCTATGTTTGTTAGTGCAATTAAAATTATACTAATGTTGTTTAAAAACATTTATAATTCATGTATAAGAAAAGATTATTTTTTTAATAAAAAAAACAATGTTTTGTTATATTTTAAAAATGACATTAATTAATGAAGTTATAAATTTAAAATTCTTTGTAAAATAAAGTTAATACGATATTTATTTATCGTTTCTTTTACACAAACGCATACTTATTCTTGAAATCTTAGAAAACAGCTAAATTTACAACATATATGAATTCAATTTACATTCTATTTAAAATAGTAATAATACAAAATATATTTTGTGACTTACGTTCTATAAATATATATTTTACCACTGTATGATAAAAATATTAATATTGAATTTTAAATGTAATTATTTTTTATCAAAATCTGAATTAAATATATATATATATGTATATATATATATATATATATATATATATATATATAATTGAGATATCTACACACCACCACAAAAAAAATAAACATACATAAAGCTACTGTTCATATAATGAATTATGAAAATATAAAATTATAGACAGCCAATGACGAAAAAAAAACGAAACTAATTAAATCTTAAATAGAAGCATGTAACCAATATAGACATTTTTAGAATAGTTTTCTTTTTCTAAATTACTATCCTTAATCCTCAGGTAGTGAAGTATTTAGAATTAGTCAAGCGTACGTGAAAACAAAATCAGGTAACATAGATAATTTTTAAGGCATCTAGGATTAATATTTGAATTTTTATTGTTTCCCTTCGAAGTTGTATGGTGCTTGTCAAACCACAGAATATACCGCTTAAAGATACATACATTCACATATATATATATATATATATATATATATATATATATATATATATATATATATATATATATATATATATATATATGTTATATGAGACAAATACGAACGACAAGCGTACGGTTTTAGTGCTGTCATCACATGTTCCACCATGCTCTAAATCTCCTCTAATACCTTCAACTTGTGAGGCTTTAGATCGATTAGTTTTTTTTAAAAAAAAAAAGAAAAATCTTGCTGCGTTTGTGTTTATCTTTAATCGTGACAAAAAGATATTCTTTTTAATTTTCTCTGTTTCATGTATACAGTAGCGTATCTAAAGTTTTTATAACTATATATATATATATATATATATATATATATATATATATATATATATATATATATATGAGAATCCAAATGTCATGCAAAGATTTGTGTTTTATTAAAAAGAAACAAAAAAAAATTATAACATACACCACCCTATACAAATGTTTCTTTTTAATAAAACAGAAATCTAGACGTCACATTCGGATGATATTTATAAATGTAATATAAAATAAATATTTAATTTCTCAACACAAAAATATTATTAACGATATTTTTATAACTTTCAAAGATAAATAACATTAAACTATTCATAATGTTAACAAAAAAAAAACAAATATATATATATATATATATATATATATATACATATATAGATATATATATATATATATATATATATATATATATATATATATATATATATATATATATATATATATATATATATATATATATATATATATATATATATATATATATATATATATATATATATATATATATATATATATATATATATATATATATATATATATATATATATATATATATATATATATATATATATATATAAAAATAAAGTTAAATATAAACATAATGAAATATGAACATTAAAGTACATATTGTAAATTATTTCAAAATATTTTTTTATAAATTTTCATGTGTAATCTAACTAAATCAAAATTAACACATTAAAGACACAAAAATGATTTATAACACAATAATAGACAATATTTGTTATAGAATATTCAAATATCATGTAAAATATTTTTAATAAAAATTAATTGTTATTGATTAGTTAATCAGATAATAATGTTTACAAATTAATAATTTATACCTCATATATATATATATATATATATATATATATATATATATATATATATATATATAAATTGAAAAATAATATTCATATAAATTTATTCAATTTTTAATATTTCTACGTATCACTACAAACTGAATTAAAGCATTGAACAACCTTATATCGTACATTTGAGAAAAAATTAAACTTCTGCTAATAAAAAAATACAACAAAATAATATATAAAATCATCAGTATTCTTAAATTGACCTCCAGCTTTAACCATTTGTATTACATAATATTTATCGTAATCAAAACAAACTTTATTATTGAAACGTCGTTCTAGCGATACTGTTATTGTTACGAAAAAAAATAATATTGTTTTATCGTCATTTGTACTTTAATATAATACCATGATATGTTTACTATCTTTAAAATACATAAGAGATATTTTATAAATATTGTATCTATTCAAAGAAACGTTTTCTATAAGAAGATCCGTATTTTACATTTCATAAACCTTGATAAGAAATAAACACATATAAAATATAATATATCTCTTATTGTATATTATTCAGAGAAATGTGTAAAATAAAATAGATATTAATATTTACTAAATATAGAAGATATTTAGTAAAAAAAAAATTTGGAAAAATAACATTGAATTCTACTAGCAAATATTGCCTGATTTAAACGAAATAAAGTCAATCATTTTCAATATATATTCAGATTTTAATTTATGAACGAAATGTCTGGCATTATTACGTTTATAATTATTTGCAAATAATATTTTTATTTGAATTTCCTTCTTTTTCTTCTTATATATATATATATATATATATATATATATATATATATATATATATATATATGTAAAAAAGTGAATAAGTAAGCAAAATTATTTTATTCATTCAACTTTTCTGAAAAATTTAAAATAAATATTTTTTCCAAATTTCATCTAACTCGAAATCAATAAAAAAAATTAAATAAAAAAGCCAATAATTCATTTCAAATATAAAATAACACATTTTTAACGGTGCAAAAGTTAACACTGAATATTTATTAAATAAATATATATTTTTTAACATTCAATATGAAGTTGACCCACTTTTATTTTTAATGACTTCTGGTAATCTTTTGGTTATAGAATAGATGAATTTTCGAGTACAATATTTTCTCATTTATAATATAAAAACAAATATAGAGAAACAATCTTACCATTGTGAAAGAATTGATAAGAAAAAAAATTATTGATGAAAATACTCTAATGGAAAAAATAATAATCAGTTTGTAAAAAAGATTCCCTGTATGTCCACTTTTGCACATGAGTGTATAAATCACAAATCTTTCCAACTGGAAAAATTTTTAAAAATCTCACAAATGAAATTGTAAAATCTGATTTTATAAAGCAGCGTTTTGATAAAAATTGTATTTTAATTGAAATGTGCTTAAGCTTATAAATAAATAATAAATTATTATTGCACACTTTACCAATATGTTGTTGTATTTGGGTAATAGTTTATTTATGTAAAAATTTTATCTTTAAAAATTACAGTTCATATTTTGCAATGAAATATGAAACGACAATATTATGTATCAATATTATTTAAAACATTTATTTATTTAACATTCGTAAATATAATAATTTCATGTAATAAAATACAAATATTTCTCGAACTACAAATCCTTCTTTTATTTCAGGAGGTTCGACAACTAACGACGACACATCACCACCAGTTTCTCCACGAACAGATCACTCAAATCAAAATCACACATCCGATCAACGCATATCACGACCAAGTAGTCCCGAACATAACAGATCACCAACGAACACTCCGCCATCGCATCATTTATCAAACATAATGGGCAACCATAGTCATCCGGCATTCCTTGACTCAAATTATCTACACATGTCGCGCTCGAAGAGTCCTTATCGAGAAAGCGACAACACCGTGATAGAAGAAGACGATATGGCCGAAGACGAAGAAGAATATGACGGTAACGATAAAGATAAGAAACCGAGCACTACAGGTTCATTGAGTCCAGGAAGTTCAATGGCGAACAAGAGAAAGAAAAAAACACGAACGGTGTTCTCAAGATCGCAAGTGTTTCAATTAGAATCGACTTTCGATATGAAACGTTACCTGTCATCATCAGAACGAGCCGGTCTTGCCGCGAGTCTTCATTTAACAGAAACGCAAGTGAAGATCTGGTTTCAGAACAGGAGGAATAAATGGAAGAGACAATTAGCTGCTGAATTGGAAGCAGCTAATATGGCACACGCAGCACAGAGATTAGTCCGTGTACCGATATTGTACCACGAGGCGTCGGTCAATGCGAACTCGTCGCCGTTGGGTAATCCGATCAGACATCCGTTAGCGTTGCATGAATCTGCACATCCGTTAAGTTTGCATCATCATCTAGAGGTATCTAGAGAGGCTACGAATAGTGCTAGTACGTCTGTCGTGTCATCGCCGTCTGGCTATCCGACGTCTTTATCTTATTACCATCATCAGGCAGCGGTTGCAGCGGCCGCTGTACACAGTTTACCTGGTAGTCCAGTGACGGCACGTGCACCCATGTCCAGTTTAGTTTAATTAAATATGAATACAATCATATGATTGTATTTAGCCAAGAATTTTATCTGTTTGTATTCTGGGAAAGTATTTATAATTATCATTTTTGTTTAAATACATTACACAAAATAATTTTATTGATATTCTATTCGAAATTTCTCACAGGAATTAAAAATCGATTTAACAATTTAAAACTGCAGCTAAATTTTATTTTACAAATAAATCACTATACCAACTACCAAATTTTTTAACATATTCAAAATTTACAAAACAGACATATTTAAATTCAATGATTCATTTAAAAAAAACACACAATTAAAAGTTCGAATATTAAATATAAAATCAATGAAATCTCATAACCTACAAAATTTTTACTTTTAAATATCAGTTAAATTCTTTAAAAAGATCAAAATCCATATAACGTATTCACACGTTAGATACGCATTAATATTATTTTTTAAAGATTTTATTTTTATTGGGAGATAATCAATTAACTTAACAAACAAATAAAAAATAATTATGTAGTTAATTACATTTTTTGGTTTAATTACTAACTTCAGATTATTTATGAATTAATATTTTAAAATTTATTTATAAACTTAAAAATGATTACATAATAATTTCTATCTTTGTACAAAATTCCCAAAAAGTAGCCTTTTTCAATACAGAAAGTACACTGAATAAAAAAAATAATTCTCAATGAGAATAAAACTTTTTTTTCAAATGTTTATTTAGTAAAATAAATTGAAAAATATCAATCACAATCGTGCATTTTAAAATAGATCTTTATTACCTATCAAGCTCTTATCTGTTTTATCAATCTTTTCAAATATTTTTCAAAATTATTAATCATTTTATTGTTATATATTTATATATATTAAATTTTCATATTTACTTATACAAATCTCAACATTTATGGTATTATTTAAAAACGTTTTTTGAATGTTTTATCTAATTTTATCATAATATTGAAATTAAAATTTTTAATACTATTTATTTTTAATTTGGGTTTCATCCTTTTTATTTCAAAATTTTATTAAGCTGTTGTTAAACAATTCTTTTGTTGATTTTTAAAAATATGATATTAATATAATTTCTTACATTTCTAATTAAAAAAATATTTCTTTTAATTTTCATTAAACAAATATACTCTTATTTACAATCTTGAATATAAATACTTTCCAGAATCATAAAACAAACGTTTACAAACATAATTTGTATCAAAGCTTTAATTACTTTAAATAATTGTTTGATGATTTTTGTACATAAATATTTATGGAAAAGAACTATATAAACTTACGTATATAGTTTAATGTATTATTAAAACCATTTATGTCGCCATATCATTTTAAATTCCTATTGCATTTGAATTCGAACAATAATTATAAACAAAATACCAGTGAAATAACGTGTTGATAATTGCAATTGACTTGTTCATTTCCTCCGATTCGAAACGATATGAAATGTATATCTGCCATTTTTATATCAATTAAATTATAAATAGGCTATTTTATGGCATATTCTCTCTATATGACATAATCAATATGAAATTCAGATTATTATAGTATGAACTATCAAATAAAAATGCATAGATATATACTATATATAAATATATATATAAATATAAATACATATAAGTGTAGATTGTTATTTATGTGAAAATAAATGTGCGACTAACTTATACAAAATTGAGTATTATTTTCATTCATATATTATTTCAGATTTGGATATTTATTTAGAAACTAGTAATTGATTATTTTTTGAATAAGATTTTCATTCTCAAAGTGTTTTTCGTACTTTTTTAATACAGGTTAAAAACAATACTTTGAAATTAGTTATTATTCAAGATAATAATTGTGTAAAAAAATTATATTAGCAATTATTTTTATATCAACGCCATGATAAAAAAATTCTTAAACTTAACAACTTCTAAAAAAGTTAAAAAATCTTCTAAAATATAAAATAGTTTCCAGGTATCCTAACTGATTTGCAACAACGATACAATTACCTAATAATAATAACAATATTACAAATGACAAATATTACACATGATTTAAAAATCTTAATTAACAAATTTTATTCCAATTTAGAAATGATTCATTTTCAATTAATTTTAATTGCATTGAAAATTAAATGGTATTCTCTTATATTCGATATAGTACTCGAATTTCAAAAATTATTGAATACTTCAACGAGTGACTTCTTTTAAAAAATTTAATAAACTCGTAAAAGGTATATAAAGCGGTTTACAGATTTTTTCCTCGGTTCAGAATATTTATATAATGGGATGATTAACAAAAATGAACATAAATATAAAATAATTAAATTTAACTTCTAACAGACCTAACAAATTTAGATATCTGATCAAATATATTTATATTTTCTTTTAATATAAAAGTTTTGTTTAAAGATAATTCGTTATTCCTAACCGGTTGTTCACATTGAAGCAAAAACAGCATAATATTCAAATGTTATATTTTTTTAATGTTTTAAATGATTTTTTTTAAAAAAATTAAAATTTACATTTTATTATAAAAAAAAATATTTTTCTTATTGTTCTTCGATTGTCGTAAAATAAAAAAACACGGAATCGTTTTTTTTCTAATTCAGGTAATTGCAATCACTTCAAACATATTATAAAGTATCCCCCCCTCTCTCTCTCTCTCTATATATATATATATAGAGAGAGAGAGAGAGAGAGAGAAACAGATATATATATATATATATATATATATATATATATATATATATATATTGAAAAGGTATGAAAAACGATATTAAAAATATATTTTTCTTTTTTATGTCAAAATGATATAAACACTGAATGAAAAGGTAATAACTTTTTTTAGACTTCTCAAACTTATAGATAGATAAAAAAATATGTACAAAGAGAGCAGAATATTAATATAGTAATATTCTATAATACAGCAAATTATATTTTTTAAAAATTCAAATTAATTTTTGTACATTTTTAAAATTGACATTTTTTATTCACTTATTTTCAAAAATATATTCCAATTGTTTTATATACTAGCATAATTGAGTTATACAGATGACACAAATAACGCTGAAGTATAGTAAAAAACAGTAAATGATAGTAAACAAGTAAATGTATATTTAAATCATTCAGTCTCATTTGGGCCACTTCTCTCTCTCTCTCTCTCTCTATATATATATATATATATATATATATATATATATAAAGAGAGAAAGAAACAGAGAAAGAAGAAAATATAATACTTTTAGATATTTTTTAATCCAAAATAATTATCAGTACATTTCGTACAATTAACGATTTTCTATGTCTTCTCTATAAAAAAGTACGTTTCAATTATATTTCATAAGCAGCCATTTTGAATAAACATTTACATGGTTTAAAACATCAATTCAGATTCGTCAAAATCATACCCCATATTTAATACGTATATAAAGCGTGTATAACCTGCAATTTAAACATTTTTCAAAACGTGTTAATCACAAGTTCAGAATTGTACAAAACTCACGACGGGAGTTTACATTATATTACCCGATAGCAACGACACAATCTCCACGTTCACGACGTCCCGTCTCGTAACGGCATACATTTACAACTACAGACGACTGTTTCATTCGGCTGTCAACGTTCGCACATAACCTAACATTATAAATATAATATAATCACAAAACATGACTGCGACAATAGTATATTTACCCGCAGGCAGAAACCGAACGCGAAGAAGCAACAATAAAGAATAAAATCAAAAAAAGAAAAACAGAGAAACCATGCTTCAAATAAATAGAAACGTGTGTCAATGCTTTTCATTTGTTATTTATATAATTTCAAAGCGACTGCGATCAGATTGTGATTTGTATATAGTCAGTTGTACATACGAAACAGTAAACTTAATCCACAACGGACATCGTCGACAGTGTAGCTGCACGAACATAAGAGGGATGTAATATGAAGCTACCCCTATTAAAAAGCGCTAAACTAGTTCTACTGAAAAAATCACACACATATACACGCATGTATATGGCCACCCTGAAAATTTCAGTTGATTCCTTTTCATACAAACATACATACATAACCATATATATATATATATATATATATATATATATATATATATATATATATATATATATAGTATGTATGTATGTATGTCTGTATGTATATACATATAATATGTAATAAAAGATGGGCCTTACTTGTAAAAACACAACAGATGCATCTTCTACGTACACCACTATGCACTATAAACGATGTTTAGGTTAAGTGGGGTTAGTTAGATTGGTTTTAACGTTTTTGTTATACGAATGATGTATATATGTATGAACTGTCTGTTGTTCAGAGGAATTGACTTGAATTTGGAGTGATGATTGATTGATGAGATTGCAGATTACTTTGATCATATGTAATTGCTGATCGTCGATAGTTGATTGTGACTATTTAGTCGAATGAATAAATTAAAGTCGTCTATATTAGATAATGTAGTAAAAAAAGATTAAATACGGATTAAACAAGTGTTTTATCTACGTAATACATTTTAGTTGTTAAAATAATACACAAATAGATAAAGACAAAATCGTTGAAGTAAAGAAAATAACTCAATAGGTATTTCAATTGTAAATAATTAACGATTTTACAAGATCTTTTATTTCTAAAATGATGAGAATAATGCAGTGAAATATATTTTAAATTATATAGTTATATATTTTCTTTACCCACAAGAAAATATTATTTATTTTTCTTGATATATCGTTTAGATCACTTTTCATATATTTTTAATTAATTATTATTCATTTTTTAAAATTAATTAAATTCGAACAATTTTGAACGTTAAACTCGAGATTAATGTAAACATTTCCATTTTTTACATAATTTTTTTTTTAAATGTCAAAAGTTGGTTATGAGTTAAATAATATGATATCAGTTTATTGCATTGCTAATTACTATTTTAAAACTACGATAATCACACAGAACAATTCAGTCACCCTCAAAAAAATTTTGAGCTCACAGTTGGGGGGATTATTCCAATGTTAATGATTAATGAAATATTTGACACATACTAATTAAATATATGTATAATCAAAAAAAGCAATACATACTATTTTTAGTAGTATATAATTAATTGTATTTTTTAATATTATATATATATATATATATATATATATATATATATATATATATATATATATATATATAGTCATCATCATGCTCTTTTTATCTACTTATGAATAAAAGTTATTCCCAAAATTTTCCACTTCAACCGATTCAAAATCTTTCTTTTTCAGTCCATTCTAACGAATTTTTTATATTCTTATTCTATCTATCTATCATGAGTCTCTTCCTGGGCTTTCTTTTATATCTAGGTTCCTAAACAATAACTTTCCTTGTACATCAATGGTCTTCTCTTTTTGCTGTATGTTAGGATCATTTCCATTTCAAACTTCTAACTTTTGACATAACATCTGTAACTTTTGTTTTCTTTCTGATCCATTTAATTGTCTTTCTATCTTTCTATATTATTTATAATATATATATATATATATATTCCTATGCTTTTTTGAGTTATTTAAAGCCGCTGAATTATTTTACCATTCAAAACTCTAGTTTACTTCCATAAATGAAAAGAGAATATATATAGGGTTTTCCAATAAGAATATCAGAACATTGACAGTTGGTGACAGTCATGTTTGAATTTTTTTTCAAGCTCATTTTAACATTTCAACTCAGTATAATTTTTGCAAATTATTATTAGACGTTTAACACTTCAACAACACTTTAAAATTGTAAAAACGTCAATAGACTTATAAAAACAGAATTTTAATTAATCCATTATTACACGAAATGGACCCATCAATTGGCCACCAAAATCATGTGATCTAACTCCATTAGATTTTTTCCTATGAGGTTATGTGAAATCATTGGTTTATGCTGATAAACCACAAGCAGCAGAAGCATTAAAAATAAACATTGAAAATGTAATTCATGGAATTGGACCACAATTATATGAAATAGTGACTAAAAATTGGACTAAACGAATGCACTATCTCAAACAATTATGGTCATATGAGTGAAATTGTGTTCCATCATTAATGCCATTATATGTGCTTAAAAATAAAAAATAAACTAATTAATTAAATACTTTTCGTTTAATTTCCATTTAATTTTCGTTTAATTTCCATTTCTGAAGCGCTTATTGGAAATATATATATATATATATATATATATATATATATATATATATATATATATATATATATATATAATAGTAATTTTTGATTATGTACGTCAAATTTGTACTTACATTACACCCTTTTATTTTGAAAATCATTTTCATAATTTATTTATTATTATTGATTTCTTATTCTGTCTACGAAAAACAAGAATAAAGCATAGACAAAATAAAGCAAAATTGTTTATGGTGATGATATATATACATACATACAGAAATACACACACACATATTTATAAACAAATATGTATATATATATATATATATATATATATATATATATATATATATATATTTGTGTACAGATATGAATTAATCTACACATAAACATGTCTCTAAAAATCGACAAAAAAATGTGTATTGTGTAAACGATCTCGATATACGGCATTAAAATGATACGATTCTAATGAATAATGTGTAGGTAAGTAGGTAATATCCCTACAGCAGTGCCTTGGGCATGTAATAGCGGAGGTAGTGGTCGTAGTAGGGTTTGCGTGTGACATTGTATGCCTGCGGTGATACAATCAGTGATCGTATCTGCGCACTCAGACTGTGACGGGGCACAAGACTAAGCCCTGCGCGGGCCCCAATTAAATGATTATCTAAGCAAATAAAATCATCCATTTAATTAGAGACTCGTGTTTAGACCGGAAGCTGACTGTTTGCGGGCACATGCCACGGCGGAAACGACCGTCGGCCTCGTCGACGATGTTCACTTGTTGTTTGATTATGTGGGGTTACGGACGAATGTTGCAGTTTTTTCCCATTAAAACATGTACAAGAACTCTTATAACGTAATCGTACGTACGAACGGAATCCACGAGTTTTATT
The DNA here is from genome assembly GCA_029203775.1 of Neoneuromus ignobilis. Lineage (NCBI taxonomy): Eukaryota > Metazoa > Arthropoda > Insecta > Megaloptera > Corydalidae > Neoneuromus > Neoneuromus ignobilis. Next base: position 11,325,539 of record CP092087.1, read on the forward strand.
ACCGCATGTGTATATTTTTACATACACAATTTAAAACTGAATGACAGTGTGTAGATTATCTCTAATTTATTCCCCATTCATTTTTTTTCTAAATATTTTGTTTCTTCAACTCTTTCACTCGTATAATGACTACATGCCACATGCGGTGTTGATTAATTCATCTTTGAGAAACGATATCTTAATATTGGCTCTTTGTTTTTTTTTAACTAATTAAACATAATAAACATTTTTTTAAAAAAAATAAAACGAATTCAATCTCACAACAAATTTCAGTTTTAATATTATAGCTAATTCACTTCTTCACAGATAAATCACTACTCAACGTCACAACATTTTATGACAGTATTCAATTATCACTGATTGTACACTTTTTCACTACTTATGCACATCTGACATCAGACTCATTGTATTGAAGAAACAATGATATATGTATGAGATACAAATATTGAAATTCAGATAATATAAAATTGTACAGAATTTATTTTTTAATACTGAGAGCAAATGCAATAATTTTTCAAGTTTTTATATTTTATATCTTATATTCAATTTCATATGTATTATATATTATATTATTACCTAATATTTTCCCTGTTCAAAAAGTTAAAATGCCAAAATTATTATTTTATTAAAAATACAATTTTATAATAATCAGTAATATATTATATCATATTTTGACAATTTAATAAAAAAAATTATAAATTTTAATTGAATCTCTTTAAACTTAAATATTGTTTCAAAAATTAAACAACCAATTATTTCAAATATATATAATAATAAATAAAACCAATTGATATAATAAAAGTAAATAAAATAAGTAACATGTGTTAGTTTTAATCATTAAACAATTTTTAATAAATAATTAATATTTAATTATACTTTAGAATCAAACATAATTAATAAAAATACACTATTTTGGATTTTTATTAATTTTTATATTTAGAATAAAAAATAATTAATAAAATTAAATTATTTTAGTTTTTTATCAATTTTGTATATTTCATATTTCCAAACCTAAAATTTTCACAATTAACATTTTATCAAATTAAAGGAATTAATTAATATAAAAATATTTTTAATATTTTAACTATAATCAATTTTCTATTCTAGAGAATTTCACACATATGCATTGAAGGGAGTTTTAATGTAAAAAGAGCTAAATTTTTTTTTGTGTATGTTGTTCTGCAGAAAAACTAAAAAATCTTGATTGGACATTTTACTATAAAAAATTCATTTTATTCATTTATACTATTCATTTTATACTATAAAAAATCATTCAACTGAAAAATTAATCTTTCATCTCGCTACTATAAGATTTTATAAATACATATATTCAATGATCACTTAGTGTTCACTTTATGTACTTGTATTTCACTTTATGTATTTTATAATACAGCACTTTGACTAATATGATATGACTATTGAAATATATATCAAGGAATATAGTGAATATATTTATAAAATCTTGTTATGTTGAAAAAAATATTTGATATTACACTTAACATTTCATTTTAAATATCTAAATACATAAAAATCAGTACTTATTAATTTACTATACATGATATGTATTTTTTTTCTTTTATTATATTGTGAAAAACTATAAATAATTGACATGCACACACATTAAATAATGAACATAATAGAATAACAATTCTCTGCATGTTATATAAAAACTTATTTTTTAGTGATTCAGCATTACAGAACTGTCAAATAAATTACAGTGGCCGCAAACTATCGCACAAAAACGAAATCCCACACTACAAAGAGAAAAATCTAACACCTCAGTTTGTAATAAACAAACGAATTGAATGACACTCAAAATGCAATCGGTCACATGTCATCATCTATTGTCAATGTACTCCATATATCTTATGCATTGTACAACAATAAAGGCGACAGTGAAATAATATCGTGATATGTACGTACACACACACACACACACACAAGCACGCACATCATTATGTAATTGTACACTAGGTTTTTTAAAAACGCCCTCGAAATGAGCGCCCTTTTGTGCACTCGACCCTGTATAATTCAGTTTTTCTAAAATGTATACTCGAATTTCACGTCTCAATTAGATTCGTTCCGATCAATAAAAAAACTATTAAGCCGAAGTGAGGGTAGATCGAATGACACAGTGTCAAATTTAAATTCTTTAATTATTTTTCTTTTAATATTTAAGGAAAGAATAAAATAAACTCAAATACAAACTGTATGTTAACATATTAATCATTTACATATTAACACACTGTCGGCATATTTTTCAATTGTATACATGTGTCAGTTAAGGGGTATTATTCTAGGAATTATGAAAATATAATGTAATAAATTATCAGTATCTTATTACAACTCTTATTGTAACAAATTACTGTTGCAAATTACAATTTATTAATACATTTATTATTATGCAATTTAAAACATAACACATGTTTAATAATGATTTTTTATGGAAAAAGATATGCCGAAAAATATGCTAATTACATGATATTTGAATATATATATATATATATATATATATATATATATATATATATATATATATGTATGTATATATGTTTGAACAAAAAATGTAATTCGTAGAATATATAAATATATTTTTATTTATTTGTCAAAAAATCATATATATATAATTGTCTATAATATTGAATAATTTATCAGTATCAGTAATTATATTTGAAACATAATAATGGAAAATTCTTGGAAATCTAACAATTTAAAATATTTTAGAAACTCCAATTATTTAGTAATCAATAAAAAGTAAAAAATTTTTCGAGCATCATAAAAATTGAAAAAGTCCAAATTTTCTCTCAAAATTGAAATTATAAAACTGACAATCTGTTCTTTAAAATATTTTTGAGTTATAGATTTAGAAAGGCATTATACCGAATAATACATAATGCATGACAATAACATTCTGTTTTAAAATATAGCATAAAAATTCATGACAAAACATGAATTAATTTTGAGATCGTTATCTTTCACTTTAGAAAATTTAAAAAATAGATAAGCATATTAACTAATTTAATTTTCAGTGAAACTAACTAAAATAATATTAAATTAGTTTTACTTATTAAATCTATTGAATTAAAATTCAAATATAAATAGTAAATTAATTTAAATACATTTACATAAATTTACTAATAAGTCATAATCAATCACATGATACAATAAAAAATAATTCTGAGAAATAAAATATATTTTCTTATACAACTCCTAACAAAATATCAAAAAATAGTAAAGTTACTTTATATATATAAATGACTTTTAATCAAATTATGAAAATATTAAACAACTTTTAAGCATAATTCTTAAATTATTACTTATATATTTGAAATCTTTCTTTAACTTTTTAAATAAATTTAATAATTGATATTTAATTGCTTATTATTTAATAATAATTACTATTCATTGTATATGTTTTTATATTTCAAAATACATTATACATATAAATATATATATATAATATGCAAATTAAAAACATACAATAATCGATTTATTATTAAACTGTCTGGTTTTTGTGACAAAATTAACAGCTCGCAATACACAGCATAATAAATAATGCATTAAATATTAATTGATTTGCAGCACATTTGTAAATTTGAAATTTTATAATTAGCAATCACGGTAATATTTTAAACGCGTTGTTTCATTATAAACTCTTTATTGGTTCAATGAGTTTACAATAAAACTATTAACAGCCAGTTCCATATACAATACAGAAATATCTTTAATTTTAAATAATTATTTTCATTAAATTTTCATATCAGACTATGTTTATATATTTACAATTTTTGTCTGTTAATATCATAATTTATATATATATATATATATATATATATATATATATATATATATATATATATATTATAATTATCATTATCAATTTTTGAAATTAAGTAAATGTAAATATATTTAATATTTATATAATTATAACATATTTTTTAACAAAATAACACTCACTAACGAAATAAAATATTATAAAATTATATATTCTTACTCAATAATTTTTAATAGATTATTGTAATACTAATGAACTTTTCCATAACCACACCATAATTTTCAAAAGAAAATTCTATAATTGCATACGATAGACAGAATATCAAAAGTTCAAAATATGCAGTAGGAAAAAATTAACAACTTTTTATTAAATCTTTTTACAAAATCTTATGAAATTGCAAATATTTTTTAAAGCAAACGAGCAATTATAAATATTACACATTTTTATACATATAATATTTTATAACAGTAAAAGTGCTTATATGAATATATAAAATAAAAGATTATAAATATTTATGCATAATTGTGATTTTGTGTGTATGTTTCTTTGTGAGTTCGATTTTTTCGACAACAAATTAATCAACTACCTAGAATATTATCATATAGGTGTTTTTTAAGCATGATAGAATTTTAAATTGAATCCCTATCGAAAATTCTATCTAACCTAAAAAATCATTCCTTATATGTATGTGTGTATGTGAATTTATATATCTATATATCATCACATCACACACCTTAAAGCCCATATCAATCCACTACTGGACGAAAACCTCAATTAATGGTACCATTCACTGGTATTTGGTCATATTCACCACGCTGACCGGGCGGATTGGTGAAGATTTTTTATCGGGATTTATATATATAGATATATATTTTTTATATCAATCATGCTACCCTCGAAAGTGAGGGACTCTCCGACTGGGAATCGAACGCAATCTATGACACGCGGTGATGCAAACCACTGTACTACCCAGTCTATATATATATATATATATATATATATATATATATATATATATATATATATACATATTGATATAGATTGATTATTCTTTAAATAGATCAAATTTTATATAGTGTTTTTTTAAGCGTGATAGAACTTTAAATTGAATCCCTATCAAAAGCTTTATCTGACCTAAAACACTTTCCATCATACCTTCATATATACAAACACATACATGTATATATAAAGGTGTTTTTTTCCAGTTAGATAGAACTTTCGATAGGGATTCAATTTAAAGTTCTATCACTCTTAAAAAAACACATATACAATATTGATACAAAAGAATTACCCATCAGTTATTTTATTGATATCAGTTAAAATAAATAAATACATCAATGAAATAACAATATCAATAAAAATGAAAAATTTCAACATAACCTCAAAGTCTTAATAAAATGTATACATGTATATAAAATAAAAATACACCTAACTGCTGGTAAAATATTATAATGTACATATATATATTTACAAATTCACACATATATGTTAATTTATATATATATATATATATATATATATATATATATATATATATATAATAGGCCAATTGCCAAAACGCTAATTAAGATCTACCACAATGATCTAACAAGATTGTATTCATATTTATGCACAAGTAATAACGTGCTAAATTAATGCACATTTAATAACACATTTTGTTTTACAAAAGTCGTCGTCGCACATAAATAATACGCTCGGTTGTGTCCATCGAACAAAGAAAGAGAACGAGCTCGCACACGACGGACAGTCGTGAAAGCATAAATAGTTCTAACCGTTTTTTTTTGCACATCGAGACGGCAATAAATAATACAAACGTGTGAGTCAGACCGAAATAACTGAAGATAATTGCAATGTTTAATTCATTTTGTAACGCAAAGTATTTTAACAGAACGTCGTCGTGCCGTATCCTATCCAACGGTCCGAATTTTTTTTCTGTATCCACTAACTTAAACGAATACGAAACACACACACACACACACGCGCGCGCGAGCCGCTTTCAAACCTCAAACAGCTGACTCGATCGCAGTCATCATAAGTTTAGGACCCCCAAAAAAATGGTAATTATTCAATTTGTATGTTTATAAACAAGAGAACGATGCGGTGTTCTCGATTTGCATATCGCAGCGACAATCGACGCACCTAGCGTCTAATAATCATATTAATTACCAACTGACTCGTCTTGTCTATGTTTAAGCCGTAGTCCAAATATTGATGGTTGTTTTATGTTAATGCAAATGTATCACTAGCAATTAATTACGGTAACAACATTCTTAGTTAAGGATCGCTAGACGTTTTGAAAGAATAAATTGAGCGGATGATACAGCCACGTTCCCTTTTTTATCCTTACAACTGTCTTTCGTGATCGATTATTAGAAATCTCGAATTGGTGTATACTAATATATAAAACTATTTAAAAGAATTTTAATTAAACATTTTCTTTAATTAAATCATTTCCGCGAAATAAATCATAACTCTAATAATGCATAATCTATAATTTTTTTTAATTGACAATCAAACTGTCAAAAGAACTATAGAATTGCTACATTTAGTTCATTTGAATCCTGTTTTTCACCATTTTTATTAACTACACGTAATTAATTACTTATTATTTGTTTATAAGCAACAAAGGTTTTAAATTTTCTAATTACCTTTCAATATTGACTTGAAATTATTTTTATATTTATTTATAACCGTACACAAAATCATATTTTCTTAAAAATGAGGTTAGTTTTTTCCATGAATTTAAATTGGTACTCAATATAACTAAAGCCACAATTTATCATTAGAATCTACTGGACTATTTGATTATGAATCAAAAAATTTCAATTGTGTATATCATTAAATTAAACTATGATTTTTCTAGATTCTTGAATTGTTATTCATAAAAACCTAAATCTGTTTCAAATAAAAAAATATTAAAAACCACAATGAAATCTAACTTATAAATAATAATTTTGTCTTTTATAACAAAACTAGTTTTTATGTTTGTTATAAAGACAAAAAAGTTTCTATTGTTGTTTATCTATAAATTTGAACAACAAATCAATGAAGAAAATATAAAATTGTATGTTACACCAATGAACAGATTAACTCAGTTTCATTAATATTTCATTATTTATTCCATACTATAAAATTACTTCATCGAGTGGGTGCACACAAATAAGTATAATATTTGATCAATGAATTTTATTTTTTTTATTATTACTTTTTTTAAATTTCTGATTAAGAATTATATGTCTAATATTTGAAAATCGTTGTTCTACTTTAAACAAATTAAAACGTAAATTTAGAAAATATCTCAAACAGAATTTCATAAAATTTTGAAACATAACAAATTACTCAAAAGAAATTTAAATCACATTCGAACATAATCAACTGACAAAATTGATATAGATTTAATATTTTTTAAATAGATCAAATTTTATACAGAGTGTTTTTTAAACGCGATGGAACTTTAAATTAAATCCCTATCAAAAGTTTTATCTAACCTAAAAACACTTTTATCATACTTTTATATATATATATATATATATATATACATGTATATATACATAAAGAGTATTTTTTTAGATTAGATAAAACTTTCGATAGGGATTCAATTTAAAGTTCTATCACTTTTAAAAAAACATCTTTAGAAAAAATAATCAAGTGTTATAAAGAATAAATTAATATTGTATAATAAATTTGAAAAATAAAAAAGAAAAAAAGAATTTCACAAATATATAGAACAAATGTATTTAAATATAAAACTTAGATATATATTTTTTATAAATCAGTTCTCAATACAACAATATTTTATAAAAATGTTTGATAATCACTTATTGTTCACTTTTTTGATATTGTGCGTTTCTATGATCATGTCATAATTTAAAAAAAAAAGTTTTGATAAAATTTTAAATTGAAATGAATTGTATTTATTATAAAAATGATCGAATAGTAATTAAAATCCGTATTAGTAACCAAAATAAACAATATTATAAAATCTTGTGATATTTGAGAATAATTTATTTATGAAGCAACGAATTAATGACAATGACTAATCAATGATGAAGTAAATGGATATTTCAAGAGGTATTTTTTTTTATAATTCCATGGTGGAAAGATGATGAACGTAAAAAAAGTGACCAATAAAAAAGAAAAATCATTGTCATGTGTACATAAATTCTGAATTTAATCAATTTACAATTCGGAACCAAAATTGTAAAAACGCGTAGGATATCAATGGGGTACGTGTGTACAGCACCGTTTATTCAAATAGATAATTCACATAAATGCATACCTTGTGTACTGTATAATACAAACGAAATAAATTAAAGCTTGCGACTGCAACGCTTAATTCTCTACAAACACCACATCATAAAATAGCGACAAAACGTAAAATTACAATGTAAATCGTGCAATAGTGGAATCAATCAATTTATCCTAATATAACCGCATAAAATCTGTATTCACATTCGGATACATTCATCGACTATTATCGACAGCTTATAAAGTGTAACTCGGGGTGTGCGTAGTCGTACGGCTCGAACATGATGGCCTTGTGCCGCAAAACGTTCCACTACCGCACTGGTTAACTGGTAACCATGTGTGTCTGATTGATTGATGTGCTTTTAACACGACTCATTAGTTAGTTCAGCGGCCGCTACGCGCCAATATAAATGGCGCTAGCGTGCATGTTCGTGTGTGTACCCGCGCCGTCGTCGTTATATAGTGCCATTCGGTCGACGCTAAAATATGTTACTGTTTTCGCGTTAACAGTTTTATATATGTACAAACACTGCCCATTCGAATAGAATAAATAATTGTCGTACATATATAGTCGTATCGCGGATGTGGTTTTCACATTTCATAACGACAAACATATTTTTTCAGTATGTTTTAATGTGTAATATTTATGTATATGTGTTAAAAAAATCGACGAAAACTAACGAGCGGACAACAGTAGTGCACACAAATTGTAAAAGAGTAACTTCGACAAAGACACTTACCGACCGACAAAAATTCACTCTGTCATTTAAAATTTACATACATTACATCCTTTAGAAGATCTTTTTGATACAAAAAATCGTTTCAAGAACTTTAACATTTCAATATAATAGAATCAATTGAAAATCAATATACTGTTGATAAATGTACTTCTTTTTATTTAAAAAAGAATGGTGTTCCGCCTCCACGTTGATGTGAAAATCCGAATTTTCACAAAGTTTTCCTAGAATAACCAAAATTTAAATTTTATAAAATATTGAAATTAAAAAAAAAGGAAAAAATAGATTTTCATGCAAACTTTTAAGACAAATTTTCGGACAAAATAAATTTTAATTGCATTGTTATTATATATATATACATATATATAAAATATCATTTTTTATAAAAAAAATAATTTTTGATAAACTGAATCGTTTATAAAAAAAAATCATTTTATTAAAGCGTTGACTGATTGTTTAAAATAAGATTTTCTCTAAATAAAATACATTTTATATTTAAGAATGCGATTTTGATCTCTGATTCTCCTTATTTTATGCATAAATTTTAATTTTAGATTTAAAAAATCAATCTTTAAACATTTCAATTTTTTGGAAATTTTCCATACTATAGGTCGTCGTTTTTTTGAGGTCAAAAATTGAAAAATTTTAAATTTTCTATAAGTCGGTCTTTTCTGTTAGTATACAATTATTTAAATAAAAAGTAATAAATATCAAGCAAAAATTACATTTTTTACTAGATAATACGATTTTGGTAACCAAAAATCAATTTTTGATTATTTTCGTTTTTCACTCAAAATTCAAAAATTCAAGAAAAAATAATTGATATCTACTCTAAAATTAAATTTTGATTTACAATGTTCAGTTCTGTTCCTAATGAATACTTCCAATTATTAAATTAAATAAATTAAACGCTGTAGAAAAACTTATTTGAAAATTAAAATAGTAAATTTATAATGGGTTGTAACTGATTGATAAATTTGAGTTAACTTTAAAAAAAAAATTCTTATATGTGTTTTTTATCATTGATTCGTCTTATTTAATAACCAATCTTTGATTTCATATAAAAATATTTGATTTTCAAAGATATAAATTTTTTGTAAAATTTTCCATACTATAGGTCGTTGTTTTTTTGAGATTAAAAATTGAAAATTTCAAAATTTACTATAAATTGGTCTTTTTTGTTATTATACAATTATTTGAATAAAAAATAATAAATATCAAGCAAAAATTACATCTTTTATTAGATAATACGATTTTGGCAACCAAAAATCAATTTTTGGTTATTTTCGTTTTTCACTCGAAATCCAATAATTTTTTAAAAAATAATGAATACTTACTCTAATGATGAATTTTGATTTATAATGTCTAGTTTTGTTCCTAATGAATATTTTAAATCTATAAATTAAATTAATTAAACGCTACAACATTTTTTTTTCGAAATTAAAATAGTAAATTTGTAATGGAGTCTAACTGATTGATAAATTTAAATTAACTTTAAATAAAATTCATTTTGTATTCATATATATAATTTTTATCGTTGATTCGTCTTATTTAATAACCAGTTTTTCATTTTATATGACAATATTTGATTTTTAAAGATATATATTTTTTTGTGAAATTTTCCATACTATGGGTCGTCGTTTTTTTGTGGTCAAATATTGAAAATTTTGAAAATCACTGTTAGTCAACCTTTATTACTATAAATCATTTATTCCTAATGAAAATAACCAATTTTCAGTTTAATTAATATCCACTATTAGAGAATATTGTTTTGATGATCGAAAGATGATTTTTTATATTTTTTCTCTTTTTTGAAATTTGAAAAATCAAAATAAAATACTTTTTTGTATAAAAATATCAAACTTTCACTAAAAAATTAATGTATAATAATATGGAAATATTTAATATATATATATATATATATATATATATATATATATAATTTTTTTTCATATAGAGATATGATCGATTATTATTTATGATAATTAAAAATTAGCTATAGATAAAATAACATAAAAATAAATATTTACTTGTCTTAAAATATGATACAATACCAATCTCATTTTTTACATTTAAAAAAAATTCAACATAATTTAGCAATTAATGAAACATGACCATTATATATTTATGAATTCATTTCCTACCAGTATTAATTTTTAATCAAATATAGATACGAGTAGAAATATTTTCATTTAATTAAATAAAGATGTTACACAATTACTCAATCTATCTGTGTGTGTGTATTTTTTCTGCTCTAATTTATTTATTTAAATATATTCGCTTCCTGTACGCAATCAATTAATTAATATGTAATATTTTCGAACAATTAAAATTTTATCTTGTATAATGAAAAAATATAAATAAATTGATTTCAATTCGATAAAGAAAACACACACATACACACATGTGTAAGCACGTACGAAACGTACAAAACATTGAACGTAAATATCGAAAAGACTGGTATATACAAGATCAATCCCGATAAACTACTTCGAGCCATTAATTTCTTCACCTATAAAAATGTCTACGGCATTCGAACGCGCAAAGAGCATAAACATGGATCGCTAAATACAACTTCATCGCCATATGTTGTCATCTATTCCGTTTTAGGAACCATTTGGTGATGATCAGATAATTAGAGGAAATTAGGGTTAGAGAAGTAACCATTTATTATATTTCGGAAGCCACACGTACGAAATAACGGTATTCTATTAACTCATTTAACTTCACCCCCGTAGCTCCGAGCAGCACACTATTTATCGCGTGTTTATTCGTTAAATAAAAACAGGCTGTTCCATAAAAAAAATTATACACACACACACACACATACTTAAATGAATGTATATTTTAGATTTCGTAATTACTTATTAACAGTTGCACTCACTGATTAATTCCTATATCTTATCGTAATTATTTAAATTAATTGTATTTATGCATATTTATTATTTTTCATGTTTCCAAATATGGTTACATATCAAAATTTTAGATAAATTTTACGTGTGAAGTTGTTTTAGATTTCATAAATTATATTGTAGTCAATATGTCATTGGTAAATAAACATCTATTAATTATACTTCATGAATTTTACATATATATATATATATATATATATATATATATATATATATATATATATATATAATGTATTATAATACACACTTTTGTATAAATATACATATACATAATCTAATTTTAATTAATGACTTCATGTCAATTTTCATTATCTTTAAATTTAATATGTTCTCTTAACTTCACATCACAAATAGTGAAGCATTAGATGTATTAATTTATTTTGTAACACACAATATCACTGATTAATATTTTATACATACATATATATATACACACACACACACACATATATATATATATATGATTCATAGATTCGATCAAATATGTACATGTTCACACATGCATTTATTTGTTTACACAAATAATGTTATGCATTAGTTCTATTAATTTAATAGGATTACACTGACTGTGTCTTTTCCTATTTTAGTAATTTTTTATTAAAAGATAGTAAAGAGTAGATGTTTTAAAAAGAATAACAACAAATAAATTTTTAATCAAATGGGAGTTGTGAAATGTTTTTCTTGGTTATTGAAATAAATTAATTACTTATTTTATTATAAATAATGGTTTATTGTTTTAATTTAGATTTTGAGCTGAAATTATTTTCCATAAATTATATATTTCGCATCAGTTTTTCTGAACGAATCGAATTATTTATCAAAAATAATCAATTAAAAAAAATGTATCTTTAATTCTATTAAAATCAAAGAGAACTGTCAATTAGTACAAGATCTAAAATAACAAATAATTATATTCAAATATTGTTAAGAACAAATCGTGGTTACAACTAACTTTTATATAACTGTTTTTAAAAATTTTTCGTTATGAAGTAGTTCAAAGTAGTGCTAAAAAAATTAATAGTGCAATAAAATATAACAGTTTTTAACAACAAGCAATAATCTAATTATGAATACTGAAAATACACAAAGCTGGTTTTAAAGACATTATTAGGATAAGACCATTCTTCATACTCTAATAAAAAATATGTCGATATTTTATGAAAAATAAAATAGAAATCATTTATAATTAACAAATAAATGAAAATAATATTCTTGAATAAAACCAAAATAAATCAACTCGGTCCCAATAGCACCAAATCTAAAATCAAAACTTTACCTCACTTAAGTTTTAAAAAAATATATAGATTATTTTTTTATTCAGACACGGAGTGAATATTTTAATCGAATAACACCGATGTTACGTTTGTGTTAAATATTTAAAATAATAATAAATAAAACTGTTATAAAAAATATGAAATGATATAAAAGTGTATGACAGACAGATATTTAATTGCCCAAAAAATCTTGAATATAACAAGCACAAATTATTATTCTAAGTATTTTACTCAAAACTTTAAAATAAATAGACTTAACAATAGATTTATAAGGAAAATATTAAATATATGGTCATCCAAATGTAACGCCTAGATTTGTGTTTTATTAAAAGAAACTATACACATGTTTTCCTATATGCCACCATACACACATATTTCTTTTTAATAAAACACAAATCTAAGCGTCACATTTGGATGACTCTATATATGGTCATCTAAGTTCGTTTTAACAAACAAATAAGGAATAAGTGTTGATTTCATACTGTTATCAAATTAATTATGTTATTGTACTAACTAATTATCAAAACGTTTCTTTCTTAGAAGAATGTTTTGGCAAACAAAAATATAAAGTATATTATTTTATACACAAATAAATAACTATTGACAGTGTACTAATTTTACTAATATTTCTAAAACAACATTACATAAAAAATAAAACCATAATTATTAGACAATAAAACTATTTTGATGTTAATATAATTGCTATATCTAAAATTAAAAATAAAATTTCGTTCTATAATTAGATAGAAACAATTGTAACAGTATATTAAAAAAAAAACAGTAATTTATTAAAAATATTTTTCGATTTTATTCCATTTTAAAATCGACATTTTTTTAAATTTATATAAATCTATTAATTAACATATTATTTATTTTGTTATACACTTTTTCACAAACATATATTTTTTTTAAATATTCAAAGGATAATTTTAATTGTTTTAATTACAATATGAAAATTACAAATATTATATCATTAAAATAAAATATCTCTCTAAATTTTGTTAAAAAATAACGATAGTTTATAAATTATATATATATATATATATATATATATATATATATATATATATATATATATATATATATATATATATTAAAAACATACATATAAAACACATGTGTAAGTTTGTGTAATGTAAAATATGAATTTTTAAAAATTACATATACACATTTAACTATCATACAAGTTCATAAAACACAAATAATATAACATTAATCTTCTGAATGTATAAAAATACCTATTTATCACAGAACAAATAATTTTATGCATAAATTTATATGTGTGTGTGTAATTATAATTAATTAACAGAATAAACTAATATTGCCATGCACATATAGACATCAATCTTCTATTCATACAATATTCAACTCTATATTTAATACATAGAAACTGAATTGTTCGAACAGCCATTGTGTTTATAATCGTTTAATTTGTTATTTTGAACTACGTTTATTTAACTAATAGACAATGTATATTATCTATTTGAAATTTTGATAAAATAAGATAAATAAAATTTAATTAACTCTATGATACAATTGTAATACTGTTTTTGAATTAGTGTGAAATTCATAAATGTATACCCATGATTTTTTTCTTCAAAATTTTTATTTTAAAGCACATTCAAGAACAAACTTAAATAATATGCAACTGGCATTAACTAACATTGTGCATTAATGAAGAAGTAAATAATAGCAAGGAAATAAATGTATGTCTAAATCATTCAATCTTATTTGGACCACCCTATAAAATATTTATGTTTTCAAATGCAGCGGTGAATTTTAATTGATTTTAACCATTTTTCCATTTATATATATATATATATATATATATATATATATATAAGGTTTTCCAATAAATGCTTCAGAAGTTTAAATGGAAATAAGACAAGAAATATTTAAATAATTAGTTTTTTTTATTTTCAAGCATATTCTATGGCATTAACAATTAAATATAATTTCACTCATATGTCCACCACAACTTCGTTTGACATAGTTCATTCATTTAGTCTAATTTTTAGTCACTCTTTCACATAAGTGTGGTCCAATTTCATGAATTAGACGTTCAATGTTCATTTTTAATGCTTCTGTTGTTTGTGGCTTATCAGCGTAAATCAATGATATCATATAACCTTACAAAAATAATCCAATGGAGTCAGATCGCATGATCTTGGTGGCCAATTGATGGGCCCATTTCGTGAAATAATGGACTCATTAAACTTTTGTTTCAATAAGTCTATTGAAGTTTTTACAATTTTTAAGCGTTGTTGAAGTGTTAAATGTTCCATGATAATTAACTAACCTATACAGAGTTGAAATGTCAAAATGAAGTTAAAAAATCAAACTTGTTTTCGACCAGCTATCAAAGTTTTTACATTCTTATTGGAAAACCCTATATATGTATATAAATAGATAGATAAATATATAAAGATAGATAACCTTATAATATTTAATCTAAAATTTTGTTACTAGAAACAATTAAAACAATAATAATATTATAAGACCCGAAACAATTTCAAAAATAACTCATTAAAAAAAATTTAAAATATTATACAAAAGTACAACCACCTTTAAAATAATTTCTTTGAATTTCTATTCGCTCCTGCTAGTACTGAATTCAAATTCAGTATCATTTCTCAAATTCTTTTTTTTTAAATCTTATTTAAAACCATCAGATCAATTTTTTAATATATTCAAAATATATATTCATAACAATAAATAAATATATTTTAAATATATTCCTACTGGTATAAATATAATGAAATCATACTAAAATAGATTTTGGAATATAGAGAATAATCTAATAAATCAAAATCTGCTTGACTTGCAATGAATTTTTGAAGATTGATACGTTGACGCGATTAAGGATTTATGAAAATCCAGTTCGATATAAAATGAATAATAATTTAGAATTTTTTTATGACTCAAAATAATTTTTTTGCTGAAATGTTTGATTTAGTTAAAAAAACCTTAATGAACATTTTTTCTTTAAATTGTTTCGAAATTTAAAAATTCGTAATTTAAACACAGTGACATTTCCAAAACTTCAAAATTTTCAAAAATATTCACTGACAATTTACCATGTTTTTTCATCTATTTATTTTACAATTTCCATGACGAATACACATACTACATTTAAAAAAAAACTATACAACCAATTAAAGATGTGACGATATTCAAACTATGAATACAAATTGATGACAATTTCTGCTACTACGTAGTAGATGAGAATTTGTTACAATGTTACTGCAATGTCACAAGCAAATACAATATTCTTAAAATTTTACTATTTCACTTAATATATATATATATATATATATATATATATATATATATATATATATATATATATATATATATACAGTACAACAAATAAATATACTCACTGAACATAAAATATAATATCACACATACACAAACGAATAAACACTCATACATAACGAGTGAATTTCAGATTAATTACAGTCCATTAAAATTGTAATCAATATGGCTGAGTGTATGTAATCATTGGCGTTGCAGTCGTTGTCAGACCGTGATCATAAATGAATGCAGTAATAGTAACTACAGAAATATCGTCGTTATGTATAGATGTACAATTTCAAGATACATACATACGTACATAAATACACACACACATACATACACACATATATGCATACATACATACATATACAGATAGTATTTTATTGCAATATATGTGTAATATAATGTGATATCAAATCAACAATGAAAATATAAATCCGCACGCTAAATTGGATTTTAATGAGCATCATAATTATTTGACGAAATTCGAGTTCAAACGTACTCTGATGATAATATGAAAATTGTTCAAATGTAATAATCGGAATAATCACGTCACTAGCGCTAGTATTAGTTTAATTGTTTTCGTAATGATCGTTCGGCATTCGAATTAAATAAGTACTACGATTATGTGTTATCGAAAATGAAAATTACTTTTTAATCAAGTCTACATGAAAAATGAACACTCAAATCAATTCGATCGCATATTATCAGTTTAATTTAACAAATTTGTATCGCTCGATTTTATATTGTTCTAGTTTATTTGTTTATATTAAATAAATAATCGGAAAAATAAACATCGTTAAATTATATTTATAAAAATTAATCATTGTTTATCCTTAAGAGTAGTTTTTTATATAAATATTTATAAGAAACAATTATAAATACTCTCTTTTCAAAGATAGTTTATTACACTGACACTGAATTTAATCCAAAATACATTTTTTTTAATACTGAACCAATTAACACAATTTATAATTTCATATTTAATAAAAGTGTGATTTCCAAAAAAATACGATTTTTTATATATTAAAATAAATCATATCCTCTTCAGATCAATAACGGTGTTCTTTTAAAATAAATTTATTCTTTTTATTAATATTTCATCTAAAATTTCTAACTTCCAAAAAATATTTTGTTTTTATTTCAATTTCAACTCTGAGTTACAATATGTCCTCACTTGAGAACATCCGGTTTATAGCTTTGTAGGATGTGACTTGTAACAAGAGATATTTTCAACAGTTCTATTCATGTTTTAATTCTCAAAATGAATAAAAAAATACAATTTTAAATTAAATGTAAATAAAAGTAAATATTTTTATTATATTTAAAATATTTAGAAAAAATATAGCAAAAAAGTTATTTTTAATGAAAATCGTAAAAACAATTCCTGTTTTTTAATCACATAAAACACTTAGACATTTAGAACATTCAATTCTTTCTTTGCAGTTATGATTTTAATTTCTGAATCTTACAAAATGTGTCAAGTCTTTGGCTATCGAAAGGTGATATGCACCTTTAATTCTTAAATCTTTAGAAAGTATACTGACCAGGCCTAGTTTTCCTACCTCCCATGTTCTATTTGCATTTTTATCATTACAGTCGTCTTACAAAAAATTGTTAGTTCTGGTAATGAATATTTCTGTATTTTTTACTTAAATTGTCAATAAATCTAAAACTTATTTTAATTGCCTTTGAGGTCTGAACTTTCTTCTTAGTAAAGTAATCAAAAATTGATAACAGCAATGTCAATAACTTTTTTTAAAAAAATATAAAATACACTTTTTTTGTCATAGACTCTGTACATGCAATGAGCCAACATTAACACCAATGAGATCAACATTACTTATCTTAAAATTGTATTTATTTATGACATCTGGCTGTGAAACATTCACATACTCACGATTTTCTCTTGAAAGCCGTCGAACTTCATTGGATGAATATGATGAAAAACGAATGCCATTGTAATTAATCGATTATCGATCCATTTTAATACGAATATTGTGGTTTTGAAGTCTATTGCTCCTTGTCCTTCCAAACAGCTGATTAAATAATATCAAATATAAAACTGACCTCCATAAATATAGAAAAAATGTTTCAATCACAAAAAATAAACTAAACAATTGATTTAAAAAACTGTGTTGAAAATGAAACCTAATAAATAATTAAACAAGCTGGTAAAATTTTTGTCTCAGAAAATAATACTGAACTGAAAAAGATTACATTTAACCTTTGAACCAGGATACAAGTACACACCCGTACACTAAAACACTTGTAACAAACTGGTGGGCGCTTCTCGTACAACGATTCAGAGTTTTCTTGGAAATATTATTTGTCAGACATCACAAGAAGACGACAATTAAATAAAAAACAACGAATTCTAGTAGCAATGAAACGTATTCAATCATTTGTTCACACATGTGGACGTAGTTCTGATAAGGATAGAAAATAAACCAATTTTGTTTATTTAAAATTCTATTATTATTTAAAACATTTCTTACTATACAATTTAGAACTTATATAACTATTTTTCTTTTCCACTGTCCATCAATATTGAGTTAAAATTAATTTGGTTTCTTTTTACAGCCCTATACATATTTTATAAAAAAATTATATTAGCTTAAATTGTAATTTTATGCATTTAAAATATTGATAACAAATTTAGAAATGTGAATTAATCAAACGATTAATTAAAACTAGGGATTATTATTTCATTCAAAAAACTTATATTTGGAGATATCAATTTAGAAAACGAATTCAAGAAAATTCCAAATTTATTGTAGATGAAGAATAAAATTAAGTTCTTTTTTTCTATTAGAAATATTTCTTGAAATTTTACTACAATAATGAAATAAATAACATTTCTAAAAAGACTTTACTAAACAAATTCCCAATCAACCAAAAACTGAAATACGTAAAAGTACATTGAAGTTATTGATAGGAACAGAAAAAACTCTTCCCTACAATTGAAATAAAATGTTTAATTAAATGAATATTAAATTATCAATTTTTACTTATTTGATAAATAAAAAAATATTAAGAATCATAGTGAAAACTACCTGCAAACAATCAATTTCATCTCCTACAAAATACCTAGTTGTTTTCCAACAATTGTTGAAAGAAAATAAAAGCTCCATAAATTAAAAATTTGGAATATCAAAATTTAATTCATTATTAATAATTACACACAATAAATAATAATTCTTAGAGATAATTTTATCCATGATAAAAATGGATTATGGATAATCAAAATAATATTTTGACGATATTTACGTTTTATTAATAAATTCGGTCCTGTGTGGGTTGCATACAACCCACGTTGAAACTTTTCGTTCAAGCCGTTTGATATTTTCGCTATTAAATGTTACATTAACGTAAATCGTTTCATAATATTATTAATTGATCTATAAATATAATGTACAGGAAAATTATTACACCATTTATACATTTCCAGCACTTCATGCTTTGCGATCTGTTTTTTAAATTCTTCCTTATTGCTCAAATTTTATTTTCGAATGAAATGTTTAAATTCGATAGCATGGAACTCGTACAATCCACGTGACATGAACGAAAAGTTATCGAAAAATATTCCAACACAACCCATGTTAATTAACCATTGATTGAATATAAATAAACACTTACATAACAATACTTTATACTAAAGAGACTTTTTGTACCAAAATGAAAATATTAAATTCAGGCAACCACCGTATAACACGGTTTTGTTCTTACACAGGTAAAGATTTAGGAAAACCTAAAATGATATAAATCTTCAATTACAAACGCAACATTGAATAAAATAATACACTTTATTTAAGTAAATCGATTTAATATATCAGAACGATGGGAAGAAAATTTCCATTGCAGGCTATTGAAATTGTGAATTCGAGGAAAGAGTATTATTAGTAAATTTTAAGATCTTTGCAAAGTTGCTCGTAACTTTAAAATCATTGGTTTTTATTTGATCTCTTAATGAAATGTAAGCCAGCAGGTAATCTTTAATAAAACTATCAAATATATGTTAAAACGCTTGGTGTTTTTTCACGATATACAAAAATTGCTGGTAGAAAAAAGCTGATGAAGGAGTGTTGGTTAAAATAACAATCAATTTATTATAAATGAAGAATTTATTATAAATGAATCAATTTATTATAAATTACCAAATAATTCAGGAAATGAAAACAATAAAAAAATTCTTAATTTTAATATTTTACTCTAAAAACCTATAGAAAGGCATAAATTTAGTAAAAAAAATTGGAATTCTATTTTCTGAATTTTTCTATTGAAAGAAATGCAAAATTTAAAAGAGAACTACACAAATATTTAATTCCATACAATGAAATTAATAAAGATATATCAAAAAGACATCCGATTTTTAACGAAAAAAAACATATAAATCTAAATCCTACAGAAAAAAATTATAAAATAAAAATATTTTTCAAGAAATAAAACGTTTTAATTAAATTTCTTTTAACAGCAATGAAAAAGAAAAAAATGGGAATATTTTCAATAAACATATTTCTAAGAAATATATTTATTAGTGTATTTTTATTATTTGTTGAAATCTAACCTTACTTTTTTCGCTGGTTCTTAGTCCCACATAATACTATTTCATATAATACAGCATTTTTAGGAATTAACCTACTGTGTTATTTGTGGTTACTTTTGTATATTTTTTTAATTTACACATTTGAAACGTTTTTTCGCATATAATTTCAATTAACAATTATTTTTCTTAAAAATAACTCATTTTTAATCACTCTTTACCAAAGATAATTGTCTTTTTTGATTTATTTAAATAAACATGACATTACTAAATAGTTTATAATTTTCATGAAACTTTTTAACTGAATTTATTTTAACTTTTTCAAATATTTAATCTGAAACTTTAAATTTAAAATAATTATTTTTAAAAAAATAATATCTTTTTCACTCATATCTCACATTTTTCATTTTATATTAAATATAAAACATAACAATCTATTGAACTCCATAACTATTATTTGAAATTCAAACAACCTAATAATTCCACAAAATACAAACCTCAAAGAAACAAAACATAATACACAAAAAGAGACCTTAACATTTAAGAACAAACATCTACGTATCTGTGTTAAAAATATATTTCTATGAAATATTGATATCGAACATGAAATATATTTTTACTTTAAATATAAAAACAATACTTCTGTATAAAACGTCGTAAAGAAAAAATATATCAGATATGATCATATACATGTATTCATATTCACAACATTATTAATAATTTATAATAGTTTTACTGACAGAACTGCCATGTTCGTTTGTGCTCGCAAATGAATACATAATTTGCAACTGTACGAAAATTAAAAACGACAAACAATAAGAAACGTTTAACTTGTTTCACGCTTATTATCATTAATATATATATATATATATATATATATATATATATATATATATATATATATATATATATATGTATATTTGCGGAAAATTATAAAGAATTAGTCACTGAACGCATGTGTGTGTAGCGAAATATAACATATTGCCTAGATCTAGTCGATGGATAATTAACATATCAGATAAACGTAAATGAGTGTTAAATGTGGACCTCGTGCCATTGCACGCACATTAATTGTGCGTGCGTTGTAACATTTATTTATTACACCGTACGTATGCATACATTAACTTTGCCACGCGTACACTTATTTTTAATACCTTGGAGTTATCAAACGTTACGTTTAGTCATTTCATCTATTTATATACTCCGATTGTCGGCATTCTATTTAATTTAATCCATTCTGAATTTGTTTATTTTTAAAACGATTGAAGACCATGGAAATTTATTGATGTGTGTATTAGTTTCTTTCATTTTTATTAAATGTATTCTGGACGTTAATATTTATTCATGATTTTTAAACATGTTTCTTAATAAGAAGTTAATCTTATGCATTAAAAAATTAATTTATTTTAATTTAATACATTACTAAACTATGCTTTTAATTACAAACGTTTAAAGAGAATTTGTTATTAACTCACATCAAAATAAATTGAAACTCAATGTATTGATCAGCTGCCCAACAACAACTGAATAAATTGAAAAATAGGCATTTTGTATGTATCAACGATAAATATATATATATATATATATATATATATATATATATATATATATAAACGATTACAATAAATTATAAAATTTTATCACTTTAATTATATAAAAAAAACGAATAATTAAATACAATATCCAACTGTTAGTTCATGTCAATAGAAATGTATAATAATACTACATTTATTCATCATATTATCGTATGACTCCTTTTAATTAAATACTATTGTAATAACAATACACTATTGAATATCTCTAATAATAAAATTTTGTATTACAATATTTGAAGGTATTCATTTTGTATTCGTAGATTATGTCATTATTTCAAATATTACACTGCAATTAACTGCACATAAATCAATATTTTCTTTGGCAACTAATAATATTAAAAGTGATTATATTATACCCTCAAATGCATACCTACATATATAAATATTGGGTATCCCATCAGAATCACACAACTTAATTTTAAATAAAATTCATATTTTTTTCAGTAAACGATGATGTTTTTTAAGCTTTTATAAATGTGCGATCCTGATGGGATATTCTCTTTCTCTCTCTCTCTTTCTATATATATATATATATATATATATATATAAAATTTAAACAGAGCAAAAAAAATAAATTCGTCGAAGTAGATTGGAAGATAAAGACAATGGGCCTATTTACACTAGTCAACATTCATACAGTATTCACGGTCCTTTACCGCTCGTCTCACACTCTCTTTCCGGAAAACTAATTTTTTAGGTGGGGGATTTTGTTGATAAGAGGGTGTGAGACGAGCGATAATGGGCGTGAATACTGTATGAATGTTGACTAGTGTGAATAGGTCCAATGGATCTGTTAAAGTAGTCGGTTTTGGAGAAAACTTTCATCCAGTAATGGATTGAGAGAGGTTAATGATGATATTAAATTAAAAAAGTATCGAAGCATTAAACAAGGCAAGTCAAAAAAATCATCTTACAATGACCCATAGCCAGATAATGAAGTCGCAGATCAAAGAAAGAAATTATTTAAATGAACAGAAATAGAAGAAAGTCAAAACTATGTGTATTTGTCAGGTCATTGATACAAAATGAAAGATAAAGCACAAAGTTAACAGAAGAATAAAAAAGAAGAAATCAATTCAGAAGAAATTTTTATATTATCTGGTCGAATATTCCTCTATATTTAAAGAAGAAAGTCTTCAATCAATACATTTTCCCCATTGTCATTGATGGTAATGAAACATAGATCTGAAATGCAAAAATAATTCAAAGACTTCGTATAGCACACAGAAGTATGGGAAAATGTATGTTAGGGATTACAAAAAGGGTTAAAAGAGAAACAAATGATTTCTAAAATAAACGAAAACACCAACCATTACAACAAGGGTAAAAAAAAGTGAAAAATGAAAGTAGAACAATAATATATCACTAAAAGAAAACCACCAATGTACAACAGAAATTATTTATTATGAACTCACTCATATAGAAACCTATAGATAGACAAAATAAGGATATGAGAAAAATTATAGATATAGAACAAAAGAGAAAATCATTGATTTGCTAAAAATGGAAAGTTTTGGAAAAATTTTCATCCAGCAATGGATAAAGAATACTGATATGATTATATATATATATATATATATCCTTTTTTTCTTCTTTTTCTTTCCTCTTTCTCATTTCTATACATTTTTTTAAATTCATTTTCTCAATTAATGTTTCAAGAAGTTTTCCACAGTTTTTGTTTAATTTTGTCATTGCAAAATATTTATTATCAATCTTTTAGTGTTTCTAGTTATTTTTTGTTTTACTTTTCTAAACTTATACAAAAATTTAATCATTTTTTTTTTATTTTCATAACTTCATATTTGCGAATTTATGACCTACAAAATCTTTCTTAATAAAAATAATTATATGGATCATTTTTCTATTAAATATATTTTCATATAACAAATAGCTTCTTAATTTACAAAATTGCCTTTTTTTCTAATCTTTTCCACTTTGAACCATCATATAAACTTTTACCTATTCATTTCTTTCACTAACATCTAAGATTTTTGTTATTTTAATGTTTATTTTATATTTTTCAAGTACTATTATCATTATTTAATATTTTACGCATTTTTAAAAATCTCTTACCATTTTTAATTTAAAATAATATTCTAAATTCATAAAAAAACAGCAATGTTTTAGTTTAATCTTAAGAGGAAAAACACTATTCTATGACGTCAAAGCTTAAAATCCAATTATTGTATAAGTTTTTCTCATTTTTAATTATATATTTTTATATTTCTCATTAAATTTAAAAAATACAAAATATATTTCATCTATATCATTATTTGAATATTGTATAATTTATATTTTTATTTTAATTTACATGTGTACGTCAAAGCAACAAACGGTTAATCTTAAAATAAAACATCTTTACAAATAATATCTGTGTTCTCTTCAAACATTAACGAATTGGAAATATAAGGTAATTAAAAACCATATAATTAACTTTATATATATATATATATATATATATATATATATATACATATATATGTATATATATGTAAAAAAATTGTGATAATTAAATATTTACAATTACATATCATTATTTTATATTAAAATATTTTACAGCGAACATTAAACAAAATAATAACTTTTTCGTATGATAAAAAATAAAATTACTTTAGCAATGACAAGTTGTAAAAAAAAACGAAATAATCTTTGCAAAATAATAAGGTACGTGTATTCGCAATAGAGACGAATTCACTCAGAATTAATTCCACGACAAAAATATGTTTTAAAAAAGTATATTTTTAAATCCGCGCGCAGTGCACAAACACACACACGTATACATATAAGTGAGGTACAATTTTTTTGTGAAAAAAATCTCATTTATGTATTATTTTTTTCTTCATTTCGTACCGTATTTGCGGAATAAAGTTTTGTCAGTGAATTTTACTTGTATATGAATTCATTTACACCAGAAATAGAAAATAAGTTTTTTCATTTTAGTTCAGAACACATTTATGATTTTTATATATGTATATAGTTTATTTACTTTTTCTTTAAATCGTTTTATTATTTTCTTATTGTTAACATTTTTAAATTTTTTAAAATCTTATAGTTTAGAAATATTTTACAATTATTCTTTTTTTGTTTATAATTGTAACAACGGTTTTTTTCTTATACATAGAATAATATAAGTGAAATAAATTAATATTTACAAGTATTATTTTATAAAATAATTGTATATATATATATATATATATATATATATATATATATATATATATAAGTAAATAGTGAAATTATTATTTTATAAGATGAACTATTTAGTTCTGTTACAAATTTCTTTAGAAAAAAATCTTTGAATCTTTAATAACTTTTTTAATATTATAAAAATATAAATATTGAATAACTGACTCATTTTTAATATTATATATTTATTAATTAATATTATATATTTATAAAAAATATAATTTCAAGTTTGTCTTATGTTTGTCATTTATGTAAAAAAGTCTACAATATAATATAATGAAATTCATTCTTAGACTTTTTCTGTTAAAAAAATTAAATATAACTTTTAATTATTTTTTCAAACATCTACTTTTTTAAAAAAAATATCCTTTTCGTTCATATTTTAATTACTACTATATTTTTTGAATGCTTAATCAAAAATTAAATAAAATTAATAATAATTATTGATTGAAATTAAAAATTGAAACTATGTATATAAGAGAATGCTCCAAAATCTAACTCTCAATTTTTCAATATAGTAAATAGTATTAATCCTGATATAGAAATAAATGTTTTAATAAATTAATGAATGAATTATTTTTTACTCAAATAAATCACTACCCTATTTTTACTTAAAAATACAGATACAAAATTTATATAACTGTACTCTTCCTATTTTAAAATTGTTACTAATATGCATGCTACCAAATTAAGAGTTAATATTAAATAATTATTGAATATTAAAATTTAAGAATTTTGACGTTTGAAGCAATAATTCACTTTAATATTAACAATTTTTTTATGTAAAAAATCTTTGATTTTATTTGTGATTTTACTTTTTGTAAATTCAAAAATAATCAGAAGTATAAATGTTTTTCAAGCGTGGCAGAATTTTAAATTGAATCCCTATAGAAAGTTCTATCTAACCTAAAAAATATCTTTATCATACCTTTTTATATACATACAAACACATGTATATATATATATATATATATATATATATATATATATAAAGGTGTTTTTAGGTTAGATGAAACTTTCAATAAAGATTCAATTTAAAGTTCTATCACGTTTAAAAAACAGCCTATATTAACAAAATCAGTTAAAAAAAATAGTCAAAGTTATATTCCTAATCATCTGCAATCATCATTGCAAATAGACATTCGACTATTTTTAAAATATTCCATCCATTCGTAAATTTTACATCGGGATAAACAATTGTTATCATATTGATGTTACATACAAACATCAAATTAAAAAATACACACACAAACGTTTATATATGCATAAAAGATTTTAAAAAATAGTAAAAATTAATTTTTAACTAAAAATATAACATCAAAAATATAAATCCATGTTATCATATTTAAAAAAAATATTGATTTAACCCATAAATAATAATGTTTTTACAGAAAATTTAAAAATTAAACTAAAAACTGACAATTTAATTTTAATCTAAAATATATTTTCCATTACTATTCACGAATGTTTCCAATCTTAATTTTAAATTTTCGATATTCTGGCGATAAAACTCTTTTAATTTTGCACTAAAGAATAAATTGAGCTCTCTTTCGGACATCAATCTCTATATTAAACTGTTTCCTACTATTGTGATTTCGTAGACTTCGGAATAGATGATAATCTGATGCTGCTAGGTCAGGAGAATATATCAGATGTCGTACATCTCGTAGCAAATAAATTGCAAAATAAAAATCGAACAACTCCAACGATTCGAAAAAATATAATGCAAACAATTTTCACTTAAATTATGTCACAAATTGATTATTATAGTCCTATATCATAGTGTGTAAATATAAAAATTAATTTACAGTGGTTTAAAAAAATCTTTTATGTATTGTTTGAACAAATTTATTTTTATTGAATAGTAAATCAATTCTATTGATAAAAAAATAAAATAAAAGTATTATTTTATAAATATTTCTAAAACTTAAGCATTGATATAAGTGTTAAAATAATTAAAATTTCAACTAAATCAAATAACTTGAACACAATTATACATTTTATTTTTAATATCACTAATTTCCTTATATATTTCAAATAATTTTTTTATAAAATTAAAATATTTTCAAAATAAAATTTATTATTTAAGAAAATTATAATTAATAAAAATTAACATTTAATTATTTTATACATACATATGTATGTATATATATATATATATATATATATATATATATATATATGTGTGTGTGTGTGTGTGTGTGTGTGTATGTATGTATGTATGTATGTATCTATATATTTCCTAAGAAAAATATTTTAGAAGTGAAAAATGCAATAAATATAAACCTCATTTATGATTTTAAATATTTGAAAATTTTCTCGTTTGAAAAATTTTCAATAACCATCGACTAATACATAGCCAGTATTCGAACAGAAACATGTATATATATATATATATATATATATATATATATGTATTTACTTTTCCTTTAAGTATTGGCTGGAAAAAATCACGCATACACACACATTGCAGCCCGACGTAGCATCACACAAAAGTATCTTCTTTCCTGCATATAAATCCACGTATGTCTAATGGCATTACATACATTTTTACTTTGAGCATATTAAATAGGATAAGCTCTATAACGTATTCTTTGTGCAAGTCAAACAAAGATAGATATCCTAGTCCATCATAATAAAGTAGACGCTAGAGGAAGATACAAAGTACGACCATTAAATAAATTACCGCACAGAGAGCGTGTAGATTTGAATATATGTTCACTAATAATAAAAATATTTCTTGTTTTCTCTTTACGTTTGCGCTACATTTTTAAATTTTTGTAAATAATCGTACGACGGTCGTATAGTGCGGACGAACGCTGTACTTGTTCGTGTAATATACATGTATATGTGTGTGTGTGTGTGTGTTTTTTCTGTTACGACTAATGACCAGATTAAAAATAATGTCTGCGCTTGTTATCATTTTGCGAAAGACGTTCGTCGAATAAACATCACTCGCCATTATACAACATAATTAAATTATTATTAAACGACTACGTAAATAATTCATATGTTTCTTTTATTCCGTCGTTCATAAAACGGATATATTTATTATTGTCGACCATCGTACGATATTCCACACTATTCGGACGAAATCAAATAAAAGATCCGGTTTGGATTCCACGAATTCACGACTTTTAGTACAACCATAATAAATCATTCGCTAGAATTGTACATCTTCTTTTAATTCTTCGAAAAAAAAATTAATAGACTCGTATATTGGGTTGAGTCATAAATAATTTCCATTTTTGCATGTCTAATTTTTTTTTAAAAAAAAAAAACAATAATTGTATTTTATTCAATTATCTATTCGTCATTATTTGCAATGATTTATTGCAATTTACTAAGTAGTTCTTCTATGCCTTTTTGAATAACATTTCGATGATTTTGACTTGAAACAATTTTCATTTAAGAAAGTCATGCCCAACAAAACCGTTCTGCAGCGATCAAAAAAGATGATAATCGGATGGTGCCAGATCTGATAAGTTTGATGAGTGAAGGAGAACTGACCACTCAAGTTCCAAAATTTTTTTCACATTTTCAGTATGTTGAAAATCATTTTTTTGAACTAAATCTTTCTTTTGAGAATTAATTAAAAATTATACAAAGTTAAGTCAATAAAATGAACGTTAAATTGTAATTATTTATTTTCTGGACAAAAACGAAACTCATGTCTATATATCTTAATACAAATTTTATCCATTTCTACCATTTTTATTGCAATATTTTTACATTTACTTATTCTACATTTTGTTTATTTTAACATAAGAATTCGGCCAAAATCCTCCATATTATTTTTTCTATCCTCTTGATAGAAAATATAGAAATTGTTTAGTACATTTAAACAAGCTTGTACAATAAATACAAAAAATACATAAACCTATTATTATAATATAAATGTTTAGATAAATCTTTATTATTTAACATTTAATATTAATTTATTATTAAATTTCAATATTCAACATTTTCTGTTACTCTCAAAAAATATCTCATTCTTTTCACTTTTACATACTGAACTGATTAAAATTTATATATATTACGTAATTCAATTTACTCACTTTTATACACACTTTTCTAACATATTAAATGATTAACAGGTGAAAACTGTGCTTATTATTTTCTAGCTATACCTTTTATATAAATAAATACAAGTAATAAAAAAAATACAAAATGCTAACTTAGAAAATAAATCTTTAAACATCTAAATATTTTTTCGATAATTTGAATATATTACACTAACGTCAGTAAACTATAATAAAATGCGAATTTTAAAAATAAAAATATATACAAATTATAAGAAACATTACAACGAGGATCTAAAATTACATAAATCTTTTACAAAGGTCGAACTCATTGTCTATAAATTGAATTTTATTATGATTTTTATAAAAATTAATATCTTAACTTTTGATGAATGGAATTCGTTATTTCCATGTCACAAAACATATTATTCGAGGGTCGTTTGATAATTATGGTAAATTTATTTATTGTTTAATTTAATTAATTAATTTAATTAAATTTTTAGTTTTTCTTATTTTTTTACCATACTTATCAAACGACTATCGTATAAACATATTATTTCAACATTTTTTGTTATTTATATTTATTAAGAATATCATAAATAAAATAAGTTACATTTACTAAAAGTCAATCCTACCCACACACATACACAATATATATATATATATATATATATATATATATTTATATATATATATATATATATATATATATATATATATATATATGAGTCAAACATGTGAAGCGAATTATAAAGGAATAAAAATTTTCGTTGTCAAAAATCCATCATGTGAACAACTATAGTACGCTAAATGGACCGACTGAAAATACATGGGTGGTAGTAGCAGCGGTAGTATTCTACATTTTAATCAAGCATACACCCACTTGACAATTGGCGGGTGCAGAGGCCATAAGCAATCATAATATTCACCAACAGAAGGGGGCAGTTCATAAAAGCATTTGCAGAAAACATCATCGGTAAGTTAACACATACGCGTATCCCTCATGAATTGAAAGAGTATTTTTCACTCAAAGATATTAACAAAATATCACTTACAACTTTACAATGTATAAATATTGTTTTATAACTAGATACGTTATTATAAAAAAATACATGGTTTAAGTACAATACTTTAATTATTAACTGATTTTTTTACCACGTTGTACCTAAATAAAATGTAAAGATTAAATAATTGTTATTCAAAATAAATGTATGAAGTTAATCAATATAATTTTTAAAAAATGTTTTTTCACATAAATTTAAATAAAATTTGATAAAAATATATAATGGAAGAAAACAAGATTAAATTAATGTTTATTATAGTAACTAAACTTATCGTTAATAAAAAAAACTACTACACCAAAATATACTTCCATGGATATTTATACAATTTTAAAACTGATAAATATTGTTATTTATACCAAGTGCATTTTATCTCTAAACTTCCAATAATAAAATGTAATCAATATGTTTTTATATTGATATTTATCAATAATTATATTTTGTCTGGGTGACGTTTGTTGTTAAAAACTAACGTTATATTTACTTGTTTTTTTTTCATTTCATAGGCCGGTAAAGCTATAAATAACAAGAAAGCTAATAATATATCAAGAAAGTATAAAAAAGGATAAATAATAGCAAAGAAAAGGAAATTTGATTTCAAATATATCTCAAAAAAAAATAAAATCTCTAACAATAACCTTGAAAATTCAATATACATATATTAGAAAAAATACATTATATATATATATATATATATATATATATATATATATATATATATATATTCAGATCAAAAAAAGATGAAATTGAGAAGAATATAATGGAAATTAAAATTATGTAAATTTAAAGTAACTCATTTACACAAAAAGAGAATTTATAGATGAACTGAACAAAAGATTAAAAATGAAATACTGTCAATTCAGAAAAAAATATTCCATTATTTAAGTCGTATATTTCTCTCTGTTTGAAGAAAAAAGTTTTTAATCAATACTCTTTAGCTATCCTCACTTATGGTAGAAAAATATGGAATCTAAAAGATAAAATCATTTGACGACTCTAAAAAATATAGAGAAACAAAGAAAGATGTATGTTAAAAATAACATGCAAAGACAAGAAAAGAAATGAATGATTTTGACAAGAAACAAAAGTTGTAGACACTACAACAAAAATGAAAGTTTAAAATGGAAACTGGCTAATCATATGATAACATGAGAAAACCACTGATAAATAACAGCAATTGATTGGAAACCTAGAAATATAAAAAGACAAACGAAAAACTTCATGAATAGATAAGATAAAGACTTAAGAGAATTTATCGAAGTGGAATGGAAAAGAAAAACATTAGATCACTTGGAATGGAAAATTTTAGGAAAACCCTTCATGCATCAGTGGTAAAACTATTGATGATATAACAAATATATATATAATTTATTAATAATAATTAAATATAAATGAAGTACGAAAAGAATTCCCATTTTATAAAATAAAGTGAAGTTTAAAAAATATTCTTATTTTAAATACACACTTGCACAAAAATCAAACTATAAAATTATAAATCAATGAATAAGTTATAATTTCAATCGAATAAATGTTTCAAAACTAAATAGTCGTTTTTAATAAAAGATCCAAATGACTAATATTATATATATATATATATATATATATATATATATATATATATCACTGTTTATATAGAAACCAGTCATTAAAATGAAAATAAATATCAAATTAAAATGATAAATGTTATAAATAAGAAACAATAGTATGGAAATAATTACAATAGTATAGAAATAAAACAATATAATCGAAATAATTACTTAATAGATATCCAATATCAAAATACTAGAATAATATCCACAACACAACTATTTACAAACACATCCAATTTTCAAAAATGACCTCAAGACAATATACGCTCCTGTCGTACGTAGATATATTCAGATTAAATGCTGTATATACATCAACATCTCATGCTAAACACTACAGCAGATGATCCATTGTGAAGACATCGCCAAGTGATCAAGCTTGGCTGCTGATCCGTCCACCCCTGCAGGCCCGTTCCACATACGCATCCCGCCCCTGCTCGTGCCATATTTTATTTCGACTTTTATCCATAGTTCATACCGACAGAATGACCTTTTGTGTGCGTCTATACGCTTTGTCTTTTGACAACATTGTCGTGAGTAGGGATTTGTGGATTGTAATGATATTTTTATATGTTCCACGTTCGTATATTTTTTTAATGTTTACTTTCTTCTTTCACCCTCGCTGTATCTTGAAACGCAAGCATTTTTAAAATAAAATTATATATATATATATATATATATATATATATATATATATATGTTAAATGTCTTTTTTGCTATCAAATTTCGATTCGTTTTTACCTTAGTCAATAGCGATTAAGATAAACGGATAAAAAGCACAAAAACAAACAACTTTAAAGACTATTTGATAAAGATTTTTTTTCATGATTTATTGATAATTCATTTATGAAAACCGTAATTAAATACAATAAAAATTGAAACATTTTCATAAGTTTCCTATAAAACAATCAAATATTTCAATTCATTAATACTTTATTCATATTTTCATAGAGTATTTAAAATTTGTTTTCTATTATTTCAAAAATAATATCACCAATGAAATTTGCATAAAAAAATATTAATTACTAAACAATAAATAATTATTGAACTCGTTCATATAATCTTATAATATTGATGTAAAAATTCCTTTGTGACAAATAAATTAGCCATAATACTAAACTGTTATATAAAGTCATCCAAATGTGACGACTAGATTTGTGTTTTATTAAAAAGAAATAAAAAAAACTATACACATTTTTCCTCATACACCACCCTACACATGTTTCTTTTTAATAAAATATAAATCTAGGCGTCACATTTGGATGACCCTATACTTTCATGTTTTTTTAAAGAAATGTTTATATAAATAGTTATATTAAAAAGATATAAAAAATAAAATTATATACTCGATATATAAACAAATATTGAAAGTTCATGAGCACAACTCCAAACATTGCTATCAGATTAGACCAAACATGGAAACATGTACAACTTCTCTGACGTATGTTTAGGTAAAGTTAAAAGTCAATACAAAACATCATCCAGATACTGAACATCGATTACATGAATAATGCGTATCATCACTATATATATACTATATATATATATATATATATATATATATATATATATATATATATATATATATATATATCAATAATATACTTTACAAGTTTAAGTACAAGTCTTTTTATCAACAAAAAAATCATTAAATTTATATCTAAATCAACAAAATAATTATTTAATATTATTTCATATATATATATATATATATATATATATATATATATATATATATATATATATATATATACAGGTCTGCCCCAAGGAGATCAACCGCCCGTGTGCGAAAATATTTCAGCCGCCCCCATTCCCAAATTGCATTTTTTCCATGACAGACTATTGAATGATATTTATTAACTTTATTAACAATAATAGTATATGGACCAGTAAGAAGACACCCCCACGAGTGTCTTGGAGTTCCGCTGGTTAAACATCACGCCACAGGTCCATTTTTGGGACTTCAGAAATGCTCACTATGCGATTTCTTCTAACCAAGCGTTAACCAGGTTCGGATTCGGACAAATTTTATTGTTAATTATATATACATACATAACATATAAATTGTATATTAATATGAACATAATAATAAAATGAAATGAGCTATTCTATATATAAAATTTTAAGTTCAATAAAGATAATGTTAACACTTTTTAATTGTTTTTTATGTAATTATCAGGATAAAAATTTCAAAAAACCTGATTTTATTAATAAGTTCAATTAAAATACTTATAAACTAAGGACGTAATAAAAAGCACAAAGACACAACTTATAAATTAGCTTAATGTTAAATATTTTACAATCATTTGAGGGTATATGAAATTTGATAAGATTTAAAAGGTTGGTTTAGTAAAGACATACGTGAGTATGCAGTTTACATATAATTATATACAGTGCATGCACATACATGATTTTTTAAGAGAAAGTGTTAATTGATTGATAGAAGTAAAAATCTAAACAACTGACCATTCAGGTCATTGTATCTTCAAGTGTGTTTGTATTCGAAAATGGTCTCTCAGTAATATGTCGTTAAATGCTATAATCAAGTAATGCCGAACAGGTCAAAATATTACATAAGGGCTAATGTGGCTAGACAAATTTAAAGAATGTGTTGTTTCACATATCTAAAAATTAAAAGTAACCGAGTGTTTTTCTTGGAATCGGCCGCCCCTAAAGCTCGGTCGCCCATGCACATTGCACATATGGAAAGGGCAGGTCTTTATATATATATATATATATATATATATATATATATATATATATATATATATATATGAATAAGAACCGACCATTGATGTAAAGGTTAATATCAACGCCTATCATGCGGAAAAGTTCGATCTCGGCCAGAGAAAATAAGGTTCAATGAGCTGATATGATAATGATGACGTTAATATATGAATAACATTTATAATTTTCTGTTTTGAATAATAATTGCTAGATGGAGTAATCTTTGTAGCTAAATTAAAATATTTTTTATCGAATGAAATGAAAATAAAATAAATTTATATTAACAGTCAGACATTTCATTTTTATAAAGATGTTAATGTTTGAATAATCAAGTACAAGAAAAATCTCAATAAGTGATATAAAAATAATATATACGAAAGTAAAATTTGTAGACATCACCAATGATCAATCACACAGACCTCAACATTTCATAGCTACTGATCTCGGTTGATTTAAATACGACCTCGATATTTTCTCTAAATAAATCTTTTTTTATATAACAAAAAGGAAAAACACGTGAAACGTAGTAAAACACAAACCATAACACTTGAAAAGATGTTTTCTATACTCATATTCACGCCTTGAAAACATGTTTCAAAAAAAAATCCTCATCTGTAATACAAAAAACAATATCAATGTTTACAATCTGTCCCAGCCCACGAGACATTACAAAAGCGTAACGAACATAGAGTATAAAACATTATTGTAGAAAGTCTGACCTCTCCCTCCATCGTTCCCGGTCGATTCCCGCCCAGTCATAAAACATTGCCCTGAAAGAGCTGTGTTCAACTGTGACATAGGATATAGTCACCGTAATAAGAGTACCGCCAAGTGAATGCAGAGGTCCCTGTAGATTAATCTTGGCTAAACTATTAAAAGCATCACGATTACGTCTATGGAAAAAAGTTCTGAATGATTCTTCGCGTCACATACAACAGTCGTGCGCGAATTCGCGTGAAAAAATATCAAAACTCTTTTCTCGAGTAATCACTCACATCAAAGTGTATTTATATTTAAATACATACATACATACATATATATATATATATATATATATAAATAAAAAATCAAAACAAAATTTTAGATTTTATATAAATATAAAATATAACATGTATTTTCATACAAATGAATTGTCACTCAAGAGATTTATAATGCAGCGCTCTGATGATAATGACATTGCCATTGAAACGCACATCAGTCTAGCATTGTTATAAATAAACAAAGTGAATAATAAATAATTATTGAACATTTACTAATATATTGCCTGATCGAGATGATAATTCATTCCTGTGAAAGTGAATTTACTACAATTACAAAACAAATAATAAAACATGAATAATAAAATAATTTAATATACTAAACACTAAATAAATGTCTTTATTAAATTTTCAATTTTTTATAAAGATTTTACATTCTTTTCATTTTACATTATATATATATATATATATATATATATATATATATATATATATATATATATATGTTATTGTTAATATAAAGACAACTTCTGATAAAATGAATGACTGTCAAAGAAAGCACAAATTCTGAGAAAAATCTGTTTGCTGAAAGTTTTAGTAAGTAGTCAAGTAAACATTTTATCAATTGTCAGTGAGACAATTGCTCGTTGTATAGAAGAAAGATGTGCTCTTAATACAAAAGGAAACAAAATTGACATAGAAAATATTTAAATCAAACTGAACTGCGTTTAAAAACTAGTAATTAAATAAGTAAATATAGAATTTAGCAAGAAAACTTTTAGAATAAGAATAGGAGGTAAAAATAAAAATATTTAAGTAAATAATTAAATTAATGAATATTTAAGATATTTATATAACTAATATTTAATTAAAACCATAATTAGTTATATTTCTGTAATAATTTTATAAATCATCAAATTATAATTTTAAATATATGCCATGTTTCGTTGTATTAAAACATAATATTATGCAAATATCTAATTAATGAACGTACATATTTTTTACATAAAAAATATTTCATATATACGAAATTATTAGTTACGTTTTTTGTAATAAATGTCTGAAAATTAATTTTTAACCTTGTTTATAAAAATTTTAAATTCGAAATGTTAAATATTTCAAGTGATTGATTAATAAAGACCATTTTTCATCAATTAATTTTATTTATTTTATTCTCTTATTAACTACGTATTTTACTTGACACAAACCTCTATATTATTTTTCCATTATTGATTTTGTAATTATTTTTATTTTATTATAAAAATCATTTCAAATAACAGATAAGATTGCATAAGATTAATTCGTAATAAAATTCTAATTTTCATTTAATATACACATAATTGATAAATTTTATATCTGTAAGAACGTTTCATTTCGGAAATAATATTAAATTTGTCTAGATTTTTACCAGACCCTTACTTTTGAAAAAAAAATAATGTAACAGATAATAATTTTATTCCCAAAGAAACCTATGGCATTAAATAGATTTATCCTGAACATAGATATTTTTATTATTATATTTAAAATATTACAGCAAACTTTTAATAAACACATTTTTACAATAAGTTGAAAACCCCATTTAATTTTTGGATCAATTATCTAATTATTTTTTTAATATTAAACATTTATAAACCATTATCAAAAATAGATCATTTTAATAAATAATAACCTAATAAGTACATCTCATCATATATTTTAATTAATGTTTATATTATATATATACATATACATATATATATATATATATATATATATATATATATATATATATAAAATAACGAGATCAATAAATTAATATGGTCATAAAAATTTATCATAATTATTTTACTATTTATGATTCTTTGATGATACACTAAAGATTAGGATTTAGAATTGAAATCCTTATAAAACTAACAACTACAATTACGTTTGAAAACATTAATATGAGTTTTTGACTCCTAACTCATGGGAATTTTAAATATATTAACAATTGTATAGTTAAATCATTATATTTTTTTAAAGTTTAACATTAATAGCTTAAAAATTTCCACGTAATTCATTTAATATTATTGATTTTTTTGATATATATATATATATATATATATATATATATATATATAATTTTTACTTCAAATTCCACAGTTGTATAAAACATATACATAATAAATAAAATTATTTAATTTCGCAAAAGCAAACGGATATTACAATATTTTATTCACTATTCTTTCTCGTAAAAAAATAATTTTTGTTGACTACATTGGTTTTTAGTACCAAAAATGATTTTATTACACATTAATTTCAATCATTTCCATATATGACTTCGGGTCAAAATACTAATATAAAAGTTACTATGAATACATAAGAGAACGAAATGTTAACATGAAAAATTAATCCACAAAACATCGTCGACTGAGTAAAATGGAAAAAAAATATTTATAAAAACATTTTTCATTATAACACATTACATATAGAAATTTCCCTATAAAATGATTGTTGGCTTATTTCGTGCAATGGTATTTCAAAATAATTATTGTCGTGCAACAATACAGAACCGAAACCATATACATGAAAAAGAAAACCCATTTATATTCACATACGTTACACGGTTAATCCGGAGCTATGTACGAGATTTTTTTATGTATATAGTGGTGATTTAAAAAAGCATTATCAAAAAATCTTGCATATTAATGTATACATATATATATATATATATATATATATATATATTAATTTAATAATTTATGTATATAAAAGAATTATATAGTTTGTATGAAAATATATAACTTCTTTTCTATATACACATAAGTCCTTATCATTTTAATAACAAATAATTAAATAAAATGCCTTATGACTGCAACTTCAATGGCAGAAATTTTAATTTTAAACAATCTTTACTTAATTACAATAAATACACATTTTAACTTGTGTAAAAACATTTTCTGATAAATAAGAAAATTAAAAAATATTGAAATGAAAAGCATTTCAAGACCATGTATATAATAACTATTATTAGTTTTATTTGGTAAATATGAAAAATCAAGTGTTATTTTTATTAATTCAATATTTAACCTAAATGCGAATTAAATATTTTTACATAATATTAATTGTTTAACAATGACAAATTTTTAAATCTAAGTAACTTAATATTGTTTTTTAGATCTTTAATGGAATTCTTTCATCTGCAATTGATCTAAACTCGTCTATTTTCAATTAATCAAGTAAAAAAATAAAACGTTTCTTTAAATATATTGTTTGTAAAAAATATAGATTCATTTATTGATTAAATTACTAAGAAATATTAAAAAAAACTGGCCAATCTTAATATATTTGTTATTAAAAATAATTAAATAGTATATTAGTAAATTACATTACTCTAAATCAGAGAAAATTTTAATTATAATTTTCAATATGGATTAAGAATTTATAAAATTGATTTTATATATATATATATATATATATATATATATATATATATATATATATTTATGTGATGTGTGTGTGTGTAATATATGTGTACGTGTAAATTATGTGTGAATGTATTTTCATTTCAAAATAAAATATGTATTTACTTCACATAAATAAAATATGATTAAAACTTAAATAAGACAGATAACTAATAAAAATAAATAAAATAAAAAGTACCAACTTGACAAGAACTAGAAAAACGTGGTATATGTAAATCAAATACAACAATTTATTAGATAAAATCATTTACTGTACAAAAAACTCAATAACATTAGTCACGTCAGCCGTAAATTAGTGTACGTTACAAAATTCACAATCACCTGTACAACAAGAGGGACGCTTCTGTTACTTGAAATGGTATTCAATCTACACCATATAACACTAAAAGCGATAGAAATCGATTGACGCGTCGGCGAGCGCGACTAAAGAATACAACGGCGCGTCGGAAGTATATTCCTATCTCGTTTCGTCGCGATCAACATTCACAAACACAGACGCACCGCACTCTTTGACGCGTCACTCGTTCAATATTGGAGCGCGCTTAAATTTAATCTTTATCGAATTGCTTTTTATATTTTTGATGTCTTTCATTCATCTGCGCCGTGTTCAATCACTCTATCTTGTCGACAATCTTCACTTCTCGTTCCACTCCATATCTATCAACTTTATTCAACATCGTGGAAGTCTTCAATCCGATTCCAATTGATGTTACTCAACGTTGTACGTCGATTAATCTAAGATTTTATTTTATATTTCGACAAAAATTCGATCTTTTATCATATTTTCATTTTTCTTCTTTTTCGGTATTAATATTTATGTTTTTATTCACTTCTACATATATACATACATGCATATATATATATATATAAGTGTATATATATATATATATATATATATATATATATATATATGTATGTATTTTAAATTAAACAACACTTTAAAAAAGTAGAAATAATTATAAGTAACTTTTTTTAAAAAAATAACGGTACTTCTGGAAATCAAACCCAAATAATTATAAAACTTCGTACTCGACCCAATTTCCAATCAAAACTGACATAAATCTGGATTGTAACTTTTCACTCATTGACTAAATCAATTGATTTTGTAATAGAAATATTTTTATATACAATTTTCTTCCAAAATACTATTTTATAGACATTTTTTTCAAAAATATTATTGAAAAAATTATTTAAATTTTATTTTACAATCGATTTCTTATGCATATATATATATATATATATATATATATACTCGTATATATGTTATGACAAGACCACAAAAATTGTTCTACCACTTTATATTTGGTAACAATCCTTTGATCTGTTATTGTTGCACCAAAATATTTAATAATTGAGTAATGACCTCCAGTTCATTACTTAAAGTATTTTCGATCTTTATAAAGACCAAATAATAACAGACAATTTTCAAAAAAAATATACTAATGTTAACATTTTCCTTTGGAATAAAATAAATAATTAAATTATAATATAATTATCTTTAAATAACTACAGTTCGCAATTAAACATCTCTAAAGTAAACCAAAAATAAAAAAGGATCTAACGCCAGTCTAATATAAATTTGCAGGCATATGATTA
Source organism: Neoneuromus ignobilis (assembly GCA_029203775.1). NCBI lineage: Eukaryota > Metazoa > Arthropoda > Insecta > Megaloptera > Corydalidae > Neoneuromus > Neoneuromus ignobilis. The sequence goes on from CP092087.1 coordinate 11,366,521, forward strand.
TATATATATATACATATAAAATATTACCTAAATATTTTGATAGATTTCCTAAATCAAGTACAAAAAAAAAAAATAAAAAACCTAGAAAGCATATTTGTTAAAATGAATTATTTTTAATTACATATACTGTTGAAATAAAAAAAGATTATATATAATATTTTTCTATTTTTCAATATAAGATATTTGAAACATCAATGCAGCTATTAATTTAGTTCCTTCGATATAATTTCTGATTCGCATATTTTCATTAACTTCACCTGCATTTATCTCATTGTTACCTAAAGATAATAAAAGTATACGTTTACGAATCACTGCATCCAAAATATCGAAAATAGGATAATCTGTATCCTCTCTGATCATATCCGGTTCTTCTTTATATATCTACAAATAATTTACGAATGTAAATTTTATATTGCTATTTTTTATTATTCATTCATAAAATATATCATTATTACTGAAGTATCTAATAGATTATAATAAATTATAAAGAAATATAAACATGATTTTATTTTTAATGATTATCCCCAAATGTAGTAACCTTAAAAAACAATTATTTATTTTTGTACCTCTGCTGGATAAAAAATATTTTTTTTCTATTTATTTTAGTATTGTACACAAATTCACAAATGAATCACATGCCCTAAACGCCATAAAATTTTAAAAGAATGTTCAATAATCCCTTGTTCTGGCTATCGAAATACACATCAGCGAATAAACTGAACAATAAGTGATTATTAAAAATTTATAAAAATTCTTACTATGTTGAGAGGAGTGACTGATTAATTTGTGTCAAATTAAGTTTTCAGTTTTATAGTATCAAATATATTTAAAATAAAAATAAATGAAATATTCATATATTAATTGTGAATTAAAATAAATAAACTATTATTTACAAATATCAAAACATAGATATTTTATCCAATAAATCTACTTGTCGTTTAAATTCATACACACACACATACATACATAAACATTATGAATAAACTTTTTTTTATCACAATACCTACAAAAATTCAAAATCATAATCGTTAATATGTTTTCAAAAATACAAACTTGTATTGTTGCACGCCGAGCTGCTTCATAGTGTACATCTTTGAAATTTTCAATCCACGGTTTTGACGACAATGTCATCACACATTCAACATTATTATTAATACCTAGTTGCTTCACTAACTTCTTCACATGCTCGATAACTTTTTTCTCGATCAATTTCGGAGTCTGATTCGGTACAATTTTAAATATGACCTCACGTTTTACTTTTTTAGGATATTCGTCCTTTTTTTCACAATTACACTCTTCTATGTCACCCATTGTAACCGACGGTAAACGCCAATAGTGCATTAATAATTTTACTTTACTCCATGACTTTTTATAATCTGGTAAAGTTAATCTATAATATTATATAAATATTTGTTTTATAATTTAATATGAACAATTAACTGATTCCAATTCTATGCATCAATTTAATTATTGAACTATTTTATAAAAGATATATAAATCACAAAAGAAGTGTTCTACAATATGTATTTTATAAAAGAGATATATTTATATATAGAATGCATAAATTTATTTTTTTTAAAAAAAAAAACATACATACCGCACATCTTTAATATCAAAATTAATTTTATCGTACCATTTTTCTTCATCAGGAGTCAGTGGTATAACACATTCATTAAAATTATCTATCAAAATTGTTTCTTCATTATCAGCAATCTTATTACAAATTTCTTCAATATCAATTTTTGGATCTTTGTTATCTTTATCGGATTGTTCAACTGTGATCGTAAATTTACATCTACCAATACTACCAAATGTCAAAGTTGGAAACTTAGGCCCTATCCATTCTGAATCGCAGACGATTATAAAATCAATATCGCTAAGAAAGCCAAGTCGTTGAGTGAACAAAAAGTGTTGCAATTTCGGACTCCGTTGATAATGCATCGATTCCAATATAAATTTTACATTAATCGGAATATCGATTCCACATGCTTGGAAAGACTGTAATGCGTGAAACCAGGCTAAAAGTGGTCCTTTACATTTAGCTACACCAGATCCAAATATTTTTTTATTTTTGATTTCCAATTTAAATGGATCAGTATCCCATTTTCCATCTTTTGCATGTTTCACATCTAAATGACCATATAAGCATATCTAGAAATATCTCAGTAAAATTATATATACCTATGAATATTTATAGACATATATTTATATATATATATATATATATATATATATATATATATATAAACTGTTTCATTAAAATTACTACTATTTAAATATATTTAAAAATAATCCATGAAAAACTTGTTTAAAAAAACTATATTATATACAGACTATTTTATTACTCGTAATTTATAAAGAAAAAATATATAAATAATATTAAGTAAAAAACAAAAAAAATATTTACAATTTTAATGAAAAAACATACCGTGTACTTGCGATAATCTCTGCCTAATGTAGCTAAAATAACAGGCGGTAAATTCATCTCCTCCCCTCCGAGCACATATTTCCCGTAATTGAATTGTTCGTATGTAGCTCCAAGTTTTATTAACCACTTTTCCGCCCACTTAATCATTTCAATAGCATGATTCCGATGTTTCGGACAGCCAGATACAGATGGAATAGAAACAGCAATTCCTAAATTTCTAATCAACTTGTCTTTTTTGTAATCAATCCAACGAAACGTTTTCAAAAGATCAGGTTGTATTTTAATTTTCGATCGTTTTTCCGTGGCATAATGTGCACCATACGTTGAACTTGAAGTCTCTGTCACACTATGTTCAGTTCGATATGTGTGTGGGTAAGACATTTTATCGCTTCAATAAAAGTAAATATATTTATGTATAAAAAATTTCAATAAAATACATACAATGAAATATTTTAACAGTTTATAAGTGACATTTTGTCAAAATGATGACATATTGTCAATACGAGCATTCATTTATTTTTTCATAGTTCACTCATTCTAATATTAAAATAAATATGTTTCAATATTATTATTTTTTTGATATAATAAAACCTACTTTATTTAAAGGGTAATTAAAACGGAACATAATTAAATAAATTAATCAAAATTCAAAATAAAGTAAACAAATTTGAAACCAAAAAAACAAACATTTATGTTAGTAAACATCGAAACCTTTTTTTATAAAAATAAGTACTTTGAAAACAAACAAAACCTAAAAAAACAATACTATTTTGTACGTTGAAAATAAAATTCCTTAAGGGGGTATTCTAGTCTAGACGCACAAATTTTAGGTGTTTTTTCGGCCACTATAAAAAAAACAACAAATATTTTTACTATCCATTTTTTATCAGTAATTTATTGACATTTTAAGAGTATAAAAAAGTATTATTAAACATAAAAAATTCAAAATTGAAAAAGATACAGGCTGGCAAAATGGGAGCTCGAAAAAAAGGTGTCTCCTGGTTGACGTGGTTCCAACCCTTCCGGTCATTTGAAACAAAATTTTTTTTGAAATTATTGAAAAAGAAGGTTGTAATAGTATCCCCACCTAGGGAAATTTTGAAAAAAAAATTCTTAAAATGGCGGCAGTGTAAAACAGTCATTTTTTGCCCTATTTTTTTCAACTTTCGAAATTTTTTAAAAATAGTAAAAAACAAAATTTTCAAAAAATCCTAGACGGAGACAATCACTGTTATATTGAGAAGCTCTGTACCAAATTTCAAATAAATCGGTCTATTAGAACTTGAGATATCACGTCAACCGTGTCGAAAAAAGTAATTTCGAGAAAAACGCGTTTAAAGTTTGGAGTTTCGGCCAGACCGGATTGGTTGGCGCGTCACAAAAATAGCTATAACTCCGAAAATAATTCGAATTTCGAAAAATCCTCTTAAGGACATATTCTTAAAGGTCTAAACTTTGAAAATATGCAAATAAAAAAATCGATTTTTTCGAAATTCTAGACTAGAATACCCCCTTAAAACTCGTACAAAAAACAAAAAAATCAATAATTCAGTATATATGTACTTAATGATGGTTTCCAAAACGAATTTAATGCAAGAAAAATGCATAAAAATAAACCTAACCATGGATAATAGAAAAAGAAAAATTATAAATATATTCCTTTCATTAAAATACAAGTTTTTATATCCTTTTGTCTAAATTCCCTGTAAAAAAATAATTGATTATCAATTTTGTAATAAACATTTTCTTTAATGAAAAAAATACTTTTCGTAGTTTTCATAAAATAAATAAAAATATTTTTGCTAATACCTTATTCTATTTTGACAAGAATGAATCACTCGCACCAACAATAATTATTGTACACTTTATTCGCTAATGCACATTTCGAATTCTATACCATCATTATTAAATGTTATAATTTATCAATCTATTGATGGCATATACATTGAAATACACATCATCTAATAAAGCGAACAATAAGTAATTATTGACAAATTATAAAATAGTGTCACATTGAGGTGAGTGATTAATCTATATTATAATTAATTTTCTGCTGTACCAAAAAAGAAATGTCATTATATTATTAATAATGTTAATATAAATATAAAACTGCGATCTTAACTAAAACCTATCTTTACCGGAATTTTATTTTATTTCTATATGAAACGCCACAATAACAAAAGTGGATAAACACATCACTAACAATTCATTTGACATTGACATATTGCTTCAGACTGACACGAAATGTCGCCTAGGTATATAATAGCAACTGAGCTATTTATTGGCACAAATTAATTTTTACTGCTCAATATTACGAAATTGAAGACTTTATATACTTTCATTTTTTTATTAACATTATTATTTGTTCTCATCATAAATTTATATAATAATACAATATTTGTTATATTAACTTTTTATAAACATAATTAATTTGTTTAAATTTATTTTATCACCAGAAAGTTTTAAAAAATATTAATATTATGTAGTTTATATATATATATATATATATATATATATATATATATAGAGAGAGAGAGAGAGAGAGAGAGAGAGAGAGAGAGAGGTGATTAATATTTAAAGTAGTTTTTAACCTAAAATATTGTATAAATACAGGATTATCCAAATGTGACGCCTAGATTTGTGTTTTATTATAAAGAAACTCTATACATGTTTCTCTATACACATGTTTGTTTTTAATAAAACGCAAATCTAGATATCACATTTGAATGATCTATATATGTGTAGTCGATATACACTTTTTTCAATATATTTATATAGCAAAATATCAAATTTCTATAATTATAGCTAGAATTCAGTTGATATGTACCATGAATGCATGTTTATATCAGTTGAGTAACAATGACATATATATATATATATATATATATATATATATATATATATATATATATATGAATGTGTGTAACATAAATAATCATGAAATTACTTCATAAAACTTTATCACGAAAACACATCTATTTTTGACAATGCCCTACTTCATTTTTCACCATTAAAGGACATATAATCCAAAACAAGTACAATATATCAAAATCCAATGTCGTTTAAAAGTAAATGTATTGCCATAAGAAAATGGAAAAGAATATCCTTCAATTGAAATTTACAGTACAAGTTTTAAGTCAAACCAGCGAGAACGAACATAAATCCACAAGAGTGCGACACCGACAATACCTAAATGGCAGTAAAGGGAAAATAATCGCCAGTGTGTCGACTATTGAGATTCGATACAGACGCACCAGTGCCAGAAAATACTTGCAAGAAGATAGACGGTGTGTAAAGAAACGAATGTAGATAAATAATCATTTTATATAATTTAATAAAGTATGCACTAAATGAAACTGATCTTAATAATATATGTATATATATATATATATATAATTATTTTATAATATAAAAATGGAAACAGAACTTAAAATTTTAATAATATATTCTAATATTAAAATATTTAAATATGTGAACAGATTTTTTTAAAAAAACTAATTTGTCACAAATTTAAAAAAATCACTTCAATCTTTATATTTTAATTCATGATTTATAAATGATTTAAATCAAGTGGAACAATAAAAATAATCTTTAAATTTAGTTCCCTATGTTTAATTATTTTCAAAATGTTACATATTTTAAACATTGACGTTTTTAAAATTAAATGAGAAAAATTTAAATAACCATTCGTTTCTATATTTTTACTTCACATAAAAGTTTAATATTTCTAGTTTCTCAATGTTCAATTTTTAACTTTTTTTAAATGTTTCCTTTCTATTTTTTGTAACTTGATCATATCTAATAAATTTTCAATTTTTTTTTTTGGTAACTAATAATTTATTTTTCTTGAACTTTGTTTAAATAGTTTTTATTGAACATTTTCTCAATCCAATTTTTGTATACTTTTTTGTATTCAAATTTTCATTGCTTTTAATTACTTCCTATCTTGTTTGTACTTGCAAAATATTTCAAAATAATATTTTACCTAACAACATATTTTTATTCTTTTTATATAAATTATTTAAGACTTTTATGTATATTAATCCATTTAGTATATTAATGAACTATACTCTTGATTCATGATTATACAAATTATGAATATAATTAATATTGTTATCATTTTCTATACAAGTTAGTTTGATTTATTTATTTTTTTAATTTTTGAAAATTTAATGATTTATTTTCACTTATCTGTTCATAGCAAGAACGAAACAAACACCAGTCGAATAAGTTAATAATACAACTTTATTTTAAAATTATTTATGTATAATTATCTATCAAGTTATTATTATATACTTTCATAGCTACATTCAGAAAATAAAAGAGATCAGAACAATTTTTACTTGATACTAAATGAATATTAAATTTTTAAAATACTGATTTAAATAGAAAATAATTCTGGTAATTCTTATATTTTTATCTATCCACTTAATTAAATTCAAAAAATAAAATGTTATTAAAAATATTTTTGTTGGTTAAAAATTATTCCTATTTTCTTGTATATTTATTTTTCCTACTTAATTACAATAAGTATCAGTGGAAAAAATATATTTACAATTATTTTTATTATCTATTTAATTACTATTATATAGGATGAGAAATCCAAATTCTGTGTACCTAACTGTATCTAATAAACAATGTCCCTTATTACTTCCAGACTCTTAAAATTAAGATCGAAATTTCACATTTCTCATTTTTATATATATTTTCAATTTATTGTTTCCATATTTTGTTATACACATTTTCAATTTCAATTCAGTTGATATTTTTAATGATTCGATCAATGTTTGGATAAAATTTCACATCTGATATAAGTGTAAATACGCGACGATCGTGAATTGCAGGTAAGAAACAGTATGTTGTTGCAGCGTTGTACCATTCGTCGTATATCTCCGTTTGGTGCTAGAGACGACATTCTAACAATCCATCTCGATTTACGAGCTAACATTGGTCGAGACCGAATGATTCCGTATACGTATCAAAAACATTTTCAACCATATTGCTTTTTCGTTACAACATTCGCAAAAACTTAAAAACTATCAGCGATTTTTCAATGCGCAAATAAAAACAAACCGTTCAGATTTACTAACGCTCATTATAATCATTGAGCGATACCTACGTCCATTTTTTTGTAATTTTGAAAAAATTTAATTAATAATTCCTTAGTTTCAAACATTTTTAAACAATATACATAAAATAATATTTATTTCTCTAATCACATTCTTTCTTAGATTAATTGATACTACATAAGCAAAAAAAAAACAGATATAATTTCTATTAGAAAACACAGAAAAATATTTAATAAAATAAATAAAATTCTTTTACATCAAAAAACAATTAACAACAAAAAAAAATAAGTACATGTAATAATTATAAAATTATTAATAATATACAATAATATAATAAAATATGTAAAAACATATATATATATATATATATATATATATATATATATATATATATATATATATATATATATATATATATATATACAATAAGTAATATTTCTTATTATATAAAAAATCAGAATATTTTTTTATAAAATCTTGATTATTTTTTAATTTAAAATGCAATCTTTGATTAACGCATTAACTTTTTCTTAACAAGAGTGAACTAAATAAACGTCAAATGTTTATTTTCCAAAATATTACTTATTGTAAAAATATAAAATAAACTAAATCTTTCAACAACAAAAGATATTTTTGTATAAAATAAAAATGTATATATACACACACACATATATATATATATATATATATATATATATATATATATATATATACATATATATATATATATATATATATATATATATATATATATATATATATATATATATATATATATATATATATATATATATATATATATATATATATATATATATATATATATATATATATATATATATATATATATATATATATATATATATATATATATATATATATATATATATATATATATATATATATATATATATATATATATATATATATATATACATATATATATATATATATATATATATATATATATATATATATATATATATATATATATATATATATATATATATATATATATATATATATATATATATATATATATATATATATATATATATATATATATATATATATATATATATATATATATATATATATATATATATATATATATATATATATATATATATACATATATATATATATATACATATATATATATATATATATATATATATATATATATATATATATATAATAATTACTTTAAATACACAAATAAAAAATGATCATATTTCGCAATCGATATATTGTATATACGAGTAGGCTGCTATGAAAATGTTTAATTTTTAAAAATACACAACAAAACACACATACACACACTTTTTAAACGATATAAATTATTTTTTAAATACATTATACACAATTTCAAAAATGTAAACAGACAAAAACTTTGTCAATATATACTTTTTCCTTTCTGAACTAAATTATATATATATATATATATATATATATATATATATATATATATATATATATATAGAGAGAGAGAGAGAGAGAGAGAGAGAGAGAGAGAGAGAGAGAGAGAGAGAGAAATGCAAATACGTGTATGAACTCTCATACATCATACAAACTAAATGACGTCATATAGCTTATACCTAATCCTAAAACATAACTATATCAAAAATTATACATACGTAACCTAGACAACACAAACATAAATAAATGGAATAATATTGTTTACCATTATATATGTATAAATATAAAAAACATTCTTTGTAAAAAAGTTTAAATTAAAATTACAATATATACCATTTTCAATACAATTATTTAATGATATAATTTTACAAAAAATGTTTTTCCAAAACAACTATTCCATTAAAATAATGATGTATTTCAAATGTTATTATCAAATTAAACCATTGTAAATGCAAAACAAATACGTAAAACATATAACGAAAAAAATATTGACACATACTTATACCTTAATAACATTTAACAACCAATTATTATATACTTGTTTTAGATAGATAATTAATTTATTGTTTGATTTATTAAATTTTACAAAATACATTAACATAAATACGCACCGTGGTTTCAACATATTAAATGATTTAAATGAGTTTATTTATTTGTAACGATTGTTGAAACAATATATATCTAGAACCGCTAATGCTATCGAAATAAACAGAGCGTATGTATATGTTTTTTGTTTTCGTTTTGTTTTGTGTATATATCCAATAGATACATCTGATCATGTTTGGAAAGTAGTGCGGTGAAGGGGTGGCACGAAACAAAACCGCGCTCGGTTGTACCAGCCACCGATAGGGATCGTTACGGTTGGACAGCCGTTGATTAATTTAGCGGCCACCAGAGACGCCTCTAACAGTCGACACGAGCGCAGTGAGACTATAGCAGTCCACACAACTCCGGAACAGTTAGCGCCACCAAATAGAGGAGCAATAAGTAAATCGTAAAATTATTTTCAACTCGGAAATATTATCATTGGATTTACTTACGACATGAGTTAAATTACATCGATGAAAATATTTATCTACACGCTAATCTGATTTTTATACATATATTTATAAAAATACAATATATCTGTTGTATATATCAACAGTGTAAATATAATATTCATGAAATCAATTGTATGTGTATATATATATATATATATATATATATATATATATATATATATATATATATATATATATAGGGTTTTCCAATAAGCGCTTTAGAAGTTTAAATGGATATAAAGCAAAAAATATTTAATTAATTACTTATTTTTTTATTTTTAAGCATATTCTATGACATTAATGAAGAAACGCAATTTCATTCATATGACCACTACGACTTCGCTTAACATAATGCATTCGTTTAGTCCAATTTTTAGTCACTCTTTTACATAATTTATCCAATTTCATGAATTACACGTTCAATGTTTATTTTTAATGATTCTGTTATTTGTGATTAATCAGTATAAACCAATGATTTCACCTAATCCCACAGAAAATATTTCAATAGAGTTAGATCACATGACTTTTGTAGCCAATTGAAATGTCCATTTCATGAAATAATGGACTCATTAAACTCTTGTTTCAATAAGTCTATTGAAGTTTTTACAATTTCTGAGCGTTTTTGAAGTAATAAACGTTTTATGATTATTTGCCAAACTATACCGAGTTGAAATGTCAAAATTAGCCTGAAAAAAAATTAAACATGGCTACCGCCAAATGTCAAAATCTTGACATTCTTCTCGGAAAACTCTCTCTCTCTCTCTCTCTCTCTCTCTATATATATATATATATATATATATATATATATATATATATATATATATATAATAGTATACATTAAATAACATATTATTTATTACTGCAATTTTAATGATGTACAAAGCTAATAAAATTAATATGTAACTAAAAAAATTATTGAAAAATGTTAATAATTTATAATTTATTGATGTATTATTAGAAAAATTAAAAAAATATGTGTATTAATATAGGGTGGCTTAAATGAAACTTAAAGATAATAAAAAAG